>JAQQTP010000083.1:3600000-4200000 GCA_029884605.1 Ormosia emarginata
ATACTGGTATTACTCCTTGATCATTCACTCTGAAAATGTTTATGTCTAGCTCCATGGAGTAGGTTTTTAAATTGGGACACTTTTGCATTGTTAGATGTCAGTCGCATAACTCATCGAGCATGAGCATTATTAACTGTGAAGCATGCTTACCATTATTTCTGTAATAATTGTTGGTTATTTGCACTATTGAC
Source organism: Ormosia emarginata (assembly GCA_029884605.1). NCBI lineage: Eukaryota > Viridiplantae > Streptophyta > Magnoliopsida > Fabales > Fabaceae > Ormosia > Ormosia emarginata. The sequence continues at coordinate 3,600,192 of JAQQTP010000083.1, forward strand.
TGTTGATGGTACCTCTGTCATTTAAATGTTGTTATTCTACTTTTACTGTAAATTTTAATACTGTGATGTTTAAGTGTATAAACTATGCTCTATTTGGGCGTTCAATGTTGTTTAGTTTTCTGCTACTATTGTTGGTAATGAATGATGAGTATCTCACCTCTTTATTATATATTCTGCTATTATGTATTATCATATGATTGTCTGAAGACGTTCGTGAAGAGGACAAGGAAACCACTGAGTTTCAGGGTTTCTAGCTGTATCTTGACTGAGATCGAGACTACTGAGGATGTCGTTTCGCCCCCGTGGATTCTTTGATTACGTGCGAATCAATTTCCATGGCGGTCCAGATTGCTAGCATATCAATGTGCAGACTGATCGTTGTGTATACCATGGCGAGTTGACGGTATCCTTAGCGTGGGAACGATATACTGCTTCTATTTTTTACTTCCATGCTTTTGTTTGGCTGGAATTTTACCTACCTGTGAGAGACATGTGGGCGGATATGTACTACACCACACGTGACGACTCCTTCTTGTCCACTGCTCGGGCCCCTGCCCGCTGTTCTGTCGTTTCGATGGATGTCTCGTCAGACGATGAGGATCCTGAGGAGGATCCGTCTACGGTTCCTTCTCGTTCTCGTCAGTCCTAACGACTGTTGTAGATCGATGGCTACTGATGGTTGTCTGTTTATTTTGTGGGAGCCTGACGTATTATTGGATTAGTGGATATATATTTGTATCTCTTGGGGTAGGTACACATTTTGTCTTTTTGTATACATTTTGGAAATGTAATTAATACAGGCTTGTACTTATAATCATATTAATGTAATTTTGATGTATGGTTTAACTTCTGTTGATTGTATTATAAGTATTCAGTGTTTGAAGTTTCGCTACAACGGGGATTTTCCTAATTTACTCTTGCCTTACCTAAACAAATATATATATATATATATATATATATATATATATATATATATATATATATATGTTCCAAATGAAAGTTTTGGACAAAGTGATCAAGTATGAATACACCAGATTATGAAAAATTAAACAAGTAATATTTTTCGCAACGCTGATTTTATTAAGTTTTATCATTACCTAAATACTATAGTGTGACGTCTCCTTCTTTGCGTGCATTGGACTATAGAAAAAGGGGCATTACATTTATGATTTTTAGGGATTTTTCCATGGAGCTCTATGAAATTGGTAGGAAGGAAAACTAAGTATTTTCACTTCATTCTTTATCTTAACCAAGTCTAAGAAGCTTTCCTTTCACAAAAATCAAAAACTCCATCCTTGTTCTTCAAGAGGAACCATTCGGTCATACCACCTAAAATCACCCTCCAATCTCTTTTAATTTCATCCAACTATAGATCTTGAATCTATATGATATTCTAAGCAACTTCCATGTTGGAGACTTTCTCTAAATCATCCATCTTCAACCTTGTTCTTCAAGCTAAAGATTGAAGCTTTATTGGTGAAGTTTGTTAATCTTCACTTTTCTTTTGATTTTCAAGGTTCTAACCATGATTCATATCCATGGTTTTCTTATTCAAGTCTTATATATATTAATTATGTATGTTTTGTTTTGTATTTGAGAAACCCTTGGTGGTGAAGGACTTGGAAAAAGAAGCAAAACAAGGAGCTTTTTGAGGATCTTCAAGAGGTAAGAGGGAGATCCATCTCACCAACCAATTATGGTGGTGAGAGATGGTCTTATATTTGATGGATGGTGAATCTATGTGAGGATTCATATCCATGGTCATGTAATTATTTGTGGGTGTTTATGTGGTTTATGTGTTTTGTATGGTTTATTTGTGCTTACATGCTTGATATGATTTGCATGATTTATTGCTTTTGTTTATGGCATACTTGTGATATATATATGATGATTATGTATATGTATACCATGATTTGATGATGAAAAAAAAAAACAATTTTTGGTTCCAAAAACCATGAGGATTTCGGCCTCTACATCTCAAAATAGGTGTTTACAAATTAATATTTTCATGAATGGTAAAATTGGATGTTTAGAAAAGCAAGAAAAATAAACAAAGAGTTTGTTTTCAAAGAATAAGTGTTCATGGTTTTTGAAGGATGTTTTTGAATCAAAAGATTCTAAGTATTTTACTAATCATGAATTTTAAATGAAAAGAACAATGAATTGATGATTTTAAGGATTTGCAAAGAAAGTGGAAATGAAAATGAACAAATGATTTAATTTCAAAGACAAGAGCCTCACGGTTTTGTGAAAGAATTTTAATGGTTTTGTTTGTGTAAAATCAAGAATGGAACTTGGTTGATTTAGAAGGAAAAATATAAGAATGGTTTCAATGGCCATGTCCACGTTTTTTTTTTGAAGGTTGGTAAATGCCTTAATTTTATGAAACAAAGTGATTTTCAAAGTAGAAATATAATTTGATTTAGTATAAGGATTTTGAAAAAGGAATTAAAGTGTTTTATCACTTGAGAAAATGGAATTTTCGTATATGAATGGAAAAGAGAGGTTGAAAGTGTTTGAACCTCAATTTACTTTAAAAAAGATTGATTTTTAGAATTAATTTGAAATTATAAAGAATACGTTGGTGACTTAGGATTTTCTAACGTATAACTCATCCTTTGGGTTTTGGAGAGCGTTAGTAAATTTTAAAGTTAGAAACATTAATTTAATTCAATGAAATGGTGAAATTATGAAATATATTGCGAAAAGGATTTTCTTGAGTAAGAAAATGTGGAAAATAATGTGAGGAGTCATATTATTTTAAGAAAGGTTGAAATGGAATTTTTGAAGGTTGAGAAATATTTTACGAAGTTGAAAAATGGTGAAAAATGATTTACGTAACTTAAAAACGTGATTTTTAAGCTACGCGATTTGAAAAACGTTAAAATATTTCTAAGCGATTTGAAAAATGTTAAAATATTTCTACATGATTTGGAAAGTGTTTAAATATTTTTACGTGATTGAGATATTGTTGAAAAATCACTACATGATTGAAAAATGATGAAATATTTTATGTGATTGATGAAAATGTTGAAAAATCTATATGTGATTTGAAAACGTAATAGAAATGTTACGAAATTATGAAAACGTGACAAAAGTGGTGCGCGACTATGAAAATGCGATAATATGATTTTCGTAATTAAATATATAGTAGGATTACTATTGAACCAGTGAATGGACACTGTACGAGAAAATAATGAATTTTGCCTGTGATTGGCATTGGTGCATTTTATATGCATGAACTAGTGTATGGACACTGTATATAAATTTTGCCTATGAGTGGCATTGGTGTATTGAACATGCATTGAAAAGGTCTGATGGACTGTATGAGGCTATTTGCCTAGGAGAGACGTACACCTCTTGAGTAGATGTGATATGCGTAGTGTAAGTCACTTGTTGACATTGGGGGCATCGGGGTGCGGGTCGCTTACATGGGCAGTTGGTAGCTCTTCTGTACCGTGGGTTAGACCAACGCGACACACTGATGATCCTGACTGAGACACTATTCGTAATCAAGATCTAGTAAAGATTGTCGTGTATATGCTAGATGTGCAAATACAAATAAGAATTATAGCACGTGGTCTGAGGCATTTTGGTACAGACAAATCTTTCGGATCAATTTCTCCGAACTGAGTATTAGCTCCATGGAGTAAGAAATTGAGTCTACATGCATAACATATGCATCATTATTGAGTATTGGTTATGATAATTGAACTGTTGAATACTTGGATAATAATTGAGGACATTATCGTAAATATTGAATAATTATATCTGTGTGATATAATAATTGAGGAATATTGGATGATGATGATGATAAATAATGTTGATGACATTATTGTAATTATTATTATTTTATACATTATGATGATGGCATAATTGTAATTATGATATGATATATCTGTATGGTGTGCTGTTTGTGTTATCTCTGTGCTACCATATTGGTATTGGCATAGGTAATCTCACCTCTTTGTTACATTGTTTTGCTGTGTTTATATTATTAAAAATTATATAGTAGATGGAACGAGTTTCTTAGACGTGACGGGAAGCAGATATTCTGAGTTTGGTGACAACATCGAGAAGTGACCATCCCGGACTGATTAGTGTGCAGTGTTGAGGAAGAACAGATATATGATGCATTAAGATGGATACAAGACGAAATAAGTATGTTGAGTATTTATCGTTAGTATTTTACCGTGCTATTGAGTAGGACCCGTCATAGGATTTGCTACTGTTCAAAATTGAGTCTGTAAGTTTTATATTTATTGAATAATTGTTACATATTAATTGGTGTCAATATTGTATATTAAACAGTTTAAATATATTTTTCAATATTACCTATAAATTTCATTAAGTTTATGTTTCTGCGAAAAAGAAATTTTAAAACCCATGTTTTATAACTCAAACCTTTTATGAAATTGTTTTCAGATTGGGAGTTGATAGTCGGAAATGTGATGCCCTACGGGGGGTGTTACAAAATCATGGGAGACTCTTAACTTGCCATCAAGCAATTGATTGGAGAGTATCAATATGTTAATTCAACATTGGGTAAATGTTGTAAATTACCTTCTGACTTGTTAAAACAATTAGCCAATGTGATCTTCATGCATGTACCTAGAAGCTACAATGTCAAAGCTAAAAATTTAGCTCAAGATGCCTCTAGATATAAATAATTTACTTTGTTTTGCTAAAGAAATCCTCTACCTTATTATCATTTGAAGCTAAAGCTATCTATTAAATCAAAAACTAGAATGATTGGCGTGATGAGCTAATAGCTTACTTGAATCAACCAAGTTCCAAGGTTGATCCATATTTAAAGAATAGAGTATTATGATATTGCCTTGTAGAAGGAAAGTTGTACAAAAAGAGTTTAGAAGGACTGTTCCTTGTGAGCTTGTGCCTTGCCGATGTGTTAAGAGCTATAGGAGAAGTCCATGAAGGACTGTGTGGAGCACATCAAGTTGGCCTCAAGATACGGTGGCTTTTACATCGCCATGGGTTTTTCTAGCTGAGCATTTCCAAATATTACGTGCAGTATGCTAGAAGCTGTGAAGCATGTCAAACATGTCAAAAGCATGGTTAACTTCAACATGTTCTAACTACCGAGCTCAATCCCATTGTTAAACCTTGGTTATTTCACAACCAAGTTATGGATATTATTGGGAAGATTATCTTTCTTCATAAAAAAGGCATTGCTTCATTCGTATAGCTGATTATTATTTTACAAAGTGAATTACATTTGTGCCTCTGAAAAATGTCACCCAAAAAGAGGTGATCGAGTTCATTAAGAAGCACATTCTCTTTAGGTTTCTAGTGAATATAGGCTCTGGTACAAGCTGGTGAAAGAGGCCAAGGAAACACTGTGACATGAAATGGGAATAGCAAACGCCATTCACCTATCTACCAAGACTCTTCTAGTTGACATGGCTTTGGTTCAGGTCATATTTCTTTTCTAGTCACCTCTAAGCAACACCTTTAACTTCATATTTAGCATGATGACCCCCACTTTTATGGATGTAGCGATAATCACTAAACTAATGTCGATTGATGTGGAGCTAATAGTTTATTTCAAGTCAAAGGTTAGAGCTGACTTTGAGTTACAATTTGGCTGATGGACTGCCTCCTATAACAAGTTCATCTCAGTTATTCGAAGAAGCATTGGGCTAATCATTACCTCAGAAGACACTGCTTTCTTAGCTTATTAGCTTTATAAGTATGTGATCTAAACAAATTCCCTATAAAGTTTTGAAAGAGATCCTGCTCCTGGTGGCTACCATAGCTAAGCTAAAAACAGTAGCCCTTGGCAATTTCTTGCTTAGTGGCTTGTACAAAGGTCTTTTTAATTTAGTTTATGCTTTCAGAGCCCATGGCTCTCTTGGTTCCTCTAAAGGTGGGTTCAGGTATATTTCCCAAAGCTCCCTCGGCTTGAGTCACCACTTAAATCATCTACTAAGGATTGGTAAGGTTGTTGGATCCTTGGCGACTAACTCTGCAAGCTTCCAACCACTAGAACTACAACCATGAGTCTCTTCAAGTTCTTCTACAACCAAAATAAAAGGCCTCTTTTCGCTCTCTGCAAATACAACCCCTTTGATGTTGGTCCAACAAAGCTAAAGACCTTTCTTGATTACACTGCCATCCCTTCTTCTACTACAAAGACTTCAACTTTCTAGCTGGTTGTTGTGGTCAGTCATGAAGTATAGTGAATAATAATCTATGCGGTCGCTAGAACCCTCTTAGAGTTAAGGTCTATTTGCCAAACTTTGTGGCAAATAAGTTTGGTTTGGGGCAGCGGGTTCCTATTTCATCTGACTATTCGATTAATGAAGGGATAGTCAAGAGAACCAATTTGGACAACCCCACAAGATCACACTAATCATAGCTGCCAATGATAATGTTATGAAGAACTTCTATTTTTGGGTTTTACACCGACTCCATCCTGATCTATTGAGTTTTGCCACTAGTGGGAAATCTTAGTAGCATCATGCTTTCAGCCCCCTATAATTGATTGACTTATAGATGTTTTCAACCTTGCTCCAGCATAGGACAAGAAGAGAAAATCCAACACCAAAAGTATGGCCAAAGAAAAAGAGAAAGAGAAATAAAAAGCAAAGGGTCAGGTTTTACCTTCTTTAACTTTGGTTGCTCTGCTTCAATTTTTTAATTTTTGCTTCTAAAAAAGTTATTTGCTTTTGGTGGATGTCGACCTAAAAACTATCAATTCGGATGACTCTTATCCTAACCTGCCTCCAGCAAAGAAGAGTCACCTTTGTTTGTCTACTCGACTATAATCTTAGGTCTTGGCCCAAAAGGTAATCCCTTTATATTATGCTTATTTTCTTTTTAGGTTCATTTATGGCTTCATGGTCTTAGTGTAATTGCTTGCAATTTCTTGGCTTGCCCTTTATATGCTTCTTAATTAGGTTGATAATAATTTCATTTGTTGCTTCAACCTAGCCATTGGCTTGTGCATAATAAGCAGATAAGTATAGCATTTTAGTTCCAAATTGATCCAGAAAGCTAACACTTTATCACCTGTGAACATATTTCCCTAGTCAGCTGTAATGAACTCGATCACCTCCTTTTGGGTGACATTTTTCAAAGGCACAACTTCGACCCACTTTATAAAATAATAATTAGCTACAAGAATGAAGCAATGCCTTTTTGATGAAGGAAGATAAATCTTCCCAATAATATCCATAACCTAGCCATGAAATGACCAAGGTTATGGACAGATAAATTAATTAATTGAGCACTGTAAGGTATTTAATAAGTCATGTCATTGCATTAATCAAAGAAAGCATGCACTACATTTGCATGGTATTATGCATTTATGACAATATTATGGACATTGTTGTTGTTATCTACTAGTATTATGCTTCTAACTAATAGCATGCTAAGTTTTCTATAGATATTTTTGTGAGTTTCTGTTACTATGACTATGTCTTTGAATGGTATCTATTTGCTTTTTTATGAAATTTGGTTGTTCTGATCATGAGTCTGTAAGTTAAATTTATATAGATATTGATAAATAAAATGAACTTCTGCCTCGAGGATAGTTAAAATGTTTTGGCTTCTGCCATTTTAATAATTATCTATAAATGTTTGTGAAAACTCTGAAGCAATTGAAACTATCATGGTAACACTTGCTTGAAAGAATTACTAGGAATTCTTAGAATTCTCACCCTGTTTATATTTCTATGTTATTCCAGCCCTGCCACTACCTCAGACTAAAGATGCCATTGTTGATGATCTATTGGGAGCCTTCCGAGAGTTGGTGGGTGTATGACCCTATGACCAACTCCTATATAGTCTACATTAATATGAGGTTGCATATGAGTTATTCACCGAGGGTCATCATCCTCTTTCCACACCTCTGATCTCACTGTTGGACCACTGTAGTTTCTTTTTGTGATAAGTGTACATATAGGATGTGGATATTTTTGTTTGTTATAGTATACCACATTTGTGCCTAGTTGTATATTCGATGTATGTATGCCTATCAGGGTACTTGTATAGAAGATCCTAACACTGATTCTGATATAGTATGATGTAGACTTGATGTATGGGGCACTGATGCCCTTAGTTATGTTTTACTTTTGATGATGTATGTACAGGCCCGAGGCCCAAATAGATGTTGACATAGTGTAGGTACTTTTGCCTACACTCTAACCTTTATATGCATATATGTTGTGAACTGATTTTGTATTATTTTGATAGTTTATTAGAATCGCACTTTCGGATCCACCTAACAAAAATAAATCGCTGGGGTTGTAACATCCTCTCTAGCCTGATAGTTCTAATCAGGGTTATAGAAGCTCAATCACAATGATAGGAGTTATTTGTTATTTTAGTAAGCTTCTAGATTAGTTTAAGCATAATACTATAACACTAAATATGAGAAATAGCTCGAAAAAGCTCAAAATTTAGTATAAATAGTTGAAATGATAGAAATAAATATGAAAAATTTATTTTTGAGTCACAAATGATTGGAATGAGTTATATTAAATTTTGGAGGATCAAATGAATTGATTTAGTATTTTTAATGACACTGAATGAGTGTTTAAAGGCTTGATTAGATAGTTAAGTATCTTAGAAACCATGAAATTTTGTGGAGACATCAAGCATAGGAAGGAAAATTTTTTGGCAAGGAATACTAGTTATGGTGAATATTAGTAAGCCTATTTGCTTAATATTTAGGTGTAACCGTTAGGAAGAGTAATAGAGCTTAACTGATAAATAGCAGTGTATAGAAAATTATGGAATCATGGATATGACGATTGAGTGAAGTCTTAAAATTTTCTGTAACACTTATGAAGGTTAGAAAATTCATCAAGGGATGATTAAAGTATCCTTAAGAAATACTATATTTTCAGTTGGATTTCAATTTTTCCCTTTATTTCTTTTCTTTCCTCATTTCCTTTCTCCCTCATTCTTATCTCTTTATTGACTTGTTCCTCTCATTCTCTCCACTCTTTCACGTGTTCAACAACAAGAAAGGAAAAGATAGAAAAGAGAGAAACAAAAGAAAATGAAGGGAGTAGCCAACAAGGAGAAAAAGAAGGAAGAAAGGCAAAGAAGAAGAAGAACATATCATTTATTTAAAGTGAGGTAAGGATGTTTTTCTTCAATTTATTTAGTTTTCTATTATTCCTTAAGGATTTTGAATTGAAAGATTGATTAAGGATAATGAAAAGACTTTAAGATGGAGAAAATAGAATGATGTTTATATGTTTTGTTAATGAGATATGAGCTTAAATTTTTGCTTAGATTCTTGATGAACTTTATGATTTAAAAATGAGTTTTTATGGTACCCATATTTGGTTTACCACTTTTGGAGTGATTTGAATGTATATATATGAAGTATTGATGTTGTGGTTGATATATATTTGATTGGCTTTGGGTTACTTTGGCTGAATACTTTGTTTTTTCACATAAAACCAAGTGATAATTGATTACCACAAGCTGGAAATCAATTGCCAAGCTGTGAAATGCATTTCTAGAATAGTGGTAATCGATTACCAAGCTTTTGGACAGTTGGTAATCGATTACTAATAACTCTACAAAAGTATAGTTAAATGATCACTAATTGTGTTAATTTGTGTTAGTTTCCTTGTATATTCTTGATATCTTGAGCTTGAATTTGATTGTTGGAGCTATAGTAGAATTGGAACCTATTGAGCACTCTTTTGATCAATATTGACAAGCTTTAATGAAATGATTTTAGAATTATTACTTACTTGATATTTCGTGCTTGATAGGTGGTTGAATCCCATGATTCATGAAGAGTTTGAAGAATGGAGATAAAACTTTGAAGAAGAGAAGTGGAGAAAAAGAAGAGTGGGAAAGCTCAAGAAAGATCATTGAATTGAGGGAGCAAGATAGGAATCCAAGAAGTCAAGTATTGGTTACATTTTGATGAATAAAAAGTGTTTAAATGAAAGTCATATATTATGCCTCGGCCTCCAAACTATGCCTCGGCATAGTATATCAGTTTTGGAAGAATCTTGGCAGGAGGCCGCGGCATCATGCTGTGATTTTGTGTTCTGCGCACTAGGAGGCCGAGGCATCTTGGAAGGAGGCCGCGACATCCTGCTAAAATTCTGCTACGTCGTTTTGGCTTCACAAAGAGGGTTTTTAATGAGCTAGGGCATCCATTTCATGGGCAATTCATTCCCTAACACTCCCTTGACATTTTCTGAGCTTGGGCAGCTGTGGAGGACTTAAAGAAACCTAGGGGAACTTGATTTGGAGTGGAGGCAACAAGGAAGTTCTTAGAGATTTACTTGCTTTTCACCATTGGAGCTAGCTTGTTCTTTATCTTCTTCATCATTTCTCTTTGGTTTCTTTTGGGGTTTTCTCATTCTCTTTGTTTTAGCTTAATGGATGTATTATTTGGTTTGATTGATTATCCCCAAATGTTGAACATGAGCTAAATTTGTTTCTAGGATTGTAACTCCTATTGATATGTAGCTTGGATTATTGAATGTTTGTTTGCCCATTTCAATGTTATAAGAAGTTTTTACCCATTCTTATGCTTCATGCTATTGATTGATTGGCCACCAATTGGTAGATATTTGGGTTTGATTTGAACTTAGGAAAGGGAAATTGAACCTAGAACTAGAATGGGTGACATATGAACTTCCAACCCTAGGGTTGAATTTGGGGGTTTTGTTCTAAGACATAAGGATATGCTTAGGACCATGTGTAATCTTGCATAGAACTTGTTCGATATAACGCTTCTTTGTTAATTGATTCTAATAGGGATATTATGTGTTGATTGAGAGGGAAAGAACATATCGCCATCGGGAGAAGGGTATGTTTACACTAGAGTTTTAGATTAATTCTTCATGTAACATTGATTGGGCTAATGGGTATGATTTAATCCAAGTGAAATATCAAGAAGGGTTACAATCCTAGGTTTTTACCATTGTGAGAATTTGATACTTGGTCAATTTTATTACTTGCTTATTTTTCATTTCAAGTTAGATTGCTCTAAGTTTTTATTCTTTTTACATCAATTTATTGTTGTTTGGATATTAGTAAGGCCTCCTATACTAATACTTAGTTGAAAAATTAATTCTAGTCCTTATGAGTTCGACTCGTACTTTTCACTCTATTACTTGAGCGATGTGTATACTTGCACAAATTTTCTCATCAATTACCACACTTCGGTAATCGATTACCAAGCCTCTACCAAGCTGGTAATCGATTACTAAGGCCTGGTAATCGATTACCAGGCCTCTATTTTGAGGTTTTAGTATATAATACGATGGAGATAAAGTTATTTCATGTAATGCCCTAATACTAATATCTCGATATATCTAACATACACAAAGATAAACACTACTAAACACATCATTTTTTACTTAACAACTTTGAAATATATCCATAATCACTAAGCAAGTCATTATAGAGAGCCTTATGAAATGCGGAAAGACATACACATCATAAAATTATATATACATATACAACCTTCGCTTTATTAAAGGCTTGAAGTATTACATAGTTCCTTACATTATAAAGAAGTACTAAGAAATACAACATTTATAACATGAACTATTAAGCTATTATAGTCTTTAGCTTCCTTTTTCTTCTTACTCTTAGGAGAAGCTTCACCTGGAATTACATGATACACAATGGGGTGAGAAACAACATTTCTCAGTATAAGTAATCAAGACCAGTCATAATTAGCATAGTAATCATAATTTAACTCATGATAAAAGTAAGACACATTCAGAACATCAACAAGGATATACTTTAACAATTTAAGATACCAAGTTGAAGATACATATATTCATTCTTACATACTTAGTTCACTTAAGACCTAGGTATGTTTTACTAGAAATCCTTGACTTCTTATGTTTGTCTCTTGTAGATAGGAAAACTAAACACTTCCACACTATTTGTAATCCTTAGCACTTGGATAGGAGTAACATGTTCTTTTAAGAACTTGATAACTCTATGAAATGTAGTTATTTGTGTCCCATATCTATGCTTTCGGTAACACCCTTAGATCTAATAACTACGGCACAATCGTCATTACACCACAGTCACTAAATCCAGGCGTGTCACAGACTCGATAAAGTATTTTCAAAAATTTAATTTCAATCATACATAAATAGAAAATATGAGCCCCGAATGAAACATACTTAGTATCCAACCATATAAAATACAACCACTGAAGGAAAACATATTTCATATATAATATATTCATCCTTAATTAATACCAAACCATATAAAATACAACCACTGAAATATTACACGCATATTTCAATACTCGAATTACTCTATAATACAATAATGCAAATTATTTAATCACATGTTGAAAATGAACCGGGTCTTAATTAATAAATGTAATTATTGTTTTCTGCAATTTCGTATTTAATTTTATTATGGTGTGACGTTCCTTCTTTGTGAGACAAGAAAAAGGGGCGTTACAATATTCGTCCTTAACACAAAGCACTGATAACACAAAACATAGTACTTACATATTCAAATAAAAAGTAATGTGTACAAAAGCACTGAAGGGGGGAAGTAGTAACCCTGGGATAGGTACTACTAGCAGACAAATATGCAACCCTATATATATGTGACACTCAGAGTCTTAGTCAACAGATCGGGCATCAATGCCCCCATGAAGTTGCACCCGTACGTAACCAAAAACCTCGTCCAAACGCCATATCGAAAATAATGAATCGACCCAATCCAATCAGCAAGGGTGTGGTCCCTTTTTATCTTCTTCATGATCTTTTATCAAATATAAATATAAAACAGAAATACAGGGATACAGGAAAGAGGTGAGACACCCAACATTTAATACCAATACGACAGCAAGAAAGCAGAACGGCGCAGGACGCCCACATAACATTACAACACATATATTTATCAATAGTAATAATAATAAATAGCATTAAGTGAGAAACAACAATAATCAATAATAAAAGTAAGCAATAAAAGAGGAACAACAATAACATCTCAGACAATAAATAATAAGATAGTTCAAATAATCATAACTTCATTTAAAGCAATAGTCCAGTCATCATATAAATGAACAACAGTTTCGTCATCATGAAAATGGATAAATGTGCAAATGCCAGATGATATGTTGACTCACTATGCATATGCACATGGTACCAAAATCCTACTCCATGGAGCTAGACATCAACATTTCGGAGAGAATGATCAAGGAGTTATGCCAGTATCTCGTTAGCTTTAAAAAATAAAGTGCTTTATCTCAACAATAATATTTAGGCAACATGTCTTATACATGGCACCTCAACAGTTGATCGAGATAAAGGACATTGTCTCGGTCTGGATCGTCGATGTGTTTGCATCGGTTTAACCCACGACACAGAGGAGCTCATAACTGTCTATGTGGAATACCCGCACCCCGACGCCCCCAAGGTCAACCACTATGACCTACGCTTAGTCTATTTGCACCCGCACTAAGGTGTAATTGAATCTCCTAGGCACACATCGCCTTTCTTAATAAAGTCCAACGGACATCACATATCCATGACAACTCAATTTATATCATGTATGTTTATCAATGATATGTTCTTCATAAACAATGCATCACATGCATATTCATCAACAATGTATTTCTCATGGAACATATCATAATGGCATATAGATAATTCTCAACAATATCATGTCATAATTTCATCAAGTACAAATCAACAAGTACTTAGTCCCACATGTGGACTCACAATAGCATAGAACCAATTCTCAATATCAGCATATATATATATATATAATTCAACACATACCACAATTTCACATTATGAATCCAACATTCCCAATGTACTAAGTCTTGATCAATTATGAGAATTTTGGGCTAAGGAGCCCTTCAAAACCAGCCCTCTTAATGTTCATCACTCAATTAATTTATATATATATATATATATATATATGATTCAACACATACCACAATTTCACATTATGAATCCAACATTCCCAATGTACTAAGTCTTGATCAATTATGAGAATTTTGGGCTAAGAAGCCCTTCAAAACTATGGCCCTTTTAATGTTCATCACTCAATCAATTTCTTCCATCTCATTATGAATTACTAATGTCTAAATTCTTAATTCCCAAAGATGTATCAAAGCATCACTTGAACTCCGAAAATCAGAGGTCGTGGCCTCCCTAAGTCATCAAGGTTCCAATTCTTTTTTCCAATTCATGCATCAATCTTTCAATACTTAATTACATAAGTCTTATTTTACACGAAATCTAATCCAACCCTTAAATTCATGGCCAAAACTGTGGCCTCTCAATAGGGTAGCAAACCCTTAAATTTTTCATTTATTAAATCTAACATCATCAAGCATTCCAACATACTTAATGCATTCAAAACAATCAATCATTATTCATTTCATTCAAGAACACACAAAACATGAAAAGCCATTAAACAAAGTAAGCATTCAATATGGATTTCTCCATCAACAACCACACAAAGGCCTTCTCACCACTTACAATGGTTGAAGTGAGTAAATCTCCCTCTTACCTCTTGAAGACAATATAAGAAAGTAAGCTCCTTTGTTCTTGATTTTTGTTTCCACCTTCAAGAAAACCCTAAAGACATCAAACTCACCAAAATCATCATCAAAGCTTAGAAAAGGAACCCTTGATCACCTAAGAGATTAAGAATCACGAAAATGGGGAGGAAAGGTGAAAAAGCTATGAACTTTACCTTAAAGTCTCCAACTTTGAAGCTTAATAGAATAAAATGAAAATGGTAGATTTTGGTGATGGTCACAACATAAAAGTTGCTTAGAATGGTGTCTGGATTCAAGATCAAGAGTTGGTTGGAATTAAAGAAGATGGATGAGTGGATTTGAGGTGTGAGGTCGTGAGCTTCATAATGAGAAAGGTGAGAGCTTTTTGCTTTGTCTCTTTGATAGGAATGATGAGATAAACAGATGAGTAGTTGAATGAAGTGAGGTGAAGGGTTTTGGCCTCCTTCAAGCCACCATGGCCATGGGGTTGGAGAGGGAAGAGAAGAAGAGAAAGTTAAGAGAAGAAGATGGAGATAGAAATAGTGGAGAAAGAAAGTAGTAGATTTTTGTGTGTTTTGAAATTGGAATGAAGATGGTAAAGTGAGAAGCACAAATTTTGGCTCTCAAAATGGGTATTGCCATGGAGTTAGAGAGAAAGAGGAGAAAATGATTGAGAAAAAGTGTAGAGAGAGAAAGTGATAGTAAAATTTGAAATGGAATAAAATGTGTAATTAGGTGTATTTTGTGGAAGTGTATGGAATTAAGATGAGTGGCCACAAAGAGCCCACAAAATTGTGTGGTGGAGGGGAGGAGAGAAGAATTGGCTTCTCCAACAAGTTAATAGGAAGGTGCAAGAAAGCTTCCTCCAAGCTTCTCCAACAAGCTAAGTTTCCACTTTTTGAAAAGTCAAGGTGATATCATGGTGATGATGTCACTATTGTGATGTCATTAAAGTGTTCTCTAAAATGTGACTAACAATGTATCAGATTTATTATCAGTGGACGAAAATTACAGTTAATAAAAATTGATATTTATTGTCTAATAGATAATAAAATTATTCTGTGATTTTTATTTATCAAATAAAAATCTTGAAAAACATGAAATCACGTAAATCGTGTATGACCTTGGGTTTAGTAAGATCCCCCATAGACATTTTCACAGCTCAAGGTTCTCGATAAAAATATCTCATTTTCTCAGCTCCGCTCAGCGTGCACACAAAATGAGAAATACTATTAAAATATTCCACGTTCTCAAAAAAATCTAGAAAAATTCACAAAAATCACAAATATTATAAAATGACCATTTATCGTAAAACTATTAATTTTTGGGATGTTACAACTCTCCCCTTCAAATAGAAATTTTGTCCTTGAAATTTTCATTCCTTAGTGTAAACCTGGATGTTGTTTCTTTATCTTATCTTCTAACTTCCACGTCGCGCCTCTAGTCACGTCAATTCAGATCACCTTTGCCATTGTGATCTCTTTGCTTCAGCGTTACTTTGCTCTCGTAACCTTGACCTTTACAGGAAGTATTCCATAGATCAAACCCTCTTTTAATTGTACTATGCCTAGTTCGATAACATGGCTAGATCGGGGACACATTTTCGCAATTATGACGTATAGAAGATATTATAAAGATTTTAGAGAGAAATGATGACATAATTAGTTGATAGGCTACCAGACCTATCCAAAGAGAAATTTGATATAGTCCGAAGAATTTAGGAATGAGTTGGTTGGCAACTCAGACAAGATGACACACATCTAGCAACGTTTCTCTTCATCCTTTGCTACCAATATACCTATTTTAGGTCTTGATACACCTTGGTCTTTCTGATGTGTATACTCAACTTACTCGTGTGAGCTTCATTGAAAATAAACTCCTTAAGTGCTGAATCCTCTGGTATACAGACCTTACTCATGAACATCAGGATTCCATCGAATTCCTTCCTCACAATCTGACGCCATGCTTTGTTTCAATAGCTTCTTCTCGTCTTGTAGAAATTGGTCACTTTTCTACTTCTCCCAAATTCGTCCCAACAAATCATTCGAAATAGTAACCATATTCAGACATATCTCATCCGGTGTCATTTCCATTGACAATCACCTGTCCTTGAATTACTCTATTAATTCTTTCTTTTTGACCATCATAATAAAGGTATTAAGTAGTTTCCGGTTCAAAGCATCTGCTATGACGTTTGCCTTTCGAGGATGATACTAAAGCTAGAAGTCATACTCCTTCAAAATTTCTAGTCACCTTCTCAGTCTCATGTTTAGTTCCTTCTCGTCGAATAGATACTTTAGGCTCTTGTAAGTGCTAAAGGCATTGAATGTTGCTCTATACAGAAAGAGTCTCCATATCCTCAGAGCAAATACAACTACGATTATCTCTAAGTCACGAGTTGGGTAATTCTCCTAATGCACCCTCAACTATCTCGAGGCATAAGTTACAACTTCCCAACTTTGCATGATCATACATCCTAGACCTTGATTGTGAAGCATCACAAAACACTTCAAACGGTTCCCTGGGATCAGGTAGAACCAAATCTAGCAAGTATTCGTGTATCTCCTTAATCCCTTGAAAATTTTTTTCACCTGTGTTAGTCCATAAAAAGTTTGATTCTCTTTTTATAGGTTGAGTAAGAGATTCTGCTATCTTGGAGAATCCATCGATGCTTCTTTAATAGAAACTAACTAACTTTACATGCTACTAGGGCATTATAGTCTTCAGTCTTTCCCATTGTAAAACTGCTTCAACTTTTGACGGACTCATAGCAATTCCCTTCCTTCGTAATTTCATGACCCAAAGTTTAACCTCCTCAACTAGCATTTATACTTTGATAGTTTGGTGTACACTTCTTTTCCTTTAAAGTCTGGAAAACTATATCCAGATGTTCAACGTGTCCCTCTATATCTTCGAGAATAGATCAGAATGTCATCATTAATGACAACGACAATTATGTTCTAGGTAAGGATGAAAAATCTAATTCATGTAATCCATGAATACGAAAAATGCATTCGTCATTCCGAACGACATCACGAGATACCCATAATGTCCAAAGCGCGTTCAAAAAATCGTTTTGAGAACATCCTCAAATTCCCACGAATTTAACGATGACCATAACGTACATTTATCTTGGAGAAAACAATGACTCCTTTCTCGCTGATCCATCGAATCATTCATCTTCTTTCGATGATACTCATCCTTGATTATAATCTTGTTCAATTAGTGACAGTCCTCATCTCACCGAGAAGTTCCATTCTTCTCCTTAACTGACGACACTGTAGCTCATCATGAGAAACTCATAGACTACAATAATGACATTCATATTCCTTTTACTTTTGTCCTTTACAAAACATAACATGTATCCTTGGATTCCTTTTCCTCACAAAGCTTCAGCTTTGTCGGTCGTAATGAATTCAAAAGTCTTAGTTTCAGGAACACTAAGGTCTTCATTGGAACGATCTAGTAGGATATAGCTAGGAAAATAACCAATCTATTCCTAAAATTATGAACTCTAATATGTGTGATTTTAGGCAGGTAAGTCAAATCAACAAAAGATTCGATCTTTAGTAGAAATATAATAGTTTAAACAAATCTAAATATCAACGACAAGTCTTAGTAACAAAAATAGGAACAACTAGGTTAAAGATAATTGAAGACACAGATGAATCCAAATGATCCACACGGTCATACACTATAAAGAAATGGGTTATCCCCAGAATTATATAGCACCGTTACGAGATCATATTCTGTGGCACAATCTCCATTGTTTAGATCTTCAGATTTTGAGGCCTCAGCTCCACTCGTGGTATAAACTCTGCCTCTTGCCTGCGGTTTCTCAACTCATGCAGCATTGACTAAAGGCTCTGCCTTGGCTTGACTGCAGTCGCAGGAAACATGTCCTAGCTTCCCACACCTAAAGCAAATGATTCCTTCAATTGTGCAATCCCTCGTTGAGTGGTTCTTTCCATATTTCTTACATCTTGGTAAAGATGTCACAGTCCGGTTGGAACTACAGTTGCTAACGCTTTCTCCGTAAGTTGGATATCGTCGTTGGTTCCTTAATAATCATGAATACGATTTCCACTTAAAATGATTAACCTTTCTATTATTCCTCCTTTGGAATCTTAATAGTCCAAGTTTACCCCAAAATCGACTTTCCTCTAACAGATTCTGAACCTCAACTTCCAATTCTCGCTGCTGTGCGGCCCTTTGATTTAGTGAGTTGTTACGTCAGTTATCCTTTGCATTTCTTCTGCAGTCGCAGCCATACTTCCATTGTCTTGTCCTGCACTCACATGCGTACGTCCACCATGAGCCAATGCCCTTGCATGTCTACCGCGAGCCATTGGCTTTCTTCAAAGGCGGACAAAACATGACACAACAAAAGCAAACGTAATTATTTCAAATAATATTGTCTCCTTTTGAAAACCAAATACAAGGAATCACACAATCCAAACAAGATAGGTTCAATCCACAAATCCTAACAGTCTCCAACTCGAGCTTCTTCATTCTGCCTTCTATGGCGTAACCTCTTGCAAGTCTTCAACTCCCAAACAGCTTCTCAACCCAAACTTACACCAGTCATTCCTTTTCTCTAGAAGATCAGTTTTCTAAAACCTCTTGATCTCCTTACTAAAGAACTCCCATTCTCCTAATACAGTACGCCTAGGTGAGATCATGGTTTCCTGTACACACAGAACATTACATATTGAGTAGGTCAATCCTCAATATCATGCAACTGTATAACAGTAGCTACTAACATTCAACCTACGGCAAGCCATGCATTCCTTTCCCATCATCTCAATCAAGAGAGACAAGGAAGTGCACAACATACAAAAGTTCTAATATGCCTAAACATAGCAAGTCTATACCCCGGCTCAACAGGATGAACTGCTCTGATACCACCTAATATAACACCCCTAGATCTAATAACTATGGCACAATCGTCATTACACCACAGTCACTAAATCCAAGCGTGTCACAGTCTCGATAACAGTATTTTCAAAAATTTAATTTCAATTATACATAAATAGAAAATATGACACCCAAATGAAACATACTTAGTACCCAACCATATAAAATACAACCACTAAAGGAAAACAAATTTCATATATAATATATTTGTAACACCCCAAAATTTATTTATTTCATTGTAAATATTCATTTTATAATATTTGTAATTTTTGAAAATTTTTGGGATTTTTCTGAGAATGTGAAATATTTTAATATTATTTTTCGTTTTACGTATAAACTGAGCAGAGTCGAAAAAATGAGATATTTTTCCCGAGAACCTTGATATGTGGAAACGTCGATGGGAGATCTTACTAAACCTGAGACCGAACAAGATTTACGAGGTTTTACATTTTTCAAGAAATTTTATCTGATAAAATAATAAATTGTTGTGTAAATTTTATCCGCTGGACAATTAATACTGACTTCTGTCAACTGTAACAATTGTCCATTGGATAATAACATGTATTAAAAACCCTATCACATTATCCTAATGTAATCCACTTTAT
The DNA here is from genome assembly GCA_029884605.1 of Ormosia emarginata. Taxonomy (NCBI): domain Eukaryota; kingdom Viridiplantae; phylum Streptophyta; class Magnoliopsida; order Fabales; family Fabaceae; genus Ormosia; species Ormosia emarginata. The sequence goes on from JAQQTP010000083.1 coordinate 3,620,214, forward strand.
GTCTGATCAAATCCACTTTAATTCAAATTTAGTGTATTTTAATCAAAGCTTCTTTGAGAAGCTTTGACTACCAAATGACCAAGCTACCCTTGGCTTGTTGGGGAAGCTAATTTTCCCCCTCCTCTCTCTCCATTGCCGCGGCAATGCTAGCCCATGGGAGGCAAAAATTTGCCTCCACACTTAACACATTCACTCCAAAAATATCACATTTTCCTACAACATTTTTCTCTCTTCAAGACCATCTTCATTTTCTCTCTTCCATCTTTATTCCTTCTCCTCCTTGACCACGGTTTTGTAGCCCCTATTAGAGACCATTTCTCTTCATCTTTCTCTTCATTAACACCATTTCTATACTCACCTCAACCTCATCTACACTTTCTATTTAGAAAATTTCTTCAAAATTCATCTTCACCTCCATTGTCTTCCAAGGCAAAGCTTCAAACTTTAAGGTAAAGTTTTCATTTTTTCTTTTCCTTTTCTTCATTTTCATGTTCTATGGTTTCATTGGAGACCAAAGACTCTTCTTTTCCAACCATTGGTGTTGATTCTTTGTGTTGAAATTTCTAGGGTTTTGGAAGCTCAAAACCGAAACCATCAAGAAGCAAATAAAAGACCATTTTTGTGTTCTTCCTTTAGGTAAGAGGGAGATTTACTCACTTCTACCATTATTGGTGGTGAGGAGACTTTATGTGATTGTTTGATGGAGAAATCCATATTTGTATGCTTGCTTTACTTGATGATTTTGTATATTCATGTGTTCTTAATTATGGCTGATGATTAATTAATGATTTTGAATGCATTGGTGGTGTTGGAACGTTTGGAAATGTTAGAATTAATGAATGGAAATTTTGAGGGTTCCCTACACTAAGGTGAGGTCACGATTTTGGCTTGGAATTTAAAGGATTGGATTGATTTTGGGTGAAATGAAATTTAAGTGATTAGGTATCAAGTAACTAATGCATAATGTGAAGAAAAATTGGAACCTTGGTGACCTTGGGAGGCCATGGTTTTGGCCCAAATTGTTAAGGGTTAAAATTAAAAGTGTGAGTAATAAAACCTATGTAATTGGACATTTAAGGATCGATACTTATAATAGAAGAAATTGAGTTGGTAATGGTCTTTGGAGGCCACAGTTTTGAAGGGTTTTATTAGACCAAAGAAAAATCTCATAATTGATCAAGACTTAGGACATTGAAAAATATAGGATCCATAATATAGAAATTATGGTATGTGTGAAACAATGTATAAGTATATATATTAATATTGAGAAGTGGTTGATGTTACTGTGAGTTCCTATGTGGGACTAAGTTCTTGACGAAATTATAACATGTTGATATTGAGAAATGAATATATGCCATTGTGGTATGCTTTATGATAAATGTATCAATGATGAACATATATGATGTACATTGCATCGTCATGCATATGTGTTGTCCGTTGGACATTGTTGGAAAAGTGATGTATGCCTAAGAGTTTGAATAACACCTATGTGCGGGTGCAAGTAGACTAAGCGTAGGGTCATAGTGGTTGGCCCTGGGGGCGTCGGGGTGCTGGTGTCTCACAATAGACAGTGGTAGCTCTACTAGGGCCATGGGATAGACTAATGCAAACACACCGACGATCCAGACTGAGATGCTGTCCTATATCGCGATCAACTATTGAGGTGTCATGTATAAGCCGTATTGCACAAATATTTTTATGAGATGAGCATACTATTTTTAAGGCTAACGAGATACTGGCATAACTCCTTTATCATTCACTCCGAAAATGTTTACGTCTAGCTCCATGGAGTAGGAATTTGGTACCATTTGCATTGTGAACTGTCAGTCTCATAATCCATTGAGCATGAGCATTTATAACTGTGGAAAAATATATGTTCTTATTATTGCAATAATTATTTGATTGCTTGAACTGTTGACTGTTGAAAATATTGATGTTGTATGTCTGTTATTGATAATTCTTACTACTATTTATTGTTGTCCTGCTTTTACTATCAATTTTAATTATTACTGTGATTGAATATATGAACTGTGTTAATGTGTGGGTGTCCAGCGCTGTTCTGTTTTCTTACTACCATTTTGGTAATAAAGCTGGGTGTCTCACCTCTTTTTGTATTTTTAATATTCTTGTCTATTTATACACTTTTGAGAAGACGTTCGTGAGGAAGAAAAAGAAATACCTGAGTTTCTGGGTTTCTGGCCATACTACGACTAGGGCTTGCTGAGGATGTCGTCGTGTCCATGCCGATTTTTGGGGTACATTAGGATGACCTTTCATAGGGGACCTAATTGCTAGCACATATATGTGCAGATGGACCGATGCGTTTACCGCGGGGAGCTGACGGTGTCTTTAGCTTGGAGTCGCTATGACCCTCCTGTTTTAGATTTCACTGCTTTTGTCATTTTGGAGTTTTACCTACCCGTTAGGGACATGTGGGCTGACATGTACTGCACCCTACAAGAGGACTCTTTCCTCTCCACTGCTCGGGGTTTCTACCCGAAATTCGGTCGCGCCGATGGCAATTTCATCGGATGAAGAGGACCCTGAGGAGGACCTGACTACGGTCCCTTCTCGTCAGTCTTAGGGGCTGAAACTGTCGGTGGCTACTAATGGCTAACCGTTTATCTTTTTGGGGAAGCCTGATGTTTTGCCGTATTTGATGGGTGTATATTTGTATCATTTTCGGGTGGGTACATCTTTTACTTTTTAGTATAAATCATGATGTAATTAAATAGGCTGATGCATATAATATTATATATGAATTGTGAATGTATGACTTTTAATTCCTTGTCGATTCTACTGTATCCATAATTATTATTATTACCTCTTCACCGTTGTTTCAAAAAAAAAATGCACGCATATTTCAATACTCGAATTACTCTACAATCCAAGAATGCAAATTATTTAATCACATGTTGAAAATGAACTAGGTCTTAATTAATAAATATAATTATTGTTTTCCATAATTTCGTATTTAATTTCATTATGGTGTGATGTTCCTTCTTCGTGAGACAAGAAAAAGGAGCGTTACAATATTCGTCCTTAACACAAAGCACTGATAACACAAAACATAATACTTACATATTCAAATAAAAAGTAACGTGCGCAAAAGCACTAAAGGGGGGAAGTAGTAACCCTGGGATAGGTACTACTAGCAGACAAAGTCGTAACCCCATATATATGTGAATCTCGGAGTCTTAGTCGATAGGCCGGGCATTAATACCCCCATGAAGTTGCACCCGTACGTAACCGAAAACCTCGTCCAAACGCCATATCGAAAATAATGAATCGACCCAGTCCAATCAGCAAGGGTGTGGTCCCTTTTTATCCTCCTCATGATCTTTTATCAAATATAAATATAAAACAGAAATATAGGGATACAAGAAAGAGGTGAGACACCTAACATTCAATACTAATATGGCAGCAAGAAAGCAGAACAACGCAGGACGCCCACATAACATCACAACACTTATATTTATCAACAGTAATAATAATAAATAGCATTAAGTGAGAAACAACAATAATCAATAATAAAAGTAAGCAATAAAATAGGAACAACGATAACATATCAGATAATAAACAATAAGACAGTTCAAATAATCATAACTTCATTTAAAGCAATAGTCCAATCATTATATAAATGAACAACAGTATCATCATCATGAAAATGGATAAATGTGCAAATGCCAGATGATATGCTGACTCATTATGCACATGCACATGGTACCAAAATCCTATTCCATGGAGCCAGACATCAATATTTCGGAGAGAATGATCAAGGAGTTATGCCAGTATCTCGTTAGCCTTAAAAAATAAAGTGCTTCATCTCAAAAATAATATTTGCGCAACATGGCTTATACATGGAACCTCAACAGTTGATCGCAATATAGGATAGCGTCTCGGTCTGGATCGTCTGAGTGTTTGCATCATTTTATACCACAGCACAAAGGAGCTCATAATTGTCCATGTGGAACACCCGCACCCCAACGCCCCCAAGGTCAACCACTATGACCTAAGCTTAGTCTATTCGCACCCGCACTAAGGTGTAATTCAATCTCCTAGGCACACATCGCCATTCAAAATAAAGTCCAACGGACATCACATATGCATGACGACTCAATTTACATCATGTATGTGTATCAATGATATGGTCCTCATAAACAATGCATCACATGCATATTCATCAACAACATATTTCTCATGGAACATATCATAATGGCATATAGACAATTCTCAACAATATCATGCCACAATTTCATCAAGTACAAATCAACAAGTACTTAGTCTCACACATGGACTCACAATAGCATAAAACTAATTATCAATATCAACATATATATATATATATATGATTCAACGCATACCACAATTTCACATCATGAATCGAACATTCTCAATGTACTAAGTCTTGATCAATTATGAGAATTTTGGGCTAAGGAGCCCTTCAAAACCATGGCCCTCTTAATGTTCATCACTCAATCAATTTATTCCATCTCATTATGAATTACTAATGTCTAAATTCTTAATTCCCAAAGATGATCAAAGCATCACTTGAACTCCAAAAATCCCTTTAGAGACCGTGGCCTCCCTAAGTCATCAAAGTTCCAATTATTTTTTCTAATTCATGTATCAATCTTTTAATACTTAATTACATAAGTCCTATTTTACACAAAATCTAATCCAACCCTTAAATTCATGGCCAAAACCCTGGCCTCTCAATAGGGTAGTAAACCCTTAAATTTTTCATTTATTAAATCTAACATCATCAAGTATTCCAACATACTTAATGCATTCAAAAAAACCAATCATTATTCATTTCATTCAAGAACACACAAAGCATGAAAAGCCATCAAACAAAGTAAGCATTCAATATGGATTTTTCCATCAACAACCACACAAAGGCCTTCTCACCACCAATAATGGTTGAAGTGAGTAAATCTCCCTCTTACCTCTTAAAGACAATACAAGAAAGTAAGCTCCTTTGTTCTTGATTTTCATTTTTCACCTTCAAGAAAACCCGAAGGACATCAAAACTTACCAAAATCATCATCAAAGCTTAGAAAAGGAACCCTTGATCACCTAAGAGATCAAGAATCACGATAATAGGGAGGAAAAGTGAAAAAGATATGAACTTTACCTTAAAGTCTCCAACTTTGAAGCTTGATGGAATAAAATTAAAATAGTAGATTTTGGTGATGGTCACAACATAAAAGTTACTTAGAATGGTGTCTAGATTCAAGATCAAGAGTTAGTTGGAATTAAAGAAGATGGATGAGTGGATTTGAGGGTTGAGGTCGTGAGCTTCATAATGAGAAAGGTGAAAGCTTTTTGCTTTGTCTCTTTGATAGGAATGATGAGATAAACAGATGAGTAGTTGAATGAAGTGAGGTGAAGGGTTTTGGCCTCCTTCAAGCCACCATGGCCGTGGGGTTGGAGAGGGAAGAGAAGAAGAGAAAGTTGAGAGAAGAAGATGGAGATAGAAATAGTGGAGAAAGAAAATAATAGTTTTTTGTGTGTTTTGAAATTGGAATGAAGATGGTAAAGTGAGAAGCACAAATTTTGGCTCTCAAAATGGGTATTGCCGTGGAGTTAGAGAGAAGGAGGAGAAAATGGTTGAGAGAAAAAGTGTAGAGAGAGAAAGTGATAGTAAAATTTGAAATGGAATGAAATGTGTAATTAGGTGTATTTTGTGTAAGTGTATAGAATTAAAATGAGTGGCCACAAAGAGCCCACAAAATTGTGTGGTGGAGGGGAGGAGAGAAGAATTGGCTTCTCCAACAAACCAATAGGAAGGTGCAAGGAAGCTTCCTCCAAGCTTCTCCAACAAGCTAAGTTTCCACTTTTTGAAAAGTCAAGGTGATATCATGGTGATGATGTCACGATTGTGATGTCATTAAAGTGTTCTCTAAAATGTAACTAACACTTATCGAATTTATTATCAGTGGACAAAAATTACAGTTAATAAAAATCAGTATTTATTGTCTAATAGATAATAAAATTATTATGCGATTTTTATTTATCAGATAAAAATCTCAAAAAATATGAAACCTCATAAACCGTGTCTGACCTCGAGTTTAGTAAGATCCCCCATCGACGTTTCCACAGCTCAAGATTCTTAGGAAAAATATCTCATTTTCCTGGCTCCGCTCAGTGTGCATGTAAAATGAGAAATAGTATTAAAATATTCTACGTTCTAAGAAAAATCTAGAAAAATTCACAAATATTATAAAATGACCATTTATCATAAAACTATTAATTTTTGGGATGTTACACTTTCATTGATTGCTTAAGTTTTCGTTGTATGCATATTACGAAGGTTTTGTGCTTATATTTGTTATATTCAATTCTGATACCTTTCTTATATGATATTGAGCAAATTGTGCTTATTTTGTTATTGATTAAGTGGATTTGCAATTGTTAATGATTTGGTGATTTCTCTATTATAGGAAGGGCTCTAGACAAGGTGATATGGAGCATTTGAGCAAAAATAAAAAGAGAAAGCCAAATTGAATACCAACACTTCAATGCCGCAGCGTCGGTAGATCAACTCCGCGGCATGTGCATTCCCTTGCATCAGATAGAGACCCGAGAGCAGAGTGCAATGGCACATGGAAATGAACTCCGCAGCACTAGCGACCTAATTTTTGTGCGCAGCAGCATGTATTGTTGAACGTCATGGCATGACGCTCGAAAATCTAAGCCTATAAATAGATTTTTGTTAGATATTCATGGGATGGCTATATAGGGTTAGAAAAGCTGAACTAGGTCTACGTTTTTTAGGCTAAAGGAGGCCAAGGGAGCCAAGGTTAGAGGCTATCTTCTTCATGGAGGGAGATTCAAGCATCAATGGCAACATCCATATGTCTTTCCTCCTTTCTCCCTTTTCTTTCTTCTCTTCTCTGATTTTGAATATGGATTTTTGTATTGTATTTTCGTGTTCAATGATGTAGCAACTGTTTTAGGGAATACTTTGAATCCTTTTTATGAATATCAATGATTTTGTTCTCCTTTGAGTTTGTATGGATGTATGATTTTGTTCAATCATATTGTTCTTAATGCTTTTGAATGCTTGATCATCATTTAAGCTGATTTGATAAAATCTAATGAGCCTAGACATAGGACTTTGGGTTTGAGATCATATGTATGGTTGAAGCATGTTCAATTCCATTCTAATGGAGGGATGAGTTGATTCGCTAATGGGATAGAAATATACCTCTTAGCCATGCATAGCGTGTGTTTGAGAATAGATCTTAATGAGTGGAGTTTGCACTAGTTCTCATGGAAATATAGTGGATTAGTTAAATGAAGCCATAGTTGATTGACCCCTAGACATAGGCTTTCAACTAATGAAGATTCTCAAGCTAACCTAATCATTGCATTCATATTTATGAAGAGAATTGCATGTTGTTGGTTGAAGTAAGGGGTGAAGAAGGATTTCCCTAAATTCTAACCATTATCTTTACTGCTTTTTAGTTCGTAGTTTATGTTTCTTTTCTAAATTTTTATGTTCTTGAATAGAATTATATAAGCTACTGGTTAATACTTAGCATTGGAAGTAACCTTATCCTTGTGGGAACGATATCTTACTCTTCACTGTATTACTTGTTCGGCCCGTGCACTTATGACCTTAAAAAGGACAAACGGAACTTCTCTGACTCCCTTCCTTCTAGCCAAACATGGTTGCATTTATAGATAAACAATGCCAACATATTCTAGTTTACTTGTATTTAACACCATTTATCATAACATCTTTAGTGAAGCTAAATAACACTACAATTGTCAAAGGTAAAAGACATTTTTCTATAGCAAACCCTTACTTTTGGTTGCTTTAAAGTTCATTGTAACATTTGCTTACCAAAGAATAATCCTCTTGTTGGATTAACCCTAGTATCATTCTAAACATATTAAGTCCATCCATGAATCTTAGATGTTCAAAACTTAGATTTCTTTTCATCAACTCTAGGTGATGATTTCAGTATTGAAAATACCCTTATTGTCTCAACACACTTTAAAAGGTATAAAAGAGAGGTCCCACCACTTAAGAAGTCACAAAACCACAAGAACACAATCCTATAAAACTTTGGTATCTATGCCTAGGCACCACTCTTTCACGCCTAGGCGTGAGGGCTGTAGAGAGTAACCCTATAACCTCCAGTAAACCATGCATAGGCCCAGTTCTGTCATGCCTAGGAGTGACATTCTCTGTCTCACCCACGCCTAGGCGTGGTTTAGTCATGCCTAGGCGTGACTGCAGAATTCTCAGAATTGGTTATTGTTCCATTGGTTCAGATCTTGAATTTTGGCCACTCCAATTCAGTTCCTAGGTGATTTAAGATCCCTAACAAGTTCACTAACACATAGGAATCTTTAATCACCAACAAAACTCTTCAATTTGGATCCAAAAGCCAAAACCACACAACCTTGACCTAAAACCCCAAAAATGAGCATCAACGATATAAATAAGATGATCTAAGGTTCTAACTTCAACTTAAGCCATGAACAAGTCATAAATGTTCAAAGAAATACATTCATGCAAACCAAACATAACAAACATCTCTAGAACTCAATTTGACCTATCAAACACCAAAGGTGCATCAATGGTGAAAAGATTGAAAGAAGATGAATATGGTGAAAAGAGTGAAAAGGAGTTGACTATAATCATTAAACACCTACCTTGGTAGCTATGAAGAAGATTCAAGCTTGGTTGGATCTCAAACTTTGGCTTTTCCTTTGATTTTCCTCTTCCTCTCTTTCTCTTCCTTGATCTTTGCTTCCTCTTCTTTCTTTCCTTCACTCATAATTTATGTTTCTGTTTTGTGCAGAAAAGGAACTGTGAATAAGGTTATAAAGAGAAGGTAAAAGTCTCTTAAAGCCTTTAGGCCATATACAACTAAAACCTGATCAACTAAGAACACATAGATTTAGCCAAATCAAGTTTTCCAGCTTCCAAGAACTTTGAAATAAATACTAAGATTCATCAAAATTATTGTTTCACAAATATCTTAATTTTCTATATCTGCTGGGGGTCAATTTGGCATTAAAAGCACAACCAATATGCCTAAAAATTCTAAACTGATTTTGATTGTTCTTAAATTTAAGCTATAACTTATAACACACATTTGTGACCTAAGAATAAAGTATCCCTACATAAATACCTTATCTAAGTAATTTATGCTATTATATGAGTCATTTTAAGCTATTTTTCACTTTCAAAGTTATAACAAAGTGCCTAAATGAACTCAGTTCAACACAAAATACAATAGACATGTTAAATAAACCATACGTTACCTTTGTATGCATATAAAAGTCTAATATGTTATTAAGGGTATTACATTTTTCTCCTCATTTTTAAAATTTTGACCCCAAAATTGCTTCCCTAATATGAGCAACTCCAGGTAATTTTGCTATATATAGAACTTTAACTCCCAAGTAGCCTCCTCGGTGTTTTTGTCACCCCACAAAACCTTCACCAGAGGAATCTGCTTACCTCTAAGCTCTTTGACCCCTCTGTCCACGATCCTTACTGGGTGTACAACATAAGACAAATCATCTCTTAACTGTACAGATTCTTTTTCTATGACATGCAAAGGGTCTGGATTATACTTTTTCAACTGAGATACCTGAAAAACATCATGAAGGTTTGACAAACTGGGAGGAAGGGCTATCTAACAAGCTACGAGTCTGACTTTCTTTAGAATTTGATAGGGACCAAGAAAACGAGGATGTAACTTTCTAGCTTTCAATGCTCTGCCAATCCCTATAGTAGGAGTAACTCTTAAAAAGACATGCTCTCCCTCATCAAACTCAAGGAGTCTTCTTCTCTTATCAGCATAACCCTTTTGCTAACTATGAGCAGTAACTAACTTATCCTTAATCATTTTAATTTGCTTCATGGTCTGCTGGACCAACTCAGGACCTAGGATAGTTCTCTCACCTACCTCATACCAACATAAAGGCAATCTACATTTTCTTCCTTACAAAGCCTCATAGGGTGCCATACCTATGCTGGAATGATAATTGTTATTATAGGCAAACTCCACTAATGGTAAGAACTTATCCCAACCACTCTACTACTCTAAAACACATTCCCTAAGCATATCTTCTAGGGTTTGGATTGTTCTCTCTGTTTGTCCATCTGTTTGAGGGTGATAAGTTGTGCTAAGGCTCAACTTAGTCCCAAACGCCTTTTGCAAGGCTCCCCAGAATCTAAATGTGAATCTAGGATTTCTATCTGATACTATACTCATGGGGACTTCATGTAACATAACTATCTCTTTTAAATACAACTGGGCATATTTCTCTAGAGAATAGTTAGCTCTTATTGGTAAAAAGTGAGCAGATTTGGTTAATCTATCCATTATGACCCAAATCGCATCATACCCTGGATGAGTTTTGGGTAAACCCATTACAAAGTCCATTGAGATCTTATCACATTTCCATTCAGGGACTCCCAATGACTGTAAAGGTCCTACAGGCTTCTGATGTTCAATTTTCACTTTCTGACAAACTAAAAATGTTGAGGCATATTCAGCTATGTCTCTTTTCATTCCAGTCCACCAAAACATTTTTATTAAGTCTTGATACATCTTAGTGGATCCAGGATGGATGGTATACTTACTCTTGTGAGCTTCTTCTAGAATTCTCTCTTTGATCCCCGACTCTCTTAGAATACAAAGTCTATCTCTAAACTTTATTATTCCATCATCAGACATATCAAAATCCTCTTGAGTTCCTATAAAGATCTGCTCACTAATGTCCCTTAGAGTTTCATCCTCCTTTTGAGCTTCTAAAATCCGAGTCATTAAGTCATTTACTATGTCCACTCTACTCGCAAAGAGACTATGTGGCATCACAATCACCTCAAGACTCAAATCTCTGAAACTCTCAAGAAGTTTGCTCTCTTGGACCATCATTCGGGATATATGTAGAAACTTCCTACTTAATGCATCAGCCACTACATTGGCTTTACCTGGATGATACTTCAACTTAAAGCCATAATCTTGTAAGAATTTTATCCATCTTCTTTGTCTTATGTTTAGTTCTTTTTTTATCAAACAAGTACTTTAAACTTTTATAGTCACTGAACACCTTGAATTGAACCCTATAGAGGTAATGCCTCCATATCTTTAAGGCAAACACTACAGCTGCCAACTCCAAATCATGCGTAGGGTAGTTCTCCTTATGTGGCCTTAACTGCCTCGATACATAAGCAACTACTCTCATATTCTGCATCAAAACATACCTTAAACCCATCTTTGAAGCATCACAATATACTTCAAAGTTCTCATGGAGATTCGGAATCACTAACACTGGTGTAGTGGTCAACCTCTTCTTTAACTCTTGGAAGCTATTCTCACATTCTTGAGTCCAATAAAAAATACTACCCTTCCTAGTCAACCTAGTCAATGGTAGTGCTAACTGAGAAAAGCCTTTAATGAACCTTCTATAATAACCAGCCAGACCTATAAAGCTTCTAATCTCGGTCACAGGGGTGGGTCTCTCCTACTGTAACACTGCTTCTACTTTACTAGGGTCCACTGAGATTCTGTTTTGAGAAATAATATGACCCAAAAACTGTACTTTTGTTAGCCAAAACTCACACTTGGACAATTTGGCAAACAACTTTTTCTCCTTAAGGATATCTAACACTATCTTGACATACTGCTCATGTTCTTCCCTTATCTTAGAATAGACAAGGATGTCATCAATAAACACCACAATAAAGTTGTCTAGATAGGGTCTAAAAACTTTGTTCATGTAATCCATAAACACAGCTAGAGCATTCGTCAACCCAAAAGATATCACAAGATACTCATAATGTCTATACCTAGTTCTAAAGGTGGTCTTAGGGATATCCTCTCCCCTAACCCGGATTTAATGATATCTAGATCTCATATCAATCTTAGAAAATACCGAAGCTCCTCTTAGTTGATCCATCAGATCATCTATTCTAGGCAATGGATACTTGTTCTTGATGGTTATCTTGTTCAATTATCTATAATCAACACATAACCTTATGGTACCATTTTTCTTCTTTACTAGTAACACTGGTGCTCCCCACGGAGAAACACTAGGCCTAATAAATTTCTTGTCCAACAAATCCCTATTTGTTTCTTTAGTTCTGCTAACACAAGCGGTGCCATCTTATAAGGTGTTATAGATATAGGTCGTATACCTGGCAATAAATCTATAGTAAACTATATTTCTCTCTCCGGTGGCAACTCTGTTATATTAGTTAGAAATACCTCTAGGTATTCCCTCACCACAAGTATATTGTCTAGGGTTTGCTCAACTTCTACATCTAAAGAGAAAAGAATAACATATCTTAGAGCTCCTTCTACCAAACAGTGATTAACCTGATTAGCATTCAGATAGGCAAACTCTGAAAAAACAACTCTAGTAGGAATATCAAATATAAAGACTAAGGTCTTATCTGAGCAGTTTAGGATCACATGATTGGATGACAACCAATCCATACTAAAAATGACATCTATATCCATAAGAGGTAAACAAATAAGGTTTACAAAAAAGGCTCTTCCCTCAATTCCTATACTACAATCAAGACATACTCTAGAAATTATGACTGGTTTACCATTAGGTGTGGAAACAGACAAGTCATATAGTAATTCTAACAAAGGTAAATCCAACATCCTTACACAATCATAAGAAACAAAGGAATGAGATACTCTTGAATCATACATAACATTTAAAAGTTGATCACAAATTATGCCTTTACCTTGGATGAGATCAGAAGACTAGACCCCCTCCTCTCTGCTTAAAGTATAAACTCGTCCCTTGGCTAGCGGCTTTGGGGTAGGCGTATCCTCCTTATTCCAAGGACAACTCTTGGAGAAATGTCCCGTCTGCCCACAAGTGTAACACAATGACTGGCCCGCTAAACACTTATCTCCATGTACTTTCTTACATTTAGGACACCTTGGTATTTTAGAGCCCACCTTGTCTTTTCCTTTTGGGTTGCTTGCCTTATAAGCTCCTTGCTTATTCTTATCGTCCTCTCGTTTTCTTTTTGGAACATCTTGTACCCTTTCCTCTACTTGAGGGTTGTGAATACTTGACTCCACAATCCTACACTTATTCACCAAAGCAGGAAAATCCTTAATCTCCATAGGTCTCACCATGCTCTTGATTTCACTTCTCAGTCCGATCTCAAATTTCAAACATCTCCATTTCTCATCTGGGTGGTAACAGAACTGTGAAGAGAACTTTGGTAACTCATCAAACTTGGCCACATACTGGCCTACTGACATATTTCCTTGTGTTAACTGCATAATCTCCACCTCTTTGTCATCATGTAGAGTTTACGGAAAGAACTTCTCTAGAAAGGTTGTCTTGAAAACCTCCCAAGATATCTGGTTTCCCAAGATATCTGGTTTCCTACGATTTTCTAATACCCTTTTTGTACCATCCCGCCAATGCTCCAATTCTCTTTTCAACATATAGAAGGCGAAGGTCACTTTTTGCTCTTCTGAGCAAGCCATCATATTAAAATCCTTTCCATATCTCTAAGCCATTCATCAACTTTGGCGGGATTAAACTCACCTTTAAACGATGGAGGGTTCATCTGACGAAAAATTGACAAGTCTAGGAAATTCTGATTCCTTCCTACTTGTTGAACTTCCTAAATCAGCTGCTCAGTTGGTAAAGGCTACTGAAGTGGATTTGCTTCCATTCTCTCAAGCACCCTTGTCATAATATTGGCCATAGTCATAAAAGCTTCAGTCATATCTGAACCTGGTGGGTTCGAGTTCCCTGCGCTTCTAGTTTGCCTTTTTAGTGCCATAGATTCTTGTACATATAGAAACAATATATATTGAGTTGCAGTCTCAATACCATGTAACCATGCAATAGTAACTAATAACAACCCAACTTAAGGCATATCATGTGATTCTATCGTCACATTTTACATATAAAACAAGAAAACACAATTCATAACAAGAAATTCTTAAATATGCCTAAGCATAGTTGTAATATCCCAGAAAAATATATTAGACTTTTATATGTGTACAAAGGTAGCATATGACTTATTTGATATGTCAGTGAAGTTTTGTGATGAACTGAGTTAGTTTAGGCACTTTGTTGTAGCACAAAATGTGGTAATGGCCTACAAAGACTCAGAAAATAGCATAAACCGCTATTTATAGGGAAACAAGTGTGGATACATTGTTTCTAAGTCATAAATGAGCTAAGTAAGGTGTGGTTAACATTTGAGAATTTTCAGAGTTAATTTGGTATTTTTATGCATGTTGGTTGTGCATTTTAATATCAGATTGACTCCCAGCAGATATGGAAATATAAGATAAAGGTGAAACAGGATTTTTAATGAATCTTAGGATTTATTTCAAATCTATCGGAAGTTAGAAAACTGGATTTGGAGGAATCTAAGTGTTTATAGCAAATCGAGAATTTTAGTACAAGATAGTTAATATCCTATAAGAAGCAAAATGAGATTTTGTTCTTATGTTCTGTGGTTTCCCATGGCAGAGAGCAAAAAGGAGAAGAAAGAAAGAGAGAAAAGAATGAAAACCAAGGGAGAAAAAGAAGAAAAGCTAGAGAATCAAGATCAAAACTTGAAGGAAGATTTAAGAGCAACTTCAAGGCTTCAAGATCTTTATCCAAGCAAGAGGTAGAGGTGTTTTTTATCTTTGCGTCTCTATCTTTTCTATGTTAGAACTTGGGCTTTTAGATGGAGAAGATGAGTTTTCAAAGAGGGGAAACTAGTTTCTTAAGCTAGATTATTGCTTTCATTGTTTGAATTAGTTGTTTCAATTTAATGATAACAAGATAGTTAGTTTTATCCATAGATAAAACTAGTTGGTTCTTGAATTTGGAACGTAGGTTTTAAATAACCAAGTATGTAATTTTTGGTGTTTGATCTAAGTTAAGAGAAGTGATAGGTTGTAAAAGAGTTACAACATTTTTGGAGGTTGCTAGTGGTGCTAGAAATCACCTAGAAATTATTTTGGATGTTTGAAGGTTGGTTTGTTCCCAATGGAACAATGACCAAGTTCTGCAGAACTTGTTTTGGGCGGCCAGCGCTCAAGCACTGGTGTTTGGGCACTCAAGCGCTCAACGTACAGTGAGAATATGCATAGAGCAGGACTTTGGGCGCTCAGGAGCTGGGAGTTGGGCACTTGGGCGCCCAATGATTAGCAGAACAGAGCATTCGAATAGCTTGTAGTGTTTTTATCATAACTCAAGCTACCAATATTGAAATGAGTTGATTCTAAAGCCATTTGAAATCTAAGACATAGGGCTATTTACCTATAAAATTTCAGAATTCTTGAAATTAAAATGGGCATTTGGTGCATTTATGAAAATGAGCCTTTTTAGGCATCAAAAGCAGATTTCATCAAAGACGCTATTTTGATGATTTGAGATCCCTAGTTGTTAGGATCCTTTGCTTATGCCTAGAAAAGGGTGTTGAAACACTAGAGAGGTTATCTCTTAGAGAGAAAGACCTAGTGGCATACAAAGAAAGATAAAAGAAAAGTAAGTGCATCCACTAGACATAAATTGTCATAGACCAGGAGTGATAAGAAATGTGATAAGAAAGTTCAGAAGCTAGATGGCAAAAGTTGAGTGCCATAGACCCTAGTTAGCAAGGGTGAATGCCATAGCGCATGAAAGCTCTTCATGAGTGCTGTACAATTAGTAATGCAAAGATAGTAATTCAAAGGTGGGCTTAATATAGAGTTATGTGGTGGTTATGTTAGAGTTAGACATAACGCTACATTTTCACACACTCACATAACCTTTCACACATACTTGCTATTCCTAGATAAGAGCTAGTGGAGGCATCTACTCAATTTTGGTGGCGATATCCACCCAGTTAAGGTAGGCTACTTAGTAGACTACTTGGTAGGTTAAGGAGGATACTTGTTATAATAACCAAAGGTCACAAGTTATTATGGCAGAATACCTCCCTACCTAGGGGAATAGTTAAGTATCACGACACTGCACGTACACTTGCATACACTTTTATTTGAACATAATCATACATCATCTCACTAATACATTATTTATTTCTTATTTGTATTGGAATTTGTATTTTTGTTATGTCTGTGTTGCATTTTGCCTTCGGTGATAGCTATATGGTGGTTGTCTGGCCGATGATATCGAATGATTATATAGGCGGTTGTTTGATATCATCGTGGTTTCGGTTATGAGAACAAAGTTTAGTTGCTTAGAAATGTTACATAGAGAGGAAGTTTGTAATTATTTTCTTATGCAGGAGGTATTAGTCTGTTTATTAGTTTTAGTGTGGTTTATTCTTTGCGAAAGTTTAAATTGCTGGTTTTGGTTACTTATATTGAGAAATATGATTTCTCACTCCACTTGTTGTCATGTAAATCCAGGTGGAAGTTCTTCCAAGGGCAAGAAGAAAAAGTATGAAGACTAGGATAGTTTTTATGCTTAGTTTTTTTTAAGCTTGTATTTATTTATGTTGCTTTTGTTTGTTGAAAAAATTTATGTATACTATGAGCTCTTTTGAGACAATGTTATATGTATAACTTTTAGTTTTCCACAAGGCTCTCCATTATTATTTGTTCAAATGATATGGAATAGTATGATTTTTAAGTTAAAAGTAGCATAGCTAATATTGTATATCTCATTATATGTGCGGTATACTTGGTTATCAGTATTAGGGTGTTACAATAGTCAATCTATACCTCAGCTCAACTGGATGAACTGCACTGATACCATAATGTAATGCCTAATACTAATATCTCAATATATCTAACATACACAAAGATAAACATTACTAAACGCATCACTTTTTACTTAACTACTTTGTAATATATCCATAATCACTAAGCAAGTCATTATAGAGAGCCTTATGAAATGCGAAAAGACATAAACATTATAAAACTATATATACATATACAACCTTAGCCTTATCAAAGGCTTGAAGTATTACATAGTTCCTTACATTATAAAGAAGTACTAAGAAATACAACATTTATAACATGAACTATTAAGCTATTCTAGTCTTTAGCTTCCTTTTTCTTCTTACTCTTGGGAGAAGCTTCACTTGGAATTACATGATACACAGCAGAGTAAGAAACATTTCTCAGTATAAGTAATCAAGACCAGTCACAATTAGCATAGTAATCATAATTTAACTCATGATAAAAATAAGACACATTTAGAGCATCAACAAGGATATACTTTAACAGTTTAAGATACCAAGTTAAATATACATATATTCATTCTTACATACTTAGTTCACTTAAGACCTAGGTATGTTTTACTAGAAATCCTTGACTTCTTATGTTTGTCTCTTGTAGATAGGAAAACTAAACATTTCCACACTACTTGCAATCCTTAGCACTTGGATAGGAATGACCTGTTCTTTTAGGAACTTCTCTGACTCCCTTCCTTTTGGCCTAACATAGTTGCATTTATAGATAAACAATGCCAACATATTCTAGTTTACTTGTATCTAACACCATTTATCATAACATCTTTGGTGAAGCTAAATAACACTATAATTGTCAAAGGTGGAAGATACTTTTCTATAGCAAACCCTTACTTTTGGTTGCTTTAAAGTTCATTATAACATTTGCTTACCAAAGAATTGTAACACCCCGAAAATTACTTATTTTCAGTTATATATGTTTTTTATAATATTTGTTATTTTTGTGAATTATTTGGGTGATTTTGATTATTTTATTATATTTCTCGATTGGCCTGTGTCTTAAGCGGGGACTAAAAAATAAAATATTGTTTCGAGGCCAGAAAATTTCAGACTGTGAAACGGGGTTGGAGGATCTTACTAAACCCGAAGCTGAGCATAGTTTACAAAGCTTTCATTTTTTGAGATTTTATCTTACAAATAAAATCTGGGTATGTCCTATTATCCAATAAACAATAAATACTGATTTTGTTAACCGTAACTTTTGTCAATTGGATAATAGTTTTTAGTAAAGTACTAGTCATCTTTTCTAGAGTGTTCACTTTATGTGACATCACCTTGTGACATCACATTTGACTTTCTAAAAGTGAAAATTGGCTTCCTAGAGAAGTTTTGGAGAAACTTAGTGGAGAAGCTTTGTAACAAGCTTGTTGGAGAAGCTACTAAACAAGTTTGTTGGAGAAGCCACTAAACAAGCTTGTTGGAGAAGCTTGTATTTCTCTCTCCTTCTTTGGTGATGCGCATGGTTTTGAGAAGGAAAAAGATGACAAAGTGTCATCTTTTCACTTAAGCTACATTCACTTTTTCATTTCCAAAAAGCCTTCACCTTTTTTCTCTCATTTTTCTCTTCTCATTTTCTCTCCATGCTCTATGGCCAAACACCATTTTCCACCCTCCATATTTTGTTTGCTCCAATCAACTATACTTCTTGAATCTACATAACCATTGGATGATTTTCTATGTTGTGATCTTTATCTAAATCTCTCATCTTCGTCATTTTTCTTTCAAGCCCTAACTTGAAGTTCTTAAGGTAAGATTCATGATCTTCATCTTTTCTCTTCTCTTTTTCATGTTCAAGGCCATCACTTTGACCATGGTCTTCTCTTTTCAAGCTTTAGGTGTTAAGCGTGAAAGTTTAAAACTTCAAGGGTTTTGTTGGAGCTGTTGGACGAAACTCCAAGAGGATCAAGGAGCCTTCTTTCTTGTTATCTCTTTAGGTAAGAGGAAGATTATTCTCTTCTACCATCCATGGTAATGAGGAACGAATTTGGGTGTGTGTGAGTAATCCATGTGTGAATTACTTCACTTGTTTGTATAAGTTCAATACTTTGTGATTACTTATTTTATATGATTTTATTGCTTTGAATATTATACATGAACTTGCTTGAATGGAAATATCATGATTATTATGTGATTGTGTGATGTGAAATCACTTGGAAAGGAAAAAGATTTTTAGTCCCATGGACCTTGAGGCTCACGGCCAAGTAGGAAAAAATAGGATGTCCAAGACAAAAATTTGTATTAACTTGGGGCTTAAGCAATTAAGTGATAAGTGATTAATAAAATGATAAAAATTATGGGTTTCTAGACCCTTAGGGTTCATGGCCATGTAGGGCATCCAAGGCAAAAATTTTGTATCAAGTTGGAACTTAGATAATTAGGTGATTAGATATTTAATTAAGGAATCATAAGATGGAAAGAGAAATGAAACAAAGTTTTTACCCTAGAATAAAAAGTGAATTTTGGCCATTGAAGGAAAATAAGTATGAGTGAGGTTTTGAGAAGCCTAAAATATTTTTGTAAGTGAGTTTTTATTAAGGACAAAGAGAAGGACTTTTTGAATTAGAGTAATAAGGACTCGGTGAGAAATATTAGAAATTATTCCCTAGAGAAGCTCAATAGGAAAAGTGTTGAAGTTGAGGTGTAATTTTCATATCAAACTTTGAAAGTTTCAGAATTTAGTTTTAAAAGGGAAGTAGAAGTTTTACCCAAGTGAAAAGCATAAATAAAACCTTATAAGATAATGGTATGTCCACGATTGAAAATAAACGACGATGTTGTTATCGGGCCCAGAAGGGGAACCCAGAGTTGTTGATGATTGTTTTGGCCAATGGTGGCTTATGGTTATGAAATGCATGACATTTATATATATATATATGTGTGTGTGTGTGTGTGTGTGTGTGTGTGTGTGTGTGTGTGTGTGTGTGTGTGCGCATTGAATCATGCATCATACTTTGTGAAACTCCAGTGGACTTTGTTAAGGCTGTATGCTTAAGAGATTGAATTACACCTTTGTGTGGGTGCAAATTGAGTAGTGTGGTTCACGGGTTGAACTTGGAGACGTCTAGGCGTGGGTATCCCACAAGTGGCCAATTCGTAGCTCCTCTGAGCCATAGTGACCGAGCAACGCTTTGATGATCTCGACCAAGCACTATGCTATTCACGATCCGGTGATGAATGTCTTGTATGAGCCATGAAGTGTATGCGGACATTGTGATAGCACATTATTGTGGCCGATGATGTACATACATGTCTCCCCGATCATTCTCTCCGATGTTGTTTTAACTCCATGGAGTAGGGCTTGGTGCATTGTGCATATGCATAGTCAGTCGACATCTCATTGTGACATTTACATATCTGTTAAATTATCTGTCGAATCATTCACTGGAATATTTACTGAATTATATGTTGTTTGAAACAATGATTATATGTATTTTGAATGGTATTACTGTCATTATTGTTTCAATGCTGCCATATTGGAATTGTTGTAGGAGATCTCACCTCTTTATTCTATTATTCTATTTATGTATGTGTTTTTCTTAAAGACTGTGACGGGAACGAGCCTGAGTTTCCCGATTTCCATTTGGATTAGTTTTCTATTCTTGCTATGGAGTCCAGGCGAGGTCTTCTTGGTTATGCTAGGCTGAGGTTTCATGGAGGCATTGATTCATGGCATGTCAACCTGAACATCAAGCGGTTTGTTTATGCGGGTGAGGTGACCCTATCTTTGGCGAGGAGTCGTGATGAAGCTCATATCTTCTCTTTTGATGTCGCTATGTGGCTGGAGTTTTATATGTCGATCCAAAAGTTGTGGGATGATCGCTTTTAAACCCCACAGAAGGACTCGTTTATGTCTTATCCATGGGCCCCTGCTAGTGAGTTTGTGGCTCCTGTAATTAGGATCTCTTCTTCCAAGGAGGATCCGCCCAAGGGTCCTTCTCAATAGCTTGTGGGGCTTGATATGTTTTGTAGCTTTTGGGGCCTGATGTCTTTTGTTGTTTTTGGTGGCTGATGTGTATAATCTTTTTGGGCATGTAAAGCTTTTATTCATGTGTTACTAAGATCCTTTGATGTATATAAGTACTTATGATATGTATATTTTGGTTTTCTGTATGGGACGTTCTTTATTCTATTCTATGCTAAGTTTATGTTTTTCGCACATTAAAAGGAAAAAAAAAAGAGAGAAAATAAATTAGTAAATTCATCTACTTATTGGATAAATAGAAAATTTTATAAACTGGGTTTTAGTTTCTTTTAAGTTTCATCTTCTTTTTGTCAATGTGACGTCTTTTCCGAAAAGGGGCGTTACAAGAATAATCCTCTTGTTGGATTAACCCTAGTATCATTCTAAATATATATTAAGTCCATCCATGAATCTTCGATGTTCAAAACTTAGATTTCTTTTCATCAACTCTAGGTGATGATTTCCCTATTGAAAATACCCTTATTTGTGCCTCAACACACTTTAAAAGGTATAAAAGATAGGTCCCATCACTTAAGAAGTCACAAAACCACAAGAACACAATCTTGTAAACTCTGGTATCTACGCCTAGGTGCCACTCTTCCACTCCTAGGCGTAAGGGTGGCAGAGAGCAACCCTGTAACCTCCAGTAAACCACGCATAGGTGCGATTCTGTCACGCCTAGGTATGACACTATCTATCTCACCCACGCCTAAGCATGGTTCAGTCATGCCTAGATGTGACCCTGTGACATAAACTTCTACAGAATTCTGCAGAAATGATTATTGTTCCATTGGTTCAAATCTTGAATTTTGGTTGTAACACCCATTGTAGGGTATCACATTTTAATGTTATTCATTACCAATTTATCCCAAGTTATAAAATGATATTGTATAATATAAATATAAATTGTAAAATTTTCTTGATATTGATAAGATAAACTTAGCAGAATATAAAAATACTAAACAATATCACAAATAATATACATCATATACATAATCTCAGTACTAACATACTTAAATATATACAGATAAAGTTCTCAAAGCCAATAAACGTTATTATACTATCACACTGGCCCAAGTACATCTATGGAGCAGAATCCTCAAACGGATCCTCCTCAGACTCCTCAGAAGGTAGGAATCCTACATGACGCGTAGTCCTACGGACAGGTGTCCGAGCAGACGGCATAATGCTAATCTCACTAGGAGTATGGTAGTAAGCACCCCAATACTGTCTAATGGATAATGGAAACTCTAAGTGTACATAAATATTGACACTGAAATAAGGGTTCCCATGATACACCCTACTTAGGGAAACAGTTAGATCTCCCATGTAGACAACACATCCTCCATCTAAATGAACATGCCAAGCCTCCGAACCTCCTCAGAATTGTAGCCTCATGTATCCAAGAAAACTTGGTGTTGCCATTGACTCATGAATCAGCTTCCTCAGCAGGAATCGACTCCTCACCTTCTTGCTCAAACCCTTGCTCATCGTCTTTATCAATTACAATTACAATACAAGAACAACATACAAAGAGGTGAGATTACCAACACTAGTACCAACATGGCAGTAAAGAGATATGAATGACAATAATGTCATACAGATATAATAAATAATAATACAGATATAACAAACAATAATTATAATCATGGCATCAAACATTAATCAATATTTGACAAATAAATTATCACAAAGATATAGATGAACAAATTATGCATATGCACACAGACTCAATTTCCTACTCCATGGAGCTAACTTAAGTCGGAGAGATTGATCTAGAAGATCTGTCAGTACCACAATTGCCTCAGACTACGTGCCACAACTTTCATTAGTTTTGCACATTTAGTATTATACACGACAGTCTATGTCAGATCTTGATTAAGAATAGTGCCTCGGTCTGGATTATTGGTGCATTGCATCAGTCTGATCCATGAAACAGTAGAGCTACTAACTGCCCATTGTGGAAAACCCGCACCCCGACGCCCCCAAGGTCAACAAGTGACCTACACTACGTATATCACACCACACAAATGTGTAATTCTCTCCTAGGTCATTGGCCTTAACATAGTCCATCGGACGTTTTCAATACGTGTTCACTGCATACAAGCCAATCACTGACTAAAGTCATATTTCACATAAATAGGTCCACACTTTGGCCCAATAGTAATTCTACTGTATTTTTAATTGCGCATTTATTTTATTGCGTTTTCACAATTGCACAACATATCTATCGTATTTTCAAATCGCGTATTGATTTTTCAACGTTTTCTCAATCACGTAAAAATATTTAAACATTTTCCAAATTGTATAGCAATTTTTCAACGTTTTTGAAATCGTATAACTTAAAAATCACATTTTCAAGTTGCGTAAAGTATTTTTTATCATTTTTCAACTGCGTAAAATATTTCTTAATATTTTAAACATCATTTTGACCTTTCTAAAAATTAATATAACTTCTAACTTCATTTATCCACATTTTATTTCTTAGGAAATCCTTTCCACAATATTTTCCATAAAATCACCTTTTCATTGAATTAATCAATATTTCTAACTTAAAATTTCCTAACACGCTCCAAAACCCAAAGAGTGAGCTATACTTTAGTAAATTTCAAGTTAACAATATATTTCTCATCATAACTGTATTAATTCTAAAAGATTTGTTTATTGTATAAATAATTTGAGGTTCAAACACTTTCAACCTCACTTTTCTTTTCATAAAACGAAATCTCCCTTTTCAAATAATAATTATTTTGTTTCATTTTTTATTTCTTAAATCATTATATTAATAAACTAAGTTACCATTTATCAATCATATTTTTACACAACAAATCCATTTTTAGCCTTCATGGCCGTGAGGTACATAGTCATTGGAACTAAAATATCTTTTCTTTTCCTTTCTCTTCTAAACATTTAATTTTATTATTCAAGAAAATATTAACTTGGAAACACCTATTTTGAGGTGTTGAGGCCGTGAGCCTCATAGTCTTTCGAACCAAAATTATTTTCCTTTCCAACATCAATCATGGCATACAAGACGTATAATCATCATACTATATCATAAGCATACCATAGAAGCAATAAAAATCATATCAAGCATACAAGCATAAATAAATAAATTTAAAGCACATAAATAAATTATATAACCATGGATATGAATCCTCACATGAACTTACCATCCATCATGTACAAATTCATCTTTCATGACCATACTTGGTCGGTGAGATAGATCTCCCTCTTACCTTAAGGAAGACAAACTCTTTTTGGATTTCCTCCTAGGGATTTCATGTAGCCTTCAAAAGAATCTTAACAAACTTAAACAAATTACAAAATCATAAACTAAGCTTTGAAAAGTAAAACCATGGATCAATCATGGCTTAGGAATTCTAGAATCAATTTAGAAACAAGAAACAAGGATTTTTAACTTGTATAGAAAAACTTCAAGCTTGTTTTCCAAGCACTAGATGGATGATTTTGAAGAAACTTACAACATGAAAAGTGTTTAGAATGGTGTTTTGGTTTAAGAAGTGATGTTGGATGAAATTATAGAAGAGTGGAGGTCTGGATATGGTGTAGAGGCCGTGAGCTCAAAAAACAAGGAAGAATGGAGTTTCTTGTACTCTTGGAAGAGAGAGAATAGAGAGAATAGATATTTGATCTTGGATAAAATGAAGATGAAGTGAAAACACCCTATTTCCTTAAGGGGTAGCCGTGTGAGTGTAAGGAGAGAATGGTAAGGTTTTTGTTTGATATTTTTACCAAGTAGATATTTATGGAGGCTAGATATTTACCTTAGGTGATAAGCTTGAACAAAATTGTGTCTTGAACCTTCATTGGAAGCCATTTGGCCGTGGAACACCAAGGAATACCAAACCAAGTTTTGGTTCATTTAGTTGCCTAGTTAAGCTTAAGTCAACCTAGTTTCCAATTCCATTGCTTCTTAATTAAATCAAACTAACTTAGTTAGATTTCCTAGTTACTTAGGTGTGACTAACAAGCTTCTAGAATGCACTAAAAAAACTTGTAACAACAATCCCTATGGAATAGCAAACTAAGTTTCATTCCATTTAGTTACTACATAGAATATAGGCTAACTTAGTTAGGTTTTCTAATTACTAAGCTAACTAGTCCAACCGCTTTTGTTGACTACTAACCATTGGCTTAGGAAATTCAAGCCAATATCACCAACTAATTCCTATTGGCTTAGAAATAATTCAAGCTAGTAACATTGATCAATTTCTATTGGTTCACTCAACTATAAGTCATAAAGACTTTTTCGGGTCTTTTGTCCACTGGGCAGAAGCTACTGCTCATTTGTCAGTAGGTACTGTCCAACAGATAATAAAATAATATTAAAATATAAAATATTTTATTTCATAGTTAAATTCTAAAAATTGAAAGATTATGACTCGCATATCTCGGAATTGGGTTTAGTAAGATCCCTCAGCTCCGAATAAATGTGTAAAGATTTTCCCCGGCTAAAAAATTATTATTTTTCTGACCCGGAGTAAATCACACAAAATAATCAAATACAGTTACGAAACAGTCAAAATAATTTTATAGCATACATAAATCACAAAATAGTATAGTTCTATCATTACTATCAAATAACTAAATTTTGGAGTGTTACATTGGTCACTCCAATTCAGTTCCTAGGTGATTTAAGATCCCTAACAAGTTCACTAACACATAGGAATCATTAATCACCAACAAAACTATTCAACTTGGATCCAAAAGCCAAAACCACACAACCTTGACCTAAAACCCCAAAAATGAGCATCAATGATATAAATGAGATGTTCTAAGGTTCTAACTTCAACTTAAGCCATGAACAAGTTGTAAATGTTCAAAGAAACACATTCATGCAAGCCAAACACAACAAGCATCTTTAGAACTCAATTTGACCTATCAAGCACCAAAGGTGCATCAATGGTGAAAATAGTGAAAGAAGATGAATATGGTGAAAAGAGTGAAAAAGAGTTGACTATAATCATAAAACCCCTACCTTGGTAGCTATGAAGAAGATTCAAGTTTGGTTGGATCTTAAACTATGGCTTTACCTTTGATTTTCCTCTTCCTCTCTTCCTCTTCCTTGATCTTTGCTTCCTCTTCTTTCTTTCCTTCACTCATAATTTCTATTTCTATTTTGTGCAGAAAAAGAACCGTGAATAAGGTTATAAAGAGAAGGCAAAAGTCTCTTAAGGCTTTTAGGCCATATACAGCTTAAAACCTGATCTGCTAAGAACACTTAGATTTAGCCAAATCAAGTTTTCTAGCTTCCAAGAACTTTGAAATAAATACTAAGATTCACCAAAATTATTGTTACACCAATATCTTAATTTTTCATATCTACTGGGGCTCAATCTGACATTAAAAACATAACCAATATGTATAAAAATACCAAACTGACTCTGATTTTCTCAAATTTAAGCTACAGCTTATAACACACATTTATGTCCTAGGAATAAAGTATCCCTACATATATTCCTTATCTAAACAATTTATGTTATTATCTGAGTCATTTTAAGCTACTTTTCACCTTCAAAGTTGCAACAAAGTGTCTAAATGAACTCAATTTATCACAAAATTCAATAGACATGTTAAACAAGTCATATGTTACCTTTGTATACGTATAAAAGTCTAACATGTTATTAAGGGTATTACACCATGGGAATCAAATGTAACCCAAACCATAAATTAAAGCATTATAAATAACTTGTTTGTTATATGAAATCAACCATGGAAACAATTTTCTTAAGATATTGATTGAGAATGAATGATGATCAAGATGTTTAATAAAGAGATACCATTTGATTTTCAAGGGTAACCCATTATCTAGGAAATTATCCTCGTACCTAGGGTAAGACTTGAACAATGGTATGAGGGGATGTGACATTCCCTCTCTACCAGAGTAATTGAGGTTGAGGATGGACATTCCCTCCCTCTTTACCTGAGTTTCCCTAGATGATAAGTAGTTGAGGATGGACATTCCCTCACTAGAGGTGACTTGGGTTACTCGGAGTAGTTCTGTGTAACAAGATAAGACTGTTACAAATAGGTTGAAGTGCACCAACTTGAAAGCAGACTACTACCAAGTATAACGTATTGTGAGGATGGATATTCCCTTTATACCCTTTTGATGAATGATGAGATATGTTTAATAATGAGATATGACGAATGATGAGATATGATGAATGATGAGACATGATGAATGATGAAATATGATGATTGATTATATAGGAAAAATGATAATATATGATAAATGATTATTCTTGTTAAATGATGAGACTTAATGGATTATTTGATTTTACAAGTGATTTTGATAAAGGATATAAATTGAACCCCTTTGTTTCGGGAAGGGAAAGGACTAGTTTTGCCTTTCTGCCACCTTTCTATCTTATATTTTAAGCCTTGAAGGATTTTTTCCCGAAACAGCTGGAATTGTTATGATGACACAGTTTTTATAATAATTACTGAAAATTGTAAGATTCTCACCCCTTTTGTTTGAATTTCCATGATGATTCTAGGAAGGACGTATGAAGTCATAAGAGAAGAAGAGCTGTGATATAGAGATGAATTAGCTCTTTTTGATTTGCTACTTAGTTGTATAGATTTTATGCCTTGGAGGGAAGTTATGTATATAAAGTACAATGATGTACAGTTTGTATAAACTCCATTCTCAGATATATGTATAATATAATTTCGAGACAGGCTCATATTTTTGTATATCTTTAATTTATTTTTTTCTATAAAGATTGATGATATTTATAAGTGATGTGCCAAATCTAATTACTTATGCTTAAACCGTATATATCATTAGTACTAGTAGTTGGGATATTATAGGAGTTCTCCAAAGAGGACTCATGAGTTTTCTTAAATGGAATTATTAATCGATTAGTAACTTAATAGATTGGATTTCTGATTTGAAAGGCAACTTGCCCTGCTTGTTCAAAAATGAGCAAAAGAATCCATCATGAGGCACTTAATTATATATTCAAATAAAGTACAAGGATAAGCAATTGACAAAAAAAAAATAGTACAAGCCAAGAATGGTTTAGAAGTAATATGTGATGTGCCAAAGTTGGTCAGTTCAATATAGGTCCCGGGAATAGTGGGGTAATTGGACTTAGGACATTACACTCCCTTTCTCTTGAAAGCCTATTCAAGATCAACTAAATGTTGATCGAAGCTAACCGATTTCACCACTACATCATCTATAAAAATCTCCATATTTTTGCTAATCAAATCGTGAAAAATAGCATTCATCACTTGTTGATAGTTAGCTTATGCACTCTTTAAACTGAATGGCATTACCAGCCACTCATAGATTCCAAGGGCACTTGGGAAATGAAATGTTATTTTGTGGATATCTTCCTCGGCTAAGAAAATCTAGTTACAACTAGAATACCCATTCATAAATGTTAAAATACCATTGTTAGCTACTACATTGACTAACATATCGAATATTGGCATCACATATTCATCTGTAGGTGTTGCCAGATTCAAATCACGACATTCAATGCATACCCTAACTTGCCCATTTTTCTTTATGACTGGGACAATGTTAAATAGCCAACCAATGTACCTAGCTATTTGGATATATCCTACCTTTAAAAGGTGTTCAACTTCTTCTTTGATTTTTGGCATTAGCTCTAGGTTGAACCTTTTAGCAAGTTGTTTGTGTGGCTTATATCCATCCTTAGTTGGCAAGTGATGTCCAACTAATTGCCTCAACAAACCTGGCATCTCGATACTCCCAAGTAAAGTAGCCTTTGTATTGCTTGATAAGTCGAATCAAATGATTTCTATCATCTTCTAGCAAACCACTTACCCCAGTTATTCTCGACTCTTGATCTGTTCCCAGATTCATTTCTACTAATGCGTCTTGTGCCTCAGAACTAGGGGTATCTCGCTTGATTAGGGATTCCAATTCCTCCATTGTTTTGTCACCTTTCAACTAATCACCCTTCTCAGCTTGCCCCCAAAGCTAATCAAGATCGACAAATTCCAATCTTGACTCAACTAGAAGGATAGCCAGTCTATGTAGGATATCTCGAATTGTTCTATTATATTGATCCATAAACAATTAATTTGAGAGGTCATGAGTCGACTTAAGCTTTCATCTAACATCCTTGATTGGATTGGTGATTATTTTTTATAAAAAAAAAAGGAATTTTTTAATAAAAATTTGTTTCAGTATATTTTTGTAAATTTTGATGAATTTCTTTTTTAAAAATATATTGATGTACAACAAAATTTATATTGTTAGTACTTTTTTAAGCAAGTGTTTTGTGTTTTCAAAAAAATGATCTTTTTTCACAACATAAAAATGTTGTTCGATTATTAAATTAATATGTCTTAAATTTACATCTAAGGATAAAATAAATTTTAGTTTTTTAAAAATTATTTTAAGGATAATATAAAAAACATTTTTTTTCCAAAAGCACAACTAAACCAAACTAACAAAGAAACAAAACTTAGAAAGTAATGTTGCAAGCCGAAAAGTAGAAACAAAAGACAAAAGATGGAGAATGAATGAGTATATTGATGTGTTAGTTTGATTATTTTATCATGCTTTACAATTAAGCTCCATATGCTATTTATACATCAAAATTGTACCATTAGTGGCTATAACATTCTAATACTTAAGCTAATGACATATCCAGAATTATGCATTAACAATCATATTTAAGGATGTCACAAGTTCAATATCATAATTTTTTGAAAAGAAATATAAATAATATACAAGATATGAGCCTGAACCGGAAGTACATAATACATATCTATGAAATGAAGTCATATACAATACGTCTTCACAAGTACAACAAAATATATTAACTTCATCAATTGGCTGTAAGACCCAAAAGAATGGTATGCATAACCATATATAAAATATCATATCAAAAGAAATAAGCTCATCTTCATAAGCTCGACTCCAACTCTATCTCTACAAGCTATAGGGGGTATCCTGGGATCATTATGGAAATCAAAGAAATGAGGTGAGAATCTTACAATTCTCAGTAGAAATTAAAAAAAAACGTGTCATCATAATGGTTCCAGCTATTTCGAGGAAAAATCAGTTCAAATCATCTAGTACCTTTCTAGGAAGGTGGCAAAGAGCCAAATCCAAGTCCTTCCTCTTCTGGATAGCTCATTAAATCATTATGAAAACCATTTAATCGTCTAGTGAAAAATCATTTTATCAAGTCATAAATCATAATCTCGAATGTCATAATTTCCAATTTCTTGGGCACGTGTCATTAATCCAATCAATGGTATAGAGGGAATGTTCATCCTCGCAATACCAATCTCTTGGTAGTAGTCTACTTCCGGGTTGGTGCACTTCAACCCATTCATAGTTCTTGCTACACAAGACTATCCCGAGTAACCTAAATTGAACCACAACAAAGAGGGAATGTCCATCCTCCATAGAGTTATGAATAGAGAGAGAATGTCCATTCTCAACTACTATTGATAGGGAGGGAATGTCCATCCTCACACTATCCTTAAACTAGGAATACCTCAAATGTAAAGAGGGAATGTCCATCATCAACTACACATTGGCCATGGAGAACTCGGGTAAAGAGGGAGTGGTAACATCCTCAACCTCAATACTTTAATGGTAAGGGAATGTCCATCCTCAACCACCATTTCCAAGTCACCTCCTAGGTCCAAGGATATCCTAGGTATTGGGTTACTCATGAAGAATCAATCATTATTTTAAATCATCAATCTCATATCACATTATCATGCATAATGATCAATTCAGTTGTACTCATGATATTTATCCCATCAATCTCAAATCATGGCACAAGGCCTCATATTTCATCTTCACGCAAGAGCATGCAAAATATAGTGGTTCCCATCATGAGTATTCAAATTCATCATTCAATCTCATATCACATTATCATCAAAGTGTTTTCCCAAAGTAATTTGGATGCATAATTATTCCACATTCAAGGTTTAAGGTTTAAGGTTTGTATTTAGGTCCCATGGGGTTAAGAACTCTATTCCCATCAATTTTGGGTCAAAAACCCTAATTTGGGGGCTTGGTAATCAATCACATGACTTATGTAATCGATTACATATCAACCAGAGGCTCTGTAATCGATTACATCCAGGATATAATTAATTACATGCTGCCCAGATACCATTTTCAGAGCACCATAAGCATCGTAATCGATTACAGGGTGTATGTAATCGATTACAAGCTCGTTTTATGCAAAAATCAGAGTCCTTAGACCATTTTAACCCAAACCAAACCATCAAGCTTCATCAACAACATCAAATCATCACAAAATACACTCAAATCACCCATAAAATAACCATCCACAATATAGTTTTCATACCCATTTTTCAAAAACTCAAGCTTCATCAAGATCAAGATCGAAGTTTAAATCTTTATCATGTAATCAAAGCATAAAGGCATAAACTTTGTTCAACCTCTCAAGTTCTAAAAAAAAAACGTCAGCAATCCATTATTTTTAAGAAATAAATAAAGATGAAATAAAGATGAACAAAGCTTAGGAAAATTCCCCCTACCTAGCTTGTATCATCTTCCCTCTTTCCCTTATTGTTCTTTTTTCCTTTGTGAGCTCTTACTCTTGATTCCCTCTTCTCCCTTGGTTGAAACGTGAAGGCAAGAAAGAATGGAGAGTGGGTGAGAGTGAGCTAAGTGAGAAAAGAGAATAGGAGAGGGTGGAGTGGTGGTAACGTGAAAGATAAGAGAAAAATGATAGAAATGAGTTAAAATATCTTGCTTTGGGCTTGGGAAGCAGAAAGCTACAGTACCCAAAACATGAAAATGAGTTCCAAAACTCAAAAATTCAATTGTACACTTTATATCTATTAAGGACACTTTAGTTTCTCATAATTGAATTTTCTCACCTTCATAGATATCGTAGAAAATTCTAGATTTCACTCAAAATTTCCATTTTTCCTTTTCACCATTTTTCTTATACTGTAATACTAGTATCTTAAGCTTCAGTATCCTCTCCTGGCTTAATTTATTCCAACTCAACACTATAATCTAATTAAATTTGTTAAGTTGAAGAGAATATTACAATTCTCCCCTCTTTTTTATAAATTTTGTCCTCAAAATTTGCTTACTTCATTCAAAAAGCTCCAAGTAATCTCTCACCAAGTGAGATTCAAGTTCCCATGTGGCCTCTTTAGAGTAACCTCCCTCCCAAAATACTTTTACAAAAGGAATTTGTTTCCCTCTGAGTTCTTTCACCTCCCTATCCATGATCCTTACAGGTTTAACTGTAAAAGTTAAATCATTTTTTAACTGTATCATTTCATTTCTCAGAATGTGTGACGGATCTGGATTATACCTTCAGAGTTGGGAAACATGTAAAACATCATGAAGGTTTGACAAACTGGGGGTAAGACTATTTGGTAAGTAACATGTCTGACTCTTTTTAGAATTTGAAAATGACCAAGAAACCGAGGAGTCAGACTTTGAGGAACACATGTTCTCCTTCATTGAATTCCAAGGGCCTTCTATGCTCATCTGCATAACTCTTTTGCCTACTTTGAGCCACTAACATCCTATCCTTGATTATTCTAATTTGCTCTATGGTTTGTCTCACCATTTCTGGACATAAAGATAATTTGTTCCCCAATCTCGCACCAGCATAAGGGTGATCTACACGTCTTGCCATACAAGGCTTCATAAGGTGTCATCCCTATACTACTGTGGTAACTATTATTGTAGGAGAACTCTATCAAAGGTAAGAACCTATCCCAACTATCCTAATAGTCAAGCACACAAGCTCTAAGCATATCTTCCAGAGTCTGTATAGTTCTTTCAGTCTAGCCATCAGTTTGCGAATGGTAGACTGTACTGAAATTCAGCTTTGTCCCAAAGGCTTTATGCAGGGATCCCCAAAACCTAGAGGTGAACCTAGGATCACTGTTTGATACAATACTCGAGGGAATCTCATGCAATCTCACAATCTCCTGAAGGTAAAGTTGAGCCAATTTATCTAGTGACCAATTTGTTTTTTTGGCCAAGAAGTAGGCAAACTTGGTCAACCTGTCCACTGTAACCCAAATGGCATTATGACCTGACTAGGTTCTAGGAAACCCTATTACAAAATCCATAGATATGCTTCCCATTTCCATTTGGGGATTGCTAGGGGATGGAGAGATCTAGAAGGTTTTTGATGCTCTATCTTCACTTTTTGGCACACTAAACACTTGGACACATATTCTGCTATCTCTCTTTTTATGTTTGGCCACCAAAATACCTTCTTGAGGTCTTGATACATCTTTGTGGCTCCAGGATGGATGGTAAACCTACTTTTATGGGCTTCTTCTAAGATCTTTTCCTTAATTTCACTTTCTTGGGGAACACAAAGTCTATATCTAAACATAAGTGTCCCATCTTGAGCTCTGTTTAATTCCTTTTTCTTTCCTATTTCGATTTGCTCACCAATCTGCTTCAACGCTTCATCTCCTTCTTTAGCTTCTCTAATTTGAGCCCTCAAATCATTTTGAATCTCTAATCTCCACAAACTCAGACCATGTGATAACACGGTTATCGCTAGGCTCAAGTTTCTGAAGCTCTCAAGGAGTTCCATCTCTTCTACCATCATTCGGGACGCATGTAAGAGTTTTTTGCTAAGCGCATCAGCCTCCACATTGGCCTTACTCGAATAATACTTTAATTCAAAATTGTAGTCTTTGAGAAACTCCATCCACCTCCTTTGCCTCATATTCAACTCTTTTTTATTGAACAAATATTTTAAGCTCTTGTGATCACTAAAGACCTCAAATTTGACCCTATATAGATAATGCCTCCAAATTTTCAATGCAAACACAACTTTTGCTAGTTCCAAACCATAGGTGGGGTAGTTCTCTTCATGGGGTCTTAACTGCCTAGAAGCTTAAGCAACTACCCTTCCATTTTGCATCAAGACATAACCTAACCCATTTTTCGAAGCATCATAATAAACCTCAAAGTTTTCTTGTGGGTCAGGGATTACTAGCACATGTGTGGTGGTTAATTTCTATTTCAACTCTTGAAAGTTATTTTCACATTTTTGGGTCAACTCAAATGTGCTTCTTGTAACACCCTTTTTTCTATAAGTAGCCGCGAAGAAGGGACGTTGCACTATAACTATAGCAAAAATTTGTAACATACAGCGAAATAAATTAAATTGCGGAAAATAGTAATTGTTTTTAAAACTCGTAATCCCAATTCATTTTATGATTATTTAAATTCTTTTACAATTGTCACCATTTTTTTGTTAAAATTAGAAACCATTACAGAGCGGTGTTAAGAGAGTTAAGTTAAGATCCATCACGCCTAGAGATCGTAAATAAAGCAGTTACAATAAATAAAGCTTGACAACGTAAAATGAAACATACATAACATATATATTTATGAGCCTGTTTAATTACATTCCAAAATATACCAAAAAGCAAAATATGTACCCACCCAAAGATATACAAATATACCCCAACATGTACAGCAAAACGTCAGGCTTCCTAAAAAGATAGACCGTTAGCCATCAGTAGCTATCAATAGTATCAGCTCCTATGACTGATGAGAAGGGACCGTAGCCGGGTCCTCCTCGGGGTCCTCGTTGTCCGAGGAAGCCTTTATCGGAATGACAGAGCAATGGGCAGGAGCCCGAACAGTGGACAAAAAAGAGTCGTCACGTGAGGTGTAGTACATATCAACCCACATGTCCCTAACAGGCATGTAAAACTCCAACCAGACAAAAGCATGAAAATAAAAAATGGAGGCATCGTAATGATCCCATGCAAAGGACACCATCAGCTCCCCATGATATACACAGTGATCCGTCTGCACGTTAATGTGCCAATAATCAGGACCTCCGTGAAAGTTGATCCGCACGTAGCCAAAGAAACCATGGGGGCGCAACGACATCCTCAAATAGCTTCAGTCGTAGTCTGGCTAGAAGCCTGAAAACTCAGGAGCTTCCTTATCCTCTTCACGAATGTCTTCTTAAAAGCACACAATCCAACCAGAATACAAAAACAAAAGAATTACAGAAAGAGGTGAGACACCTAGCTTTCAGTACCAAAATGGTAGCACGAAAACAGAACGGCGCTGGACGCCCACATACAACACAGTTCATACATTTAATTATAGTAATAATAGAAATTAACAGTAAGTGCAGAATAAAATTAATAACAGCAAGTATTATGAACAACAGACAAAAAGCATCAATGGTTCAAGAATTAAATAATTATTGCAATTATAATTGTAAACATGTTTTATAGTTATAGATGCTCATGCTCAATAAATCATGTGACTGACAACTCACAATGCAAAAAAGGTACCAAAAATTCCTACTACATGGAGCTAGACATAAACATTTTCGGAGTGAATGATTAAGGAGTAATGCCAGTATATCGTCAGCCTTAAAATGTAGTGTGCTTTATTTCATAAAAATGTTTGCACAATGGCTTATACATGGCACCTCGACAGTTGATCGCGATATAGGACAACATTTCAGACAGGATCATCGGTGTGTTGCATTGGTCTATCCCACGGCCCCAGTGGAGCTACCACTGTCTATTGTGAGACACCCACACCCCGACGCCCCCAGGGTCAACAACATATGACACCTATGCTTAGTCTACTCGCACCCTCACAAAGGTGTTATTCAAACTCCTAGGCACACATAGCATTTACAACAACGTCCAACGGACAACACATATGCATGACGACGCAATGTCAAATCATGTATGCTCATCATAATCATATCACCATGGTACATAGACATATATGTACACATACATTTTCATTTCTCAATATCACCACATCATGGTATTCTCAATATCAATACATAATCATACATAGCTCATTAATTCCCAGAAGTACATGTCAACAAGTGTTTTGCCCACATAGGGGTCCTCAATAGCATAGAATTAATTTCCATGCCAAATATATTTTTCAAGTGTTTATCCACCATCACAAATCCATATTTTGAATTTACTTTTTCAAAGTCTTATGCTTGACTAAGTATGACAAATTTTAGGCAATTTGCCCCTTCAAAACCGTGGCCCTTTAAGGGTTATTATCCAATTTAATTCTTCCACTTGATTAAGAGTTATGCATGTCTCTAAATTCTTAAGTCTCCAACGATTGATCAAGGCTTCAATTTCCCTTAATTTTTTTGTCTCTAAAATTCGTGGCCTTCATGGTCTTCAAGTCCAATATTTCTTTCCATTTTTATGCATTAGTTTAATTAATATTGGCCTATTTAAATCCATGTTCATCAAGACCAATCCTTTCTCTTATTTTTCAATCCAAAAATCGTGGCTTCCATATAGGGTAACAAACCCTTAAAATTTTCCATTCTTAAATTTTATTATCACCATTCAACCTTTAATTCCATAAGTGTTATGTACTAGTGTGCAAAACAATTTTTCAATCCAAGAATCATCTCAAAACCATGGTCTTCATGCTAGGGTAAGGAACTCTACATTTCCCATTTAACAACCCTAATATGATCAAGCTCATTTGACACTTACAATCCATTCAAAATCACAAATCAAACATTTGTCAAATTCAAGAACATATAAATAACAAAATCACAAAATATATGAACACACAATGGTTCCCTCACCACCAAAATTGGTTGAAGTGAGTAGTCTCCCTCTTACCAAAGGAAGAACAAATGAAAATGACTCCTCCAAGCTTCTAGGTGAATTCGGTTTCAAGGGCTCCAAGAACCCTAATTTTTCAACCATCAAAATCAACCATTAGACATGGAAAAGAATAGATCCATGGCCACCCATGAAGCCATGGAACACGAAAATGAGAAGAAAAGAGAAGAAAGGTTGAAGCTTGACCTTAAAGATGGAGACTTTGTCTTGGAAGGCAATGGGGAGAAGGTTAGAATTTGAAGAAACTTTGTGAATGAAAGTTGTAGAGGGGATGAAGGTGAGTAAGGAAATGTTATTTGTGAAGAGAAGAAGTGAAGAAAATGGTGGAGTGAGGGCTGCAAAACCGTGTGGCTATGGAGGGTTCTAAAGAGAAGGGAGAGCAAGGAAGAAGATGAAGTGTAGAGAGAGAAGTGTACTTAGGTTAAGTGACATGATTTTTGGGTATTTGGTATTAAGTGAGAAGGAAAAATTTGCATCCTTTGCCCATGCATTGCCGCGGCAAGTGAGGAGAGAAGGGGAGGGATTTTTGGCTTCCTTGATAAGCCAAGGGCAAGGTGGTCTTTAGTTGGTCAAAGCTTCTCAAAGAAACTTTGATTATAATACATTAAATTTGAATTAAAGTAGGTTTGAATAGACTTAAAGTAGATTGCATTAGGATAATGTGATAGGATTTTTAACACATGCTATTATCCAATGGATAATAGTTACAGTTGACAGAAGTCAGTATTAATTAATCTGACAGATAAATTTTACGCAGTGTTTTATTATTTTATCTGTTGAAATTTTTTCGAAAAACATGAAACCTCGTGAATCGTGTCTAGCCTCAGGTTTAATAAGATCCCCTATCGACGTTTCCACAGATCAAGGTTCTCAGAAAAAATATTTTGTTTTCCCGGCTCCGTTCAGTTTACACGTAAAACGAGGAATATATCAAAATATTCAACGTTTCTGAAAAAATTCTAAAAAATTCCCAAAAATCACAAATATTATAAAATAACTATTCGTCATAAAATTTTTCAACTTTCGGAACGTTACAGTCATTTTTCTGACTCTACCCAATGTGCATGAAAACGAGGAATATATTAAAATATTCCGCGTTCTCAGAAAAATCCAGAAAAATTTCAAAAAATTATAAATATTATAAAATGGATATTTATAATAAAATAAATAAATTTTGGGGTGTTACACTTCCCTTCTTAGTCAACTTGGTCAAAGGCAAAGTTATCTGGGAAAAGCCCTTCATGAACCTTCTATAATATCCAGCTAAACCCAAGAAACTTCTAACCTCAGTTACGGTGGCAGGTCTTTCCCATTGTAACATTGCCTCTATCTTATTAGGATCTACAGATATTCCATCTCTAGATATTACATGTCCCAAAAATTGCACCTTCTTCATCCAAAATTCACATTTTGATAATTTGGAAAACAACTTCTTTTCTTTTAGGATTTCTAGGACTACTCTCAAATGCTCTTCATGTTCCTCAATTGTCTTCGAATAAACAAGAATATCATCTATGAAGACAACGACAAATTTATCAAGGTAAAACTAAAATATCATGTTCATGTAATCCATAAAAATGACATGTGCATTCATCAGACCAAAGGACTTTACCAGGTAGTCATAATGCCCACCAAAGCTCAGTCTTTCCTTTCATCATGAAAGAGCCATAAGAAATTTGTTGTGCATCTGTGCAAGCCAGCACAACGAATATCATCTTTAGCTCCCTAATCTATTCCTCAGCCTTAGCCGAATTATATTCTCCATAAAAGGATGGCAAATTACATTTCTTGAATTCAGAAAGATTATTCCTCATTATAGCTACCTTGTTCTCCTACTGTGGATGTGGATTATTTACCACTCTCTCTTGCATCAAGTCCCTTATCGACTTTATCATTTCTTTAAACATCTCTATCATATCCGCCATATTACTATTGGCAAATGATCTTCCTCCTCGTGTGCGCCTCGATGATGCCATAGTGTCCTGCACACACTGAACATTACATATTGAGTTGATCAGGCTCAATATTCGCGTAATAGTGCAACTGTTAACCATAACATTCATACAAGGCTGTCATGCAAGTTCAACAGCACACTTAGTATCATGATAGGAAAATGCATAACACACATGCTAAAAGCATAACTAGCCCATACCCGGGCTCCTACAAGATTAACTGCTCGGATACCAAAATATAACATTCTAATACTTAAGCTAATGACATATTCGGAATTATGCATTAATAGTCATATTAAAAGATATCACAAGTTCAATATCATAATTTTTTGAAAAGAAATATAAATAATATACAAAATATGATCCTGAAGCAGAAGTACATAATACATATTCATGAAATAAAGTCATATACAATATGTCTTCGTGAGTACAACAAAATATATCAACTACATCAATTGGCTCTAAGGCCCAAAAGAATGGTATGTATAACCACATATAAAATAACATATCAAAAGAAATAAGCTCCTCTTCATAAGCTCAAGTCCAACTCTATCTCTACAAGCTATAGGGGGTATCTTGGGATCATTATGGAAATCAAAGAAATGAGGTGAGAAACTTACAATTCTCAGTAGAAATTTCAAAAAAAACGTATCATCACAATGGCTCCAGCTATTTCGAGGAAAAATCAGTTCAAATCATTATGAAAACCATTCAAGTCCAAGTCAAATCCAAGTCCTTCCTCTTTCGGAAATAGATAACTCATTAAATCATTATGAAAACCATTCAATCGTCCAATGAAAAATCATTTTATAAGGCCATAAATCATAATCTCGAGTCTCATAATTTCCAATTTCTAGGGCACGTGTCATTAATCCAATCAATGGTATGGAGGGAATGTTCATCCTCACAATACCAATCTCTTGGTAGTAGTCTGCTTTTGGGTTGGTCCACTTCAACCCATTCATAGCTCTCGCTACACAAGACTATCCTGAGTAACCCAAATTGAGCCACAACAAAGAGGGAATATCCATCCTCCATAGAGTTGTGAATAGAGAGGGAATGTCCATCATCACGCTATCCTTAAACTAGGAATACCTCAAATGTAGAGAGGGAATGTCCATCATCAACTACACATTGACCGTGGAGAACTCGGGTAAAGAGGGAGTGGTAACTTCCAACCTCAATACTTTAATGGTAAGGGAATGTCCATCCTCAACCACTATTTCCAAGTCACCTCCTAGGTCCAAGGATATCCTAGGTATTGGGTTACTCATGAAGAATCAATTATTGTTTTAAATCATCAATCTCATATCACATTATCTTGCATAATGATCAATTCAGTTGTACTCATGATATTTATCCCATCAATCTCAAATCATGGCACAAGGCCTCACATTTCATCATCACGCAATAGTATGCACAATATAGTGGTTCCCATCATGAGTATTCAAATTCATCATTCAATCTCATATCACATTATCATCAAAGTGTTTTCCCAAAGTAATTTAGATGCATAATCATTCCACATTCAAGGTTTAACGTTTGTATGTAGGTTCCATGGGGTTAAGAACTCTATTCCCATCAATTTTGGGTCATATAATCGATTACATCTCAACTAGAGGCTTTGTAATCAATTGCATTCAACATATAATCGATTACATCCTGTTCATACTCCATTTTCGCAACTCTAGAAGCATTGTAATCGATTTCAAGGGCTATGTAATCGATTACAAGCTCGTTTTTTTTTTCTAGAAATCAGAGTCCTTAGACCATTTTAACCCAAACCAAACCATCAAGTTTCATCAACAACATCAAATCATCACAAAATGCACACAAATCAACCATAAAACAACCATCCACAATATGGTTTTCATACCCATTTTTCAAAAACTCAAGCTTCAACAAGATCAAGATCAAAGTTTGAATCTTTATCATGTAATCAAAGCATAAAGGAATAAACTTTGTTCAACCTCTTAAGATCTAAAAAAAAGGTCATCAATCCATCATTTTCAAGAAATAAATAAAGATGAAACAAAGATGAACAAAACATAGGAAAATTTCCCTTACCTAGCTTGTATCCTTTTCCCTTTTTCCCTTGTTGTTCCTTTTTCCTTTCACTACAAAAAGGGTAAATTACGACAATTTTTTTTTGCATATTATAGCAATTTTAACTGTTGTTTTTTGCGTCAGTGGCAGTTTTCTAAACTGACATAATTATCTTCGTCGTTCGGTATAATATGATGATTTCTCATTAACCGCCACGATAACAGCCACAATTTACCATATATATAACGACAGTTTAGTTTTTGCATAAAATAGCAGTTAGAACTGTCGTAATTTACATAACACCAACAAAAAAATATAATTATGGCAGTTAGAACTGTCATAATTTACATCACACCAACCAAAAAATTGTAAATTACAACGATTATAACAGCCATAATTTACATAAAACCAACAAAAAAAGCATAAAATGGCCGTTTAGAATTGATCATTTACTACACTAATCTCAAGAAAGAAACTATAAAAAGAAACTAAAATAACAATTGGAGTTCCTAGAGCAACTGCTGTAGGTAAAAAATGAGAATATGGTTGATTAACTAGCCATGATGGATATGAGTCCACTTCAGGATCATAGCCAACCTGCAAAACATAAAACAAAGGTTCAATTTTCCAACATGGAAATTTCAGCATAGAAATAAACATCCTAGCTGTGAAAAAACACAAGATGCTAAAGCTTATTGAGTGAAACCTTCATAGCATTATTATAATCTGACACTCCAAGCTTTCCATGGAGAAGCCACAAAAGCCAATCCGCTCAGTGCATCATCACAGGATTCTTGAATCCCTCCTTCAACAAAGGCCACAACTAATGTCATATGACTTTCAATCTTGCCTTACATTTCTGAAACCTTTTACATATCAGCCCATAACTTAAAAGTCAGATACAATATTTTGCAAGTGCAAGTGGTGCTCATGAATGCATAATATTGTGAACAAACACAAGGAAATTCATTCAAGGTCACTATCCAATATTGATTTCATTATTTCAATAAGTAAACTTAGAATCTAGATTTTACCTAGAATCACCTAATGAACCAGGAAGCAGACCAAGAAATAAAGCATGACATTACTAGCTAAATTCTACTTCACCAAACTCCCAACTAGTTTGAGCTAAGTGCATAATCTCTCCCTCTCAATTATTGCAACCACAATCCCCAGAACAAATGATCTAAAAATATTCTAATAGAAAGTTCACCAAAGAATTATGAGCAACTGATGGAAAAAATAAAAAACAAAAACAAAAAAATCCCATTATTAACCCAAAAATAATAAATAATAAATAAATGCAGTTTCTACCAACAATATACACCCCAACAAAGTTCATGAATTTTTCATGGAAAGCTTCCATACGCTGAGAAAATAACTTCAAAAAATCTTAGATGGAATATCCTTGTTGCAGAAAACCGTCATTAGATGTCAGGAAGAATATCGTTATTCATAACATAACTATATTCATCATAACAAAATGAAGATAACTTTAACATTTCAAAGCAAAAGGGTCATGTAAAGATACAATCAGAACCAAACCCAGGTAAAAAAAATTTAAACTTTGCAATAGAAATTGCAATATGGGATTTTGAGAGAGAACCAGATACAATAAATAATCAAATTTCAACACAACTTTTATGTTTACCTCCATTGAGAAAAAAAATAAAGGGTCAGGAAACAGAGGGCATAATCATCAACAGGAGATCGAGACTTGAATGCTAGAGATCTATACCCAGTGGAGAGAAACGGAAACTGTAACATCCCCGATAACATGTTAGGCTTGTAAAGGGTTACCGAGGTACCCTAATACTAGTTTGACATGCTTGTAAAGTTTCATGACAAACTGAGCTAGTTCAGGCACTTTGCCGCAACATAGAATATGGAAAGTGACCTAAAATGACCCAGAAAAATGGCATAAATTGCCTAGATAAGAGAAATAATTATGGATAAGTTATTTTAAAGTCATAAATGAGTTAAAAAAAGTTGTAGTTAAAATTTGAAAGTAAACTGAGTTTGTTTGGTATTTTTAAGCACACCGAGTACATGTTTTGATACCGAATGGACTCAGCGCAGATATGAAAAATTAAGGTAATAATAAAATAAGTATTAAGGTAAATCTTAGGATTTATTTTAATATTTATGGAGGTTAGAAAACTTGAAATAATAAGATTAAAGTATTTTTAGGAGATATGAGTTTTGTGAAAGGATAAAAATGCCCTTGAGGCTTGTTTTATTTAAAAGTGAGATTTCCCTCACTCTTCGTTCTTGTCTCACGCGTCAAACAGAATCAGAAGATGCAGAAAACAGAGGCAGAAATGCAGTGGAGGAAGAGGGGAAAATGGAAGGAAAGGAGGGGAATTAAAAAGGGAAGTCTAAGCTTGAGGTAAGGGGTTTGTGGTCTTGGTTCTATTCTCTCTTTCTTTTATTTTTTTGCACATTTATGTCAGCCCTATTTGTATGAGTTTAGGTGTTTGAATGTTGTTTTCATGTTTGTTTATTCAGCTTTTAGGCTCAACGATGACTTGTTCTTAATTTAGGAAGTATGGTGAAAAGGTTTATGCTCTTGATTTACTTTGGTTTTGGGTGATTGAAAAAATGGGTTTTTTTAAGGGAAAGGGGTGTGCTTTTGATCTGTTTTGGATTAGATTAAAGTGTGATTGATGTTAGGGTATGGTTGTAATGATAGAAATGATTTAAGATCATGAGAAAGTTTGTTGGAATGAAGGTGTAGCAGTAGCACGCTGCTGCTGTTCTCTGGCAGGACGGCTGGCGCCTAGGCGTCTAACAACCAAAGGCAATTCTCTAGTTGCTGTTCAGCCGTGAAATAAAGGGGAAAATATGAGATGCAATACTATTTTGTGTCATTTTAAGTTGTTGTATATGAGGAGGAATATGAGAAATGTTGTGTAATGCATGATTATGATTATTTGTGATTACATTTTATTTGTATGGTGTTATAGATATATTATGATTTGATTGGATTAGTGAGATTAGTTGAAGAGATATCAATGTTCTAAAGTGCAATAAGGTACCGATATGTTTCTTTTAAGGAAGGAATGAGCAATGTATGTATTTATAATAAAGGAGGTTATGTTTTCTCTTCATAGATGGCAAAGTTGGACCTATGATG
Organism: Ormosia emarginata; assembly: GCA_029884605.1. Taxonomy (NCBI): domain Eukaryota; kingdom Viridiplantae; phylum Streptophyta; class Magnoliopsida; order Fabales; family Fabaceae; genus Ormosia; species Ormosia emarginata. Next base: position 3,663,677 of record JAQQTP010000083.1, read on the forward strand.
CATTTAGTTCCAAAAATCATGTTTAGTTGAGGTATAATAGGTCAAAAATGTGATTTTGAGGTATTTTGAGTATTATCTTGCTTGAATGTGTTTTCAATGGTTATTTATGACTTGTTTATGGTAGGAGTTTGAGTTAGAAACTTGAGACTCTTCATTTGAACCTTTGATGCACAAAGTGAGAAAAATGATATTTCCTTGCTTGATCGAGTCTAAATCTATGATTGATGACTTGAATTTAATGTTTAATGATCCTAACATGATTAGAGACCATGATTAGGGATGAGAAACACTTAGAATCCATGATTTTAGGATTAGCACTTGGTTAGAAACCAAAATCATACATAACCCGAATTATGCAGAAAATAGGACAGCATCAAGTAGTCTGTGATGTTTGTTGCATAACTTGAGCTACAGACATCATATAGACTTGATTCTAGATCCATTTGAAATATAAGACATAAGGCTTCATGTAGTAAAAATTTCAGAATTATTGAACAACCCAATTAGTCTTAGTTTTGATTTGAATCCGAGCCAAATTCTACAGAAAAAGTAATCTGGCACCTGTTAAACCAGATTGCATAATTTCTTGCTCCAATGTTGTATTTACATGAAACTAGTGTCATTTGAAAGCTAACATATAAGGCTATATGATTGTTAAATTTCAGAATTATTGAGTTCTTAGTTTGTTTCTAGTTTCATTTCAAAGTCAGGTCATTTTTTGGTAAAATAGAAAATGCCCTGTTTTAGCTTCTGCATAATGTTGCATAACTTTGGCTACATTTATCCAAATGAGGTGAGGTTTATGGAATTTGAAAGATATGAGGGAAGGCTATATGACTGTAAAATCTCAGAATTATTGAAGTTAGAATGTGTATTTAGTGCACTCATGAAAAATAGCCTTTTTAGGCGAAAATTGAGGGATTTTTGAGAAAGTTTAGACCCTAGAAACTTTATTAGCTTCTTTAATAGTTAAAGTCGAATTATGAAAGTGTAGTAGAAATGTGTTTGCTCCTTTATGGGTTAAACTTGAATTAAATGTTCCTTTATTGAGCTTAAAATGAAATGTATGCATGATACTGGAAAGCAATATAAAGGCATGACGAAGGTATATGAGGTTGAATGAGTCCCTTTCTTCTAGCATGTATGATAATGTATTAAGAAAGTTTAATGATTACGATATTACTTCTCCATTGTATATAGAAAAGTATGATTATGTAAAAAGTGAAGAAAGGAAAGGTTTTTAATACTCTTGCATGTTTTGTTTTCAAACTTGTTATTTGATGTTTCCATGTATTGTAAACTTATGCTTGGACAAAAGGGCTCCAAGTGCCAAAGCTATGAATGTTTGGTAGTGCAATGAACAAAAGGGCATCCTGCCTACTCAGAAATAATACAAGCAACAAAAGGGCTTCTTGGAACAAAAGGGCTTCTTGGAAATAATCACACATGTGTTTTCTAAAATAAAATCTTTTAAAAATCATTGTATGAGCATACTTTAGGATTTTCATTAAACATAATCATACATCACCATGCATTGCATAAAATTAGCAATTGTATGAGCAATTGCCTTGTTTTCTATAATTACAAAGATTAAGGAAAGAGTTGGCAAGAATGGCTAGGAATGGTACATGAAGTAGACTTATTATTAATCCTGGTATACTTATGAATATTTTAGTGTATGTTTATTCAATTGAACCGATATATAATAGTTAAATTATTTTTGTAATTTAATGAATTGTCTGCTTTGGAAAGGGAAAGGGCTGAGTTTTGGCTTATGCCACCTTTTCAAATAATTAAGTACGATTTACATTTTACCCCAAAGCAGCTGGATTTACCATGATGTTACGATTTCAGACTTACTGCTGAGAATTATTAATTCTCACCCAAATCTTTTTATGTTTTTCATGATAAATCCAGAGGAGGATTCAAGCAAGCGCAAGGCAAGGAGATGAAGATTTATTTATGTAATTAGTTTTGTAAAGGTTTGTAATTTCAGACATATCAGATAGATTTCTAGTAAAAAGCAAGTTTCTGGAGGTGTAAAATGTCTTGCTCTCTTGCTTTCTTAAAGGCTCTATATATTTATTCGTTAAATAGATATTGAACAGGTTGTTTATTATGCTAAAGTTAGAAAGTGACATACTAATTCAATTTACTTAGTATACGTAGGTTATACTACAATATTTAGGGTTAGGGTGTTATAGAAACCCAAGAATTCAGTGAGAGAAATAATAATGAAGAGAAATAAAGGAGAAAAGGAATGACACTTCTACTTTACCTTGACAAAGCAACCCTTCCCGTCCCCACAACATCAGAGGGGGAACATTAAGAAAGAAATTATTGGTAACCCCTCCTAGCCAAAACATTTCCACTTTAGTTCTTAAGTTGCAATTCTTCCAAAATTATTGGCAATTCGTTAATGCCTATACAATTTGACAAATTCTGATCATGTACTTCTATGATGCAAAAACAATCATTAACAACCCATTGCAATGTGAAAAAGATTAAATACTTTGGTTTTATAAGAATTCAACAAATTATGCAACTCTATACCAGGCCATCAGAACCAGCAGAGAACACCCTATCATGACTAGGCACTGCTACCAGAGCATTTACATCTCCTTTGTGTAATGAATGTGCTTGCAAGAGAGTTCCATGTTGGCTATCCCAAAACTGGATACTACCACTATTGTTTGCACTAATAAGTGTCCTAGACCTAAATAATAACTAACCAATAAGTAACAAAGGTTTCCAAATAGCCATAAAGTACTCCAGTATCAAGATTATAACAGTATGGTGAATATAAAGTGCAGAAGTATTCATATTAGTTAGTTTCAAAGACAGATCAACAAAAAGATGCCTTCACTGTCACCTTAAGGACAATAATGACCATATACAAAGTTCATGTCCACTGCCCAAACCTCCAAGTCCAACCGTAATCCTATGAACTTCATGACCCGATACAGCATCCCAGCATCGTATTAACCTGAGGAGATAAAGAGAAGAAACATGTGTAAGCATACTTAACTATTTAATGATAAAAATAAAAAAAATGGTGGATTATGTTGCTGGATCTACTTAATTTATTGCAGCATCAAGCATACATACTTGGATTCAAGCAAAAGAAAATAGGTGATAAATTCCATGTAACTTTAAAAGTAACACGTGACACAAGATGATAGACACTCAATGCTCATTGATCAATCACAACATTAATACGTGCCCATCACTACTTCCTCAATATATGTAATTAGCATCTGTACTCCAAGTCACACTTAAAACTCGTCTTGAAAGCAATACTATAAAACATTATCTTACTAGGAATCAACTAATCAAGAACTACAGAAAGAAAACTTCTAGCAAGCCAAAATAATTGAGGAAAAAAATCTCACCTTTGACCCAAGGCAAGAATTTTACATATATAAATTCATCAACATCAGAGATGGCATAAATTCGCACACATCTGTCATCATAACCAATTGCTACACATGGATACTCAAGAACATATTGCTTGAGAGTATCAAATGAGTCAGAATCTTCGTCACTTTTGTTGTTCTCATGTTCATCAGAATCATTAAATTTACTCACGTATCCATTCCTCACATGATCACCCTTTGGTTGAGCATTCTTAGGCAATGTCACAGCCATTTTCCAAATTGAGACACCATCTGAATCTAGCATCGTCTGAAAACACACGCATATCAAATATAGTTAAGACATGAAATAACTAATAGGCGATATATGTCAATAAATGAAACTGAAAGCACTGGCCTTTCAGAACACTATTTCAACAACATAATAAATATTACACTGATGAACTATGCGTAACTGAACTGTCCTAAAAATGCCAATGTCTCAAAGTTCATGTTTCTACTAGTATTAATATCCACACCAAGACAAAACACTTGAGTATAACCAATGAGGTCCAAATGCAAAAAAAAACCTAGAGAAGCAAAGGGAAAAGGTCAAAAAGGAAAGAATATGATATTGTCTGCTTTAGATTGAAAAGATCCCACTTAGAAACGGAGCCATCTATGTTGGATGAAAATAGGCGACCACAGTCCATGCCATCCAAGCCACCAGTGCACCAAATAAGCGAGGATACTCTCCTATTAGTAATGCAGCAAAGCTACCCAAAATATGACCAAGTTGTGATGGTTGCTGATCAACTATCAAGACTAATATTTGAGTAACTTGGAGACTAGTAACAAGATCATGGCATGAAACTATACTACAGAAACATTAGGAACAAAGCTCAATCTCCTCCTCGTTCTTGGCACATTGAGTAATACTAATCTGTAAACCTATATCTAGTTTTTACATTGAGTAATTAGCATTACTTATGCTATATATACTCATAATAAATAGGCCCTCACTTGAAAAGGAAAATATAAACGGATTTACACAAACCAAAAAAGTTTCACATTGTCCAATGAGAAAATTCCAAACTTGTTTTTGAAATTAAAAAACAAGCAAAATTTATGCACACCTCAAACTTAGTTATATGTCTTCTAGTTCATCCTTCAAATGCAAGCACTGGCAAACATGCTAAAGCAAGTCCTTTTATGTCCATAAGAAAGTTCTGCAAAGCAATAAATTGAATTTTTTTATAAAATCATAGAAAGATAGTTTCTAAGCTAAGAAACAACAGTGAATAAAAGAACTTAAGAGTTGACAATTGACATAGAACCAAGCAATTCATACATGTAAGGAAATAGAAATGATAAGAGTAAAAGACATAACCCAAGGGCACCTTGTGGGATAAGGTAATACTTGAAGTATTTCACCTAACAGCAAGTCAACAATAATGGTGTCAATCACCTCACCACTCACACCCACCATATCTGCAAATTTTGAGCTAGAGGAATGGGTGGGTTTCTTACTCTTAGAGACTCTGACTCAATCCCTAAAATTTTTGAATCAATTTGGGGTTTGTGGGTAACTAGTGCGTAATTTGTGAAAGGGAGATGATTCTTACCAAAAACGTTGCATTCCACTCGCTGCAGTATTCGCTCTGAATCGTGGGTGTGTCCAGGAGTGTTTTTGTGTCATCTTTGCCATATAAAGGGGTGCATGGTGTGGCCGAGAGGGGTGCATGGTGTGGCGAGAAGGGCAGATCTGGGTGGCGAGCTTGATGATGAAAGACGGCATGGGTGGCTCTGGTTCACGCATAGATTTGAGATCTGGTCATGGTGGAGGCGCAAATGGTGCGAGGGCTCACAGCTAGGAGTTTGGGTGGTGGCCATGGTGGCTGGAGTTAGATTGAGTTTCTGTCGCTGGGGTGGGTCACGGGTTTGGTGTTTTGGTTTGATTCAGATCTGGGTTCTTGGCATCACAAGGATCAAAGGTGGCTTTGGGTGGACATGGATACCAGTTAGTATAGATGAGCAGTAGTTCGTGGTGGAAAACAGATATGGGTTGAAGCTAAGAGGGAGGTGTTCTTGCATGGGTGTAGGGACATAGATTCTCAGTTGATGATGGTGGATCTGGCAATTCTGGTGGCTAGTGATGTTGGGAGTGGTGGCTTGGATGGTAGAGTCGTGCGGGTAGTTCACGATAGTGTGGAGGTCGTGAGTGGAAAACTATGCGGTGGAGATGGTGGTGTTGTTCGAGTGGTGAGTGAGTGTAGCGAGAGGGAGAGTCAGAGAATAAGAGGGAGAGGGAGAGCGCTCGCGCAAGAGAGAGAGGGTGAGAGTGTATGACGGAATTTTTTGTTACAGAGAAAGTGAAAATTTAGAGTTCTTTAAAATATTTTAATTAAAATTTAAAATAAAAATAATGGCAGTTAAAATTGTTATTTTGTACATTTAACTGTCATTTTTACTTGTAAAATATGGTAGGTGTTTAACTGACGTATTATACTATATATTACGGTAATTGTTTAGAACTACCATATTAAAACTTCTGTAATTTACACATTTTTTTGTAGTATTTGTGCTTCCTCTTGCTCTTGATTCCCCCTTCTCCCTTGGCTGAAATGCGAAGGCAAGAAAGAATGGAGAGTGAGTGAGAGTGTGCCGTGTGAGAAAAGAGAATAAGAGGGGGTGGAATGGGGGTAACGTGAAAGATAAGAGAAAAATAATAGAAAGGAGTTAAAATATCTTGCTTTGGGCTAGGGTAGCAAAAAGCTACAGTACCCAAAATGTGAAAATGAGTTCCAAAACTCAAAAATTCAACTATACACCCTATATATGTTAAGGACACTTTAGTTTCTCATAATTGAATTTTCTCACCTTCATAGATATCGTTGAAAAATCGAGATTTCACTCAAAATTTTGATTTTGCCCTTTCACTATTTTTCTTATACTGCAATACCGGTATCTCAAGCTTCAGTATCCTGTCAAGGCTTAATTTATTCCAACTCACCACTATGATCTAATTAAATCCGTTAAGTTGGAAAGAATGTTACAGTGGTAACCTACATTATCTGCCATATTTTTTTAAAACATCTCACATTCATACTCATGGTTAACAGTTAACAGCTTAAAGAACCACCTAATGTTGCTTCGGCTAGCCTTCCAAATCTGTCCAAATTCAATGAATGCGTTAGTCGAGGCTCACCCAACTATCCTAAAATCATGGGAGGTAACTGTTGTCACCATCTTAACGTCCATCTGCATGTAACCACCCATGAACAGTCTCTAACATTCACAAAATCATCTGGATGAATCACTCCTATTTTTAAGGGAATCTCAATTGACTTGGTTAGAATGCTTCCAATTAATTGGATTCACTGCCTCCAATTAAGATCCACAATTCTTAGGCCCAATTTGTACATTTGCCCCACTGTTACTTCCTACCCCTGTTGGTAACCCGCTTACACTTTTAGCCAAAATTGTCTCATCTACTCAGTTGGTCTTCAACTATCCTTTCTTTGATTAAATCAGGTGACCCAATATTTTTGGATGTTAATAAGATCACTGTGATATTCTATTTTTTTTTCATTCAATTCTATAAAGTCTCTTATCTAACTGAAAACCTTGGCTAAAAATTTAAAATAAGATATAATTAGGTTTTAGGGAGGTTATTTATGGGTAAATTTGGTTAAGACAAATTCCAACAAATAAATATATATTTTCAGTCGAATGTGGGTTCAGAGTTATGTGGTAATCTCGTTTGGAAAAGCTTTTTAGATGAAATTTGTAAAACTTGATGCAAGAAGTAAAAAGGAAAGAAATGAAAGTTTAGAAAAAAACTTTAAAACATTACGGGAAATTAAAGGGCAAAAAGTAAAAGTGCATGAAATCTAAAATGTAGGAAGTTAAAAGTACATGAAATATAAAGTGCTGAAGATTAAAAGTGCACAAAGTTAAAATACAGAAACCGTAAAGTACAGAAACTTAAAGTGCAAAAATTTAAAAGTGCATAAAGTGTAAAGGAATTTAAAAGAGCATTGCATTAAAGTAAATGACTTGAAATGAAAATGGAAGGCATACTTGGAGTCAAATCCATTAATCTGCTCGAGTGAGATATTAGGATTGTATATCCAGTAACTAACCATTTGTACATCGTGAATACTAGTATTTATAAGAAAATTATGAAAAATAACTTACTCCTAAAAACTGATCACGTACATGGCAGTTATGCCACGTTTTTCTACACTAATATTTTGCTCAACTGAGAGCAGTTATGAAATCTTTCGACAATAACCAACTCTTGTCGAATTCAGAATTGGTAACTTTATTTTCGACAAAACCAACACTTGACCGTTTGAGAGTTGGCCACCACTTGGATCATCATCTGGCTGTCGAATTCAAGACTAATAACTGAAAGCAACTGAGATCTTTCGACAAAAACTAACATCTAACTATAACATATAAGAAAATTTCTTCAATGTCATCATCATCGAGCTGTCAAAAATCTCTTCATCAAATATCTCAATGTTATCATCCAGCTATTGAAACCCTTATTCGTCGAACGTCACAATGGTATGATCCGACTATCAAAATTATCTTCGTCGAATATTTCAATGTTATCATTCGACTGTCAAAATTATCTTCGTTGAATCAGAAGTTGTGATTTTATCCCCAACATTGGGTAAATTTGACACTAATATTTTGCTTAACTATGAGAGCAACTATGAATCTTTTTGACAAAAAATCAACGCCTGATGATGCGTGCGGATGTAGTGATTAAAATTAAGATAAAAATCAGTTGTCAGGCCCACCAGAAAATAAAAACCTTACAACTAGTTGTAGTTAGTAAGGGTCGATCCACAGAGAACCAATTCAATTAACACTATTAAACAATTCCCAATTTAGACTCGATTAACAATAAACAAAGTAAAAGGGGGTTTTGGAGTTTTGATGAACAATGAACAAACTTCAAAGATAACAATAAACAAACTGAAATCAACAATATAAGAAAATTGGTTACGAGATTGAATCCACCACTAGATTTATATGATAATGTAAATCCACATATCCTTTTATTCCAACATGCTCAATTATGTTTTTATGCAATTGTGATATTAAATCTCTGTTTTCCTTACGTGTTGGCCAATTTAGCAACCGCTCAAATCAACTCCTAATCACCGATTAGTCATAAAGCAACCGCTCTTACAACTATCCAACAATTGCATTAAGATTTAGAAAACCAATTACACTAAGGTCTAATCACACACCGGGATTAAATTACTTAGAACATATATTTCTCTAGATCTAATACCGCAATCGCACATAATAAACCCAGATCTACCACTTTTATAAGCGGCAAATAGCACAAAGATAATTATACCCACATGAACATCATACATCCCACTAGATCTACTACCGCAACCGCGCATAATAAACCTAGATCTACTACTTTGAAAGTAGGAACAAGTACAAAACCTTCATACCAACAATAGATTCGAAATATATGAATAAAAACATAACTCGTGTTGAAATAATCAAATATGCAAAGTTTACAACATTAATACTAGCGGTTTCATCACCCCTTAACCAAGGGAGGTTTAGTTACACATAGCTAGAAAGAAATCACAAGAAAAACTATGAAGAAACAAGAAGAAACTATGAAGAAACAAGAAACTAAGAGAGAAAATGAAGGAAAGTTACATCTTGTTCATGATAAATGGTGTCTTTTATAGAAGTCTAAGGTAACAAAATGACAAAGGGAAGTGGGTGGATGAGTGGGTGAGTGAGTGGAGTGTTTGAGTGGATGGATTAGTGGGTTGGTTTAGTGGATTGGTTTAGTGGATGAGTGAGTGGAATGGTTGAGTGGTTGAATTAGTGAAAAATGCCAAAGGACTTTTGGTGAGTGGGAAATTATGGACATGAATGGGTGAGTGGATGGATGAGTGGATGGATTAGTGGATGAGTGGGTGGAGTGGTTAAGTGGTTGGATTAGTGTATGAGTGGATGAATGGGTGAGTTAGTGGATGAGTGGATGAGTGGATGAGTGGATTAGTGGATGGATGAGTGGATTAGTGGATGGATGAGTGGGTGGTTGAGGACGAAAATTTCGTGTCTGACTTGGAAGCCAAAAACGACCCACTATACTTCAGAACCACGAAAAGTGTTCTTCATGAAAGTTGTAGATCCTTGTCTTGGCTATAAAATGGATAGCTGGTTCGTCCAATTTGGCTTCCTTAAGCCCAAGATATGTCCCAAATACCGTAGGTTGCTCAAACCCAACTTCAGCACCTCTGTTCCGACTTGCAAGCTCAAAATGACCTACTAGACTTCTTTTTATGAAAATGTGTTCTTCATGAAAGTTGTTTATTTGGATCTTGACTATCCACTGTCCAAATTTCACCCCATCTCCATTATTACATCTTGAGATATGATTTTATGAGTGCACACTGTTCGGATTCTATTGACAGAACCCGTATTCTGACTTCCATGTAAACTTAGGTCCCTTAGACATCTGAATCGGACTTCGAGCTCTTCATCAAAGTTGTAGAGCTTCCTCTTAGCTTTCCTACAAGATAAAATTCATGATTTTCAGATATCAGAAACTCAAGTTATGACTAAAATACAGAAACAGTGTAAAATCTCAATAATGCTGAAAATATTCAATTAGGACCAATTTGAGCTCAAACTCACAAAATCATACCAAACTCAATCAATTAAGAATATGGAGAGTGTAAATGACTAAACATAAGGGTTTCTTAATGAATAAAATATGTGATTATCAAATTCCCCCACACTTAGCTTTTTGCACTCCTGGGCAAAACTCAAGACCAAAATTTTACAATCAAGAAGAACAACCAAAGGTTCAAGGGATCAAAACATTCATGAGTTAACAATTCTCCACATCTCAAACCAACAAGCAAGGTATCTTCAGCATGAATCGAGAATGATAGATTTTCACAAGATTCCCTCTCAATCTCTCAAGTGTTTAAAGGGTAGGTATTTCACTCAATTCAACCCATGAAAATTGCACTACCATAAGCTTGCTTATCTTCTACTTCTCCACTACTCAAAACACATGCACACACAAATCATGAGGACTTTATTCAAGGTTGTAGTGAGGTCAAGGTAACAGGAGAGGATAAAATGGATATGAGAAGATAAATACCAAAGAGAATAAAAGCAAATGAGAGCTGAGTTCAAATAACAAGCATAAAAGTTCATCCCAACTCTAGTGTATATCCCTTTACATATTCATTTCCCAATCCTTTTCTTTTTTTTTTTTAAACACTTGGTTTTTTTTTTTTTTTTTTTTTCTTTTTTTCTTTTTCTTTTATATATATGAACATAACTATATACATACATATTTTTTTTTCTTTTTTTGGGCACTCTTTTTTTTTTCAACAACCATTTTGTACACACACCCCCACACTTGTTCAAAAACTCATCCATTAACCAAGCTAATGTTCTTTAATTCCCTAAGGTAAAGTAAGAACACGATTTCTCATTTAAGGCACATGATGAGCTAGAAACAAGGAATGGTCAAATAAGCTCAAAGGGGTTAAGCAAAGGAAAATATACAAGGTTGGCAAGAATCAGAGAATTTTCAAGAAATCAAAAGAGTGCTTGATATCATATTAAAAACAAGGTTAGCTATTTGGTTAAACTAGATAATTAAGAAAGAGGGCCTCAATCATGTTCATGCATGCAAGTGAAATGTAGCCTCAAAAAGAATCAAAGCAAGTTCTAGAGTAGTCATTAACATGAGTGAAAATCACACAAGAAAGAAGAAAATGGCATAAATGTTGAATCCATCCATTAGGCTCAAAATCTCACAAGGTATGCATCCATCAAACTCAATTCATCAATTTAATCATCCATCACCAAGCATATCAGTTCAAGAAGGGAGAAAAGTTATTCAATCATGCAATGAACCCCTTTTTTTTTTCTTTTCTTTTTTTTTTGAATTTTTTTTTTTTACAAAAAGAACATGCTGAAATCTCTCCCCCATGCTTAATATAACATTGCCTTCAATGTGAAAGAGAGATATAGAAAAGAGCAACACAACCTGATAAGAAGTGAATCAACGCCAAGCAGAAAAGAAACACACTGTCAGTACCGCATCAGACCCTGAAAAGAAATCAAACAATAAAACTTTAGTACTAATTAGTTACTACCTAAAAAAAAAACTCCTTACTCTGCCACCAATTAAGATGCGTCTCAAGAGTAAAATTACTCCTTACTCTGCCATCACTAATTGATTTAATAAGTACATGACAATCATATCATACTTTCCAAACAGCACAACAAATTTTTTTATTTCAGACATTTTTGAGATTACGAATAGAAGGCCCCATTCTATACTCTTCCTCCCTTTGAGTGTTTCTGAGTTGAAGGAAAATGGAGAAAATGGAGTGTTTAAGTAGGAAAAAAAATGGAAAGGGGAATAATTGCACCTATGAGGGTAGGTTGGCTGTTGTCAGAAAAGGTTGAAATTAAGAAACACAGAATCTTTTCTCCTCTTTTTTTTTACTTTTTTTTTATTTTTTTTATTTTTTTTATTATTATTTTTTTTTTGTTTGACTTCAAGAAAACCATCAAGGTAAAGAAGTCTAGAAACCCCGAAGGACCCACGCTCAAAGGATCGTCTCGTACAAAAATTAAAATACAACAAAATGATACAAAGATAAAAGAAATAGAAAATGATGACATACCTGTATGTACAGTGTCCATGGCGTATCTTTATATTGCGCGTCATGAGTGCAGTAGACATCACGTCCTCTTTTTTTTTTCTTTTTTTTTTAGAGATTCAAATGCTTACAACCAACAAACAGATAAAAACATAATCTAAGGAACTAATGAAAACACAAAATAAAAAGGGATAAAGAGAGCAAATCTGGTTGGGTTGCCTCCCAATGAGCGCTTAGTTTATTGTCCTCAGCCCGACATGATGATACTTTCAATGCTCCTCATATTGTGGAAGGATGAGGGTCATTACTTCCATCTCTTCGCACCTTGTCAGGAAGTTCATGATATGGTTTGAGACGATGACCATTGACCGTAAATGCTTTGCGAATTTTCACTCCCGATCTCTGTTGCACCAAAAGGAAAAACATTAGTTACCACAAACGACCCAATCCACTTAGAACGCAGTTTACCCGGAAATAATTTGAGTCTTGATTGGAATAGCAGGACTTTTTGTCCTCTCGTGAAATTTCTTTCTCGGAAATCAATTGGTCGTGGAATGCCTTAGCTTTAGTCTTATAAATCGGGCATTCTCAAAGGCCTCATTTCTTAGTTCTTCTAATTCCTGTAATGGAACTTCCTTTGCTTTCCAAAGACCTTCCAATTCCATATTAACTTGTTTAATGGCCCAAGAAGATCGATGTTGCAACTCAACGGGCAAATGACAGGCTTTCCATACACCAACCGAAATGGTGACATGCGATGGGAGTCTTATAGGCAGTCCTATAAGCCCATAAAGCATCTTCAAGTCGAGTGCTCCAATCCTTTCTTGAGGGTTCACCTGTCTTTTCAAGGATTGACTTAATCTCCGGTTGGACACTTCGGTTTGCCCATTTGTCGTGGATGGTAAGGAGTGGAAATTTTGTGCATTACTCCATATCTCTTCAATAGAGCATCAAAGGTTTTGTTGCAGAAATGGGTCCCTTGGTCACTGATGATAGCCCTTGGGGTCCCGAACCTGGAGAAAATATGTGACTTAACAAAATCTGCAACAGTTTTAGAATCATCAGATCGAGTGGCTTTTGCTTCCACCCATTTAGACACATAATCAACAGATAAAAGAATGTATGTATAACCAGATGAAGGAGGGAATGGTCCCATGAAATCAATACCCCACACATCAAAGAGTTCCACAAAAATGATCGGAGTCTGAGGCATTTGATTACGAGGACCAATATTACCTGTTCTCTGACAGCGGTCACAAGACTTACAGAAGTTGTAAGCGTCTTTGAAAATTGAAGGCCAATAGAAACCACTGTCAAGCACTTTATTGGTTGTCCTTTTACTGTCAAAGTGTCCTCCACATGCATAGGTGTGGCAAAAGGAGAGGATGGAGTGTGTCTCAGAATCAGGAATACACCTCCTAATGACTTGATCTCGCACAATGCTTCCATAAGTACGGTCATCCCGAGATATAGTATTTGATCACTCCTTAATTTATCTCTTTGGGCCTTGTTCAAATCCTCCGGAAAGTCCTTAGTAACCAGGTAGTTAACAATGTCAAAGCATACCAAGGGATTATGGTGTTGACAACCATCAAATATTCATCAGGAAAAGTCTCCATGATAGGCATTTCTTCCTCTTCGTTACCAATCTACTCAAGTGATCGGCCACCAAGTTTTCGCTCCCTTTCTTGTCTTTAATCTCCAAGTCAAATTCTGGAGCAATAAAATCCATCTGAGCAATCTAGGCTTTGCTTCTTTCTTTGTTAGAAGATACTTCAAGGTGCATGATCTGAAAACACAATCACTTTAGAACCAATTAGATATGATCTAAATTTTTCTAAAGCAAATACAACTGACTAGAAGTTCCTTTTCGTGGTTGAGTAATTAAGTTGAGCATCATTTAGAGTCCTTGATGCATAGTAAATGGCATAAGGAACTCTATCAACTCGTTGTCCCAAGACACTCCTAATGCAAAGTCACCGGCATCACACATTAGTTCAAAAGGTAACTCCCAGTTGGGTGGCGATGATAGGCACAACAGCTTAACAACTTCTTGAGTTTATTGAAAGCTTCCATACATTTCTCATCAAAGTTAAAATTAACATCTTTTTGAAGAAGTCTGCAAAGGGGCAATGAGACTTTAGAAAAGTCTTTAATGAATCTCCGGTAGAAACCGCATGACCAATAAAAGAACGAATCTCCCGCACACTAGTGGGTGGTGGCAAAGAATGCATGAGTTCTACTTTAGCTTTATCTACTTCAATTCCCTTAGCGAAATTACATGACCTAACACAATACCTTCATTCACCATGAAATGACATTTTTCCCAATTCGGTACAGTGTTAGTGTCAATGCATCTTTTAAGCACCAAAGTTAAATGTTCCAAACAATTTTCAAAATCATTTCCAAAGACACTAAAGTCATCCATAAAAACCTCAATGATGTTTTCAATGTAATCGAAAATATACTCATCATGCATCTTTGGAAAGTTCCCGGTGCATTGCAGAGTCCAAAAGGCATTCGCCTATATGCAAAGGTACCAAATGGACAAGTGAATGTAGTCTTGTCTTGGTCTTCCGGAGCTATGGCAATCGATTGTAACCGAAAAACCATCCAGAAAACAATAATAAGAATGACCAAACTAATCTTTCTAACATTTGATTAATGAAAGGTAAAGGAAAGTGGTCTTTTCTCGTGGCGGCATTCAACTTCCTATAATCAATACAAACACGCCACCCCTGTCTCGTAACCTAGTGGGAATAAGCTCATTTTCAGCATTTCTTACCACAAGAATTCCGCATTTCTTTGGTACTACCCGGACCGGGCTTACCCACTTGTCACTTTGTTAGAAATGGGGTAGATCACCCCACACTTAGGAGCTTCAAGATCTCCTTTTTCACAACCTCCATCATGGGAGGATTCAATCTCCGTTGAGGGTCTCTCACAGTTTAGTATCCTCCTCCATTAATATCCCGTGCATACAAACGGAGGGAGTAATACCCTTGATATCGCCTATTGACCAACCAATGGTGTCTTATGTTCCCGCAAAACACTACCGCGGTTTTTCTTCTTGCTCTTGGGTGAGTGACTTTGCAATTATTACTTTGGAAGGGTGTCCTTCTCCCCAAGAAGATGTATTTAAGATGATCGTGTAGTGCTTTCGGTTCCAATTCAGTGCCGCACAATAGAAGGTTGAGGTATATCGTAGTAACGTGTAAATCAACAAAAGTTACCTCATGCTCTTCGGGAGTGGAAGAGAGCTCTTGTAAGGCAAAGAACAATTTCATCAATGTCTTCACTCCATGGCTCTTCTTCACTCTTCTTCTTTTCCTCCCGTACATCTAAGCTATGAGTTAGAATTGTATCAAGAGCATCAAAATGGTCGTATCAAAAGTCATAAATTAAAGAATCAAAAGGATCAAAAGAATCAATTAAACAAGCAGAGTGCACATCACTTGGTATCTCATAGCTTCAAAAATATTGAATCTAATTAATTCCCCATCAAATTCCATTGTTAGAATTCCCGAGTGCACATCAATTTTTGTCCGTGCAGTCTTCAAAAATGGTCTTCCTAGCAAGATAGGAGCAGATTTGGGAGACTCATCCTCTTCCATTTCCAAAACATAGAAGTCTCCATTGAAACACTAATTCATTCACCTGTACCAAAACATCTTCAACCACACCCTTAGGGTATGCATTAGATCTATCACCCAATTGAATAACAACACCAAGAGGTTCCAAAGGACCCAAGTATAAAGATGCATAAATAGAATATGGCATGACATTTATAGATGCACCTAAATCAAGCATTGCCCTTTCAAACCTTGTGTTACCTATAGTGCATGGAATGGTGAATGTGCAGTGGTCCTTACATTTGGTTGGGAGTTTCTTTTTAATTGGTGAAACATTTTCTCCCACTTGGACCTTTTCATTTCCTTTTAACTTCCTCTTGTTAGTGCATAATTCTTTCGAAATTTTGCATATCTAGGTACCGCTTAATGGCATCTAACAAAGGGATATTAACCTCTACCTTCCTAAAAGTCTCAAGTATTTCTTTTTCTCGCTTCTTCTTTCTTGGTTTTAACCAACCTACTAGGAAAAGGAGCTTTAGTGACATATTTAGGAAGGGGTTCGAAATACTTACCTTAGGGGTTTTGGAAGTTTGCCCCTTATCATTTGCTTCTTTGGGTGGTTCATCCTTCTCTTGAATGATTGGTGGAAGAGAGGTAGGCTCATCCATCGTCTTTCCGCTTCTCAATGTGACAAGACTAGCATTTTCCCCTGATTCACTTGGCCGTGAGGGTAGTTTCCCGAAGCTTGGCTTTGAAACTTGTTGAATTCTCGTGGACAACCGCCCTATCCGATTCTCGCAAGTTATTGATTGCAGTCCTTGTTTCTTGTTTGAAACTTTGTATAGTTGCATTTGTTTCTTGTTGGAACCGCAAATTATTAGTGGCCATTTGTTTTACTAGCTCCTCTAATGAAGGCTCGATTGCTTAGGAGCTTGAACTTGTCTTGTCTCTCGAGGGAAAGGTACTTGCCTTTGTTGGAATCTCGGAGGTCCATGTTTGGAGGTTGATTTTGAGGTTGCTTTGCATAGCTGAAATTTGGATGATCCCTCCAACCGGATTATATGTGTTTGAGTAGGGGTTGTAATTTTTGAAAGTCCAAAGATATCCCCTCTGCTCTTACCTCCTCATTTGTGTCTTCTTGGAGAGTGGGACACATATCGTTGGGATGTCCAGATGAACAACAGATCCCACAAGCATGAACGGTGCTTTACCCGAATCCATTAACCGCTGAACCATAGCTTATCAATTGAGTCATTTGTCGTTTGTATCTTGGTTGTCTCTACTTCTTTCACCGCTCTTACTCCGGTGTCATTTCTAGAGTAGAATTGTTGAGTATTGGCAGCCATTCTTGAGATCAAGTTTCTAGCTTCTTGAGGAGTTTTATCAATCAATGCTCCTCCGCTAGCAAAGATCAATCATGTTGCGATCCATCACTTGTAAGCCTTCATAGAAATACTTGAATTAAAAGTCGCTCACTTATTTGATGATGAGGCAGCTGAAACATAGCTTCTTAAATCTCTCCCAAGAGTCATGGAGTGATTCCCCATGCCTTTGTTGAATACCACAGATTTCTTTTCGATTGTTGCAGCTTTTGAGGTAGGGAAGTATCCGTCTAGGAAAGTTCGGGCCATGTCCCGCCATGATTGGATGGATCCGGTGGCAAGTAGTAAAGCCACTCCTTAGCCGAGTCTTTCAATGAGAATGGAAAAGCTCTCAACTTGACTTGCTCTACATGAATTCTGCAGTTTCATGCTAGAACATACCACATGGATTTCCTTCAAGTGCTTGTTGGGGTCCTCTCCGTGTAATCCATTGAAAGATGGTAAGAGATGGATTAAACCGGATTTCGATTCAAATGCCTCTTCATTTTCAAGAATGTCTATGCAAAGAGGTGTTGATCTAGATCCTGGAGCACCCAATGCCCTTAAAGTGTTTTTCGCCATTGTCACTTCTTCAGATATTTCGGATGGCTCAAATGTCTCCGAACTTGATAGATCAATGTAACGGCAGGCTGACTTCAATGTCACAGTGTGAGTTAGAAGTTAGCCTAGGATGGAAGGGAAATTGAGGATGTGAAGTGAGTTGATCAATATAGTTCCTCAAATTTAGCAATCTTCGCGTCTACTCCTTCAAAGGACATCAACACCTACAAAACACTCGTAAAGAAAGATTAAAAATAATATAAAATAAAATAAAATAAAAACAGAATAAAAATAGGAAATAAATTAATAGTGTAATTGAAAAAATTAGTTCCCAAGCAACGGCGCCAAAATTCGATGCATGCGGATGTAGTGATTAAAATTAAGATAAAAATCAGTTGTCAGGCCCACCAGAAAATAAAAACCTTACAACTAGTTGTAGTTAGTAAGGGTCGATCCACAGAGAACCAATTCAATTAACACTATTAAACAATTCCCAATTTAGACTCTGATTAACAATAAACAAGAAAAGGGGGTTTTGGAGTTTTGATGAACAATGAACAACTTCAAAGATAACAATAAACAAACTAAAATCAACAATATAAGAAAATTGGTTAAGAGATTGAATCCACCACTAGATTTATATGATAATGTAAATCCACATATCCTTTTTATTCCAACATGCTCAATTATGTTTTTATGCAATTGTGATATTAAATCTCTGTTTTCCTTACGTGTTGGCCAATTTAGCAACCGCTCAAATCAACTCCTAATCACTGATTAGTCATAAAGCAACCGCTCTTACAACTATCCAACAATTGCATTAAGATTTAGAAAACCAATTACACTAAGGTCTAATCACACACCGGGATTAAATTACTTAGAACATATATTTCTCTAGATCTAATACCGCAATCACAAGCATAATAAACCCAGATCTACCACTTTTATAACGGCAAATAGCACAAAGATAATTATACCCACATGAACATCATACATCCCACTAGATCTACTACCGCAACCGCGCATAATAAACCTAGATCTACTACTTTGAAAGTAGGAACAAGTACAAAAACCTTCATACCAACAATAGATTCGAGAAATATATGAATAAAAACATAACGTGTTGAAATAATCAAATATGCAAAGTTTACAACATTAATACTAGCGGTTTCATCACCCCTTAACCAAGGGAGGTTTAGTTACACATAGCTAGAAAGAAATCACAAGAAAAACTATGAAGAAACAAGAAGAAACTATGAAGAAACAAGAAACTAAGAGAGAAAATGAAGGAGAGTTACATCTTGTTCATGATAAATGGTGTCTTTTATAGAAGTCTAAGGTAACAAAATGACAAAGGGAAGTGGGTGGATGAGTGGGTGAGTGAGTGGAGTGTTTGAGTGGATGGATTAGTGGGTTGGTTTAGTGGATTGGTTTAGTGGATGAGTGAGTGGAATGGTTGAGTGGTTGAATTAGTGAAAAATGCCAAAGGACTTTTGGTGAGTGGGAAATTATGGACATGAATGGGTGAGTGGATGGATGAGTGGATGGATTAGTGGATGAGTGGGTGGAGTGGTTAAGTGGTTGGATTAGTGTATGAGTGGATGAATGGGTGAGTTAGTGGATGAGTGGATGAGTGGATGAGTGGATTAGTGGATGGATGAGTGGATTAGTGGATGGATGAGTGGGTGGTTGTGGACGAAAATTTCGTGTCTGACTTGGAAGCCAAAAACGACCCACTATACTTCAGAACCACGAAAAGTGTTCTTCATGAAAGTTGTAGATCCTTGTCTTGGCTATAAAATGGATAGCTGGTTCGTCCAATTTGGCTTCCTTAAGCCCAAGATATGTCCCAAATACCGTAGGTTGCTCAAACCCAACTTCAGCACCTCTGTTCCGACTTGCAAGCTCAAAATGACCTACTAGACTTCTTTTTCTGAAAATGTGTTCTTCATGAAAGTTGTTTATTTGGATCTTGAATATCCACTGTCCAAATTTCACCCCATCTCCATTATTACATCTTGAGATATGATTTTATGAGTGCACACTGTTCGGATTCTACTGACAGAACCCGTATTCTGACTTCCATGTAAACTTAGGTCCCTTAGACATCTGAATCGGACTTCGAGCTCTTCATCAAAGTTGTAGAGCTTCCTCTTAGCTTTCCTACAAGATAAAATTCATGATTTTCAGATATCAGAAACTCAAGTTATGACTAAAATACAGAAACAGTGTAAAATCTCAATAATGCTGAAAATATTCAATTAGGACCAATTTGAGCTCAAACTCACAAAATCATACCAAACTCAATCAATTAAGAATATGGAGAGTGTAAATGACTAAACATAAGGGTTTCTTAATGAATAAAATATGTGATTATCACCTGACTATCAACATACGTCAGTCCAACACTTAGAAAATCTCATTGGTCCATCACTTAGAAAATCACTTCGGTCCATCACTTCTTCTTCATCGAATTAGAACTTGTAATTTTACTCCCAACAAATGCCCCCCAAAATTTTTCTTTCGACATTGCTAGAAGAAAGATAAATTTTAACCTCATCTTCTAGTTCCAATCTTTAACTCCTGCAATGCCTGTCATCTCTCTGTCTTTTCCAACAGAGGTTCAAACTGCCACAAATTTGAGAAAAACTCAAATCCTTTCGAGTGCTGGGAGTTCTTCTCAGGAAAATAAAGATAACCTCGTCTAAATCTTCACGAACAAATTCGACATGAACACCTTTATGACTAAAATTGCACCTACCAATCCACCTCCACCTCCTTCAACAAATTCAATTGTTACAGAACCAGAAAACATTGAAGACATAGAAGTGAATTTAGATGAACTAATCACCTTGCTGTCAAGTAGTCACAGGAGTCCTCCACTGTCAACTCGCTCTTCCACACAACAAGGACAAGATTCTAGTGACTCTTACGTCATTGAACTATTGGTTGAGCTGAAGAATGCCTTCACTTATTTTTTTGAACATTTAAGTTTTGACCAACCTCTTTAGGAAAGGATGATGGTCATTGTGACCGAGTTGGAACCCCTTTCTCAACAGGTACCAATAGCTAGTCGAGCTCTTCCTATGACTGTCAAAGATTTTCTTCACAATTTGTCTTAAAAAATGCCTATTATCCGTCGAGACTTTCTTGCTTATGACAAAGAAGTTCAAGAAAAGTCTAGAATCTTGAAGTAGTTGACCGACGCAAAGAACGAGATTGAAGAGACTCGTTGTTGAAAGCAAAAGCTCAGCATTACATTGCAATAGGGGATTGCTAAGTAACAAAGCATTATCAACAACTCCAAACAATGGGCTGTCGAAACCAAAGCAGTGCTAGCAAAGATAAACTCCCTTGACTCAGAGTATCAGAGAGCTTGCACTGACAAACAAATCTTGGAAGATTCTTGGGAAGTTTTGTAAAGAACTTAATTGTATCTGCTCCTCCCCCTTTTTGTTAATTGTCATTTTTTTATATATTTTTTGTAATGTCCTGACAACTTAATTTCCAATCATACTTTGTCAATCTTTACTTCGTACATTGTCGGCCTATATGGCTTTGAATATTTGCCATTAATGGACTTAACTCTAAAACCTGAATTAACTTCGACAAGTGCATAAGCATTCCTAGAAAATACTTGAGTAATTTTGAATGGTCCTTCCCATTTTGGAGACCACTTCCCATATTCTCGACAACTTCTATCCATGGGCAAAATCACCTTCCAAACTAAATCTTCAATCTTAAAAGATTTATACTTAACTCGACTATCATAAAATTTAGCAATTCTTTCTTTTTCTTGAATCAAGTTTTCCAAAGCAATTAATCTCTCATCACTTAATTTGTTTAATTCATCAAACATCAAGTTCCAGTACTGTTCAATCGGAAACTCATCTTGTTTTTGAATACGAATTGATTGAAGATTAATCTCGACTGGTAACACTGCATCATGACCATAAACTAATTTATATTGCGAAGTGCCCGTCAATTCTCTTAGTGAATTTCTATATGCCCATAGAATTTGGTCAAGGGTATTATGCCAATTTCTAGGTTGTCGACCAATATGCTTCTTAATCAAACTTATTATTATTTTGATCATGGCCTTTGCTTGGCCATTTGCCTGAGCATAATATGGGGTCAACGTAAGCATTTTAATCTTCCTCAAATTGGCATATTCGACAACTCTTCTTCCAATGAACATCGTCCCTTGGTCGGTTATCAAAGTTTGTGGTTTTCTAAACCGATAAACTATATTATTTTCTACAAAGTCAATTACATCCTGTTGGGTTACTTCTTTTAAGGCTACAGCCTCGACCCACTTAGTAAAGTAATCAACTCCTTCTAGAATGTGCTTATGTCCTTTCAACGATGTAGGATAAATTTGACCTATTAAATCCAAAGTCCATCCTCTGAAAGGCCAAGGTTTCACTATGGAATGTAATTCACTAGCAGGAACATTTTGTATATGGCCATGTTTTTGACATTCTTCATAAGACTTGGCAAACATTATACAATCCCTGACTAGTGTAGGCCAATAATACCTTTGCCGTTGAAGGACCCATTTCATCTTGTCACACCTGCTTGATGAGCTCCACAAATTCCTTCATGAAGCTGGGTGGCATAGTGGCTGACTGTGGGTGGCTCTGGTTCACGCATAGATTTGAGATCTGGTCATGGTGGAGGCGCAAATGGTGCGAGGGCTCACAGCTAGGAGTTTGGGTGGTGGCCATGGTGGCTGGAGTTAGATTGAGTTTCTGTCACTGGGGTGGGTCACGGGTTTGGTGTTTTGGTTTGATTCAGATCTGGGTTCTTGGCACCACAAGGATCAAAGGTGGCTTTGGGTGGACATGGATACCAGTTAGTATAGATGAGCAGTAGTTCGTGGTGGAAAACAGATATGGGTTGAAGCTAAGAGGGAGGTGTTCTTGCATGGGTGTAGGGATATAGATTCTCAGTTGATGATGGTGGATCTGGCAATTCTGGTGGCTAGTGATGTTGGGAGTGGTGGCTTGGATGGTAGAGTCGTGCGGGTAGTTCATGATGGTGTGGAGGTCGTGAGTGGAAAACTATGCGGTGGAGATGGTGGTGTTGTTCGAGTCTTGAGTGAGTGTAGCGAGAGGGAGAGGGAGAGCGCTCGCGTTAAGAGAGAGAGGGTGAGAGTGTATGAGGGAATTTTTTGTTACAGAGGAAGTGAAAATTTAGAGTTCTTTAAAATATTTTAATTAAAATTTAAAATAAAAATAATGGCAGTTAAAATTGTCATTTTATACATTTAACTATCATTTTTACTTGTAAAATATGGCAGGTGCTTAACTGACGTATTATACTATATATTACGGTAATTGTTTAGAACTACCGTATTAAAACTTCCGTAATTTACACATTTTTTTGTAGTATTTGTGCTTCCTCTTGCTCTTGATTCCCCCTTCTCCCTTGGCTGAAATGCGAAGGCAAGAAAGAATGGAGAGTGAGTGAGAGTGTGCCGTGTGAGAAAAGAGAATAAGAGAGGGTGGAATGGGGGTAACGTGAAAGATAAGAGAAAAATAATAGAAAGGAGTTAAAATATCTTGCTTTGGGCTAGGGTAGCAAAAAGCTACAGTACCCAAAATGTGAAAATGAGTTCCAAAACTCAAAAATTCAACTATACACCCTATATATGTTAAGGACACTTTAGTTTCTCATAATTGAATTTTCTCACCTTCATAGATATCGTTGAAAAATCTAGATTTCACTCAAAATTTTGATTTTGCCCTTTCACTATTTTTCTTATACTGCAATACCGGTATCTCAAGCTTCAGTATCCTGTCATGGCTTAATTTATTCCAACTCACCACTATGATCTAGTTAAATCCGTTAAGTTGGAAAGAATGTTACAGTGGTAACCTACATTATCTGCCATATTTTATTTAAAACATCTCATATTTATACTCATGGTTAACAGTTAACAGCTTAAAGAACCACCTAATGTTGCTTCGGCTAGCCTTCCAAATCTGTCCAAATTCAATGAATGTGTTAGTCGAGGCTCACCCAACTATCCTAAAATCATGGGAGGTAACTGTTGTCACCATCTTAACGTCCATCTGCATGTAACCACCCATGAACAGTCTCTAACATTCACAAAATCATCTGGATGAATCACTCCTATTTTTAAGGGAATCTCAATTGACTTGGTTAGCATGCTTTCAACTAATTGGATTCGCTGCCTCCAATTAAGATCCACAATTCTTAGGCCTAATTTGTACATTTTCCCCACTGTTACTTCCTACCCCTGTTGGTAACCCGCTTACACTTTTAGCCAAAATTGTCTCATATACTCAGTTGGTCTTCAACTATCCTTTCTTTGATTAAATCAGCTGACCCAATATTTTTGGATGTTAATAAGATCACTGTGATATTCTATTTTTTTTTTCATTCAATTCTATAAAGTCTCTTATCTAACTAAAAACCTTGGCTAAAAATTTAAAATAAGATATAATTAGGTTTTAGGGAGGTTATTTATGGGTAAATTTGGTTAAGACAAATTCCAACAAACAAATATATATTTTCGATCGAATGTGGATTCAGAGTTATGTGGTAATCTCGTTTAGCAAAACTTTTTAGATGAAATTTGTAAAACTTGATGCAATAAGTAAAAGGAAAGAAATGAAAGTTCAGAAAAAAACTTTAAAACATTACGGGAAATTAAAGGGCAAAAAGTAAAAGTGCATGAAATCTAAAATATAGGAAGTTAAAAGTACATGAAATATAAAGTGCTGAAGATTAAAAGTGCACAAAGTTAAAATACAGAAACCGTAAAGTGCAGAAACTTAAAGTGCAAAAATTTAAAAGTGCATAAAGTGTAAAGGAATTTAAAAGAGCATTGCATTAAAGTAAATGACTTGAAATGAAAATGGAAGGTATACTTGGAGTCAAATCCATTAATCTGCTCGAGTGAGATATTAGGATTGTATATCCAGTAACTAACCATTTGTACATCGTGAATACTAGTATTTATAAGAAAATTATGAAAAATAACTTACTCCTAAAAATTGATCACGTACATGGCAGTTATGCCACGTTTTTCTACACTAATATTTTGCTCAATTGAGAGTAGTTATGAAATCTTTTGACAATAACCAACTCTTGTCAAATTCAGAATTAGTAACTTTATTTTCGACAAAACCAACACTTGACCGTTGAGAGTTGGCCACCACTTGGATCATCATCTGGCTGTCGAATTCAAGACTAATAACTGAAAGCAAGTGAGATCTTTCGACAAAAACTAACATCTAACTATAACATATAAGAAAATTTCTTCAATGTCATCATCATCGAGCTGTCAAAAATCTCTTCGTCGAATATCTCAATGTTGTCATCCAGCTATTGAAACCCTTATTCGTCGAACGTCACAATGGTATGATCCGACTATCAAAATTATCTTCGTCGAATATTTCAATGTTATCATTCGACTGTCAAAATTATCTTCGTTGAATCAGAACTTGTGATTTTATCCCCAACAATGGGTAAATTTGACACTAATATTTTGCTTAACTATGAGAGCAACTATGAATCTTTTCGACAAAAAATCAACGCCTGACTATCAACATACGTCAGTTCAACACTTAGAAAATCTCATCGGTCCATCACTTAGAAAATCACTTTGGTCCATCATTTCTTCTTCATCGAATTAGAACTTGTAATTTTACTCCCAACAAATGCCCCCCAAAATTTTTCTTTCGACGTTGCTAGAAGAAAGATAAATTTTAACCTCATCTTCTAGTTCCAATCTTCAACTCCTGCAATGCCTGTCATCTCTCTGTCTTTTCCAACAAAGGTTCAAACTGCCACAAATTTGAGAAAAACTCAAATCCTTTCGAGTGTTGGGAGTTCTTCTCAGGCAAATAAAGACAACCTCGTCCAAATCTTCACGAACAAATTCGACATGAACACCTTTATGACTAAAATTGCACCTACCAATCCACCTCCACCTCCTTCAACAAATTCAATTGTTACAGAACCAGAAAACATTGAAGACATAGAAGTGAATTTAGATGAACTAATCACCTTGCTGTCAAGTAGTCACAGGAGTCCTCCACTGTCAACTCGCTCTTCCACACAACAAGGACAAGATTCTAGTGACTCTTACGTCATTGAACTATTGGTTGAGCTGAAGAATGCCTTCACTTATTTTTTTGAACATTTAAGTTTTGACCAACCTCTTTAGGAAAGGATGATGGTCATTGTGACCGAGTTGGAACCCCTTTCTCAACAGGTACCAATAGCTAGTCGAGCTCTTCCTATGACTGTCAAAGATTTTCTTCACAATTTGTCTTAAAAAATGCCTATTATCCGTCGAGACATTCTTGCTTATGACAAAGAAGTTCAAGAAAAGTCTAGAATCTTGAAGCAGTTGACCGATGCAAAGAACGAGATTGAAGAGACTCGTTGTCGAAAGCAAAAGCTCAGCATTACATTGCAATAGGGAATTGCTAAGTTACAAAGCATTGTCAACAACTCCAAACAATGGGCTGTCGAAACCAAAGCAGTGCTAGCAAAGATAAACTCCCTTGACTCAGAGTATCAGAGAGCTTGCACTGACAAACAAATCTTGGAAGATTCTTGGGAAGTTTTGTAAAGAACTTAATTGTATCAGCTCCTCCCCCTTTTGGTTAATTGTCATTTTTTTTATATTTTTTTGTAATGTCCTGACAACTTAATTTCCAATCATACTTTGTCAATTTTTACTTCGTACATTGTCGGCCTATATGGCTTTGAATATTTGCCATTAACGGACTTAACTCTCAAACCTAAATTAACTTCGATAAGTGCATAAACATTCCTAGAAAATACTTGAGTAATTTTGAATGGTCCTTCCCATTTTGGAGACCACTTCCCATATTCTCGACAACTTCTATCCATAGGCAAAATCACCTTCCAAACTAAATCTTCAATCTTAAAAGATTTATACTTAACTCGACTATCATAAAATATTGCAATTCTTTCTTTTTCTTGAATCAAGTTTTCCAAAGCAATTAATCTCTCATCACTTAATTTGTTTAATTCATCAAACATCAAGTTCCAGTACTGTTCAATCGGAAACTCATCTTGTTTTTGAATACGAATTGATTGAAGATTAATCTCGACTGGTAACACTGCATCATGGCCATAAACTAATTTATATTGCGAAGTGCCCGTCGATTCTCTTAGTGAATTTTTATATGCCCATAGAATTTGGACAAGGGTATTATGCCAATTTCTAGGTTGTCGACCAATATGCTTCTTAATCAAACTTATTATTATTTTGTTCATGGCCTTTGCTTGGCCATTTGCCTGAGCATAATATGAGGTCGACGTAAGCATTTTAATCTTCCTCAAATTGGCATATTCGACAGCTCTTCTTCCAATGAACATCGTCCCTTGGTCGGTTATCAAAGTTTGTGGTATTCTAAACTGATAAACTATATTATTTTCTACAAAGTCAATTACATCATGTTGGGTTACTTCTTTTAAGGCTACGACCTCGACCCACTTAGTAAAGTAATCAACTCCTTCTAGAATGTGCTTATGTCCTTTCAACGATGTAGGATAAATTTGACCTATTAAATCCAAAGTCCATCCTCTGAAAGGCCAAGGTTTCACTATGGAATGTAATTCACTAGCAGGAACATTTTGTATATGGCCATGTTTTTTACATTCTTCATAAGACTTGGCAAACATTATACAATCCCTGACTAGTGTAGGCCAATAATACCTTTGTCGTTGAAGGACCCATTTCATCTTGTCACCTGCTTGATGAGCTCCACAAATTCCTTCATGAACCTCTACCAAGGCAATATAAGCCTCTGCTTCACTCAAGCATACTTTTAAATTTCCATCGACAGATTTTCTATACAAAGCCCCTCCTAGTACGACAAATTTTGATCTCTATATTTAAACTTTCTATCCACGTTTTGACTTGGATTTTCCAAATAGCTTAATATTGGATGTCTCCAGTCATTAATTATCGAAATATCATTTTGTAGTACATCTCTTTCTTCTAATGGATATAAAAGTTCTCTAATCTCTATTAGATTTATCAGGACCTTGGATGAAATTTTATACCCAGAGACTATCTATGCTAATTCATTAGCCTCTTCATTAAAATCTCTAGGGATATGTTCGATAATCACTTCGTTGAATTTCTTCATTAACCTACTCGCCACAACATAATATTTGGTAAGATTATAACTGACACATTTGTATTATTGGGTGAGTTATCTAATGACTAACTGTGAATCTCCAAAAATATGCACATTACATGCTTTCATTTCTATAAGTATTTCTAACCCGACAATTAAGGCTTGATACTCAGCCTCATTGTTGGAGCATGTATATTTAAGTTCAAACATGAATTTAGTTAGAGTACTTTGAGGAGAAACAATTAGAATTCCCACTCTAACTCCATTTTGATGCCTTGAGCAATCAAAATATAAACGCCAAGGTTTTAACCCGATGAAATTTATATTATCAACATCCAAACATGGATGGTCAGCCAAGAAATCAGCAATTGTTTGGCCTTTGACAGCTTTCATTAGAACATATTGTAAAGAGAATTCTGACAAAGCAACGGTCCATTTATTAATATGCCAATTTAATATTGGCTTTGACAACATGTACTTTATTACATCAGTCTTTGACATAACCAATACATTAGAAGGCATCATATAATACTTGAGTTTAGTACATGAGAAATATAATGCTAAACAAAGTTTCTCTATTGCACTATATCTCCTTTCAGCATCATTTAGAACTCAACTAAGATAATACACGACTCTCTCAATGTCATTCTCATCCTCTTGAGCCAGCATACTCCCTGTAGTCTCATTCGACGTTAATATGTACAATTTCAATAGTCTACGAGGCACTGGAGGCATCATGACCGGAGGGTTTGTTAAGTATTGTTTGTTACCAAGTAGCCTCAATACTCAAGAGGAGGTGAATTGAGTTCTAAAACAAGTTCACAAAACTTTCGCAAATCACTTGAATATTGATTTTTGTTGAAGCTATTGAATGTTTGAAATGAATTGATAGATGAGATATAAGACTTCCAATAACAAATATTACAAACAACCAAGCTAGTATTCAAAACAAACTTAATGAAACAGTGCACAATATTAAAGAGATGAGTTTAGAAGAACAAACACAAGATTTATCCTGGTTCAGCCACCAATCCACTTGTGGCTTACGTCCAGTCCTCAAGTAACCACCCGAGATTTCCACTAGTTCTTCAAGCTTCAACAGGTGCTTGATAACCTTTACAAGTTGGAGCACTCAACACACCTTGGGATGCCTCACCCTTGTGTTTGAGCCTCTATATTCAAGGGATACCTCACCCTAATAGTTTTGAGGGATACCTCACCCTCTCTTTTCAGATTATACAAGGT
This sequence comes from Ormosia emarginata, assembly GCA_029884605.1. Classification (NCBI taxonomy): domain Eukaryota; kingdom Viridiplantae; phylum Streptophyta; class Magnoliopsida; order Fabales; family Fabaceae; genus Ormosia; species Ormosia emarginata. Next base: position 3,692,613 of record JAQQTP010000083.1, read on the forward strand.
TTAGATGAAAGAAACTCACTCGAGAGCAGATTATACAAATTGAAGAGCTATGGTATTTAGGATTCACACAAGTTGAAGCTCAAAACAGGGTTTTCAAAGAGATGATCAGAAAACTCGTTATAAATGCTCTAAGATGATTTTCAGAAAGTTTTCCAACCCTTAATCAATGCCCAACAACTTTCATTTATAGCCCAAAAGAGTTTAGAGACGTTAGAGGTGGTTGAGGGCATTAAATGCCATTGAAAGAGCCGTTGGAGAAGAGATCTGGAAGTGTCCATAATCTATTATGGCATTTCCATATTCGGTTATGGCATGAATAAGGAGTTTTCATCGTCTCTGTTTGTCAAAATAATCTATTATGACTTAACTCATATTCGAATATGAAGAGTCTCATAATCTGTTATAAGAATGCTCATAACCTATTATAGGATATGCCATATTCGAATATGGCTTTTGAGAAAATAAAAGGCACGAATGGAAATCAGAATAATCAAATATAGGATAAGCCATATTCGGTTATGGCCTTTTAAAGAATCACATGACACGTTCTGTTTTAGAGCTCATAACCGAATATGAGGAATCTCATATTCGAATATGGCTTATTTAGAGACAAAGGATTTTGATAGATTCTCACAACCAAGGTTATCCAAATGCTTTCCAAACTTTCTAACAAAGGAGTTTTACTTAAAACATGAACTCAATTTTCACAAGATGAAAAAGGAAGATTATGTAAAGACATTTAAGAATGAATTTGAAAGAGGAAAAGAGCTTTTTGTGTGAATCCATTTACCTTTACATATTGTTTAGAACCTAATGGCTAGTCTAGAGAAGCCTTGGACTAGATCTTTGTACCTCATTGCTTTCTTGTTTGTTGATCATCAAAACCAATACCATTTACATTCACATTGTTTTATTTGGTCGAAGACTTCTTGGTGGCAAGGCTTCCAAACAAAGTCTTGTTCAGCCTTCAACTTGACCAATGGGGTGAAGACTCTGGTTCTTCCCGACAAATTGGATATGAATCTCCTCAGAAAATTCACCTTCCCCAAGAAAGACTGTAGTTCTTTCTTATTTGTCGGTGGTGCGGCTTCCAGAACTACCTTGACTTTATTCTTATCCACTTCAATACCTTTCTTGTGAACTAAAAAATCCAAGAATTTGGTAGCCGACACTCCAAAATCACATTTTTCTAGATTCATCTTGAGGCTGTCCTTTCTCATCCTGTCAAATACCGCCTCAAGTTTGTTAAGTGACTTTCCTTCGTTTCTGACAATTACATCGTCAATATACACCTCCATGAATTTTCCAATGAAATCATGGAAAATAGTGTTCATTACTCTTTGATATGTGCCCCTGCATTTTTCAAACTGAAAGGCATAACTACCTATTCATATGTCCCAATGGCCCCTGGACATCTGAAGGCAGTTTTTGACACATTGTAACGCCCCTTTTTGGGAGGGAACGTCACATTGTCAAATAAAGTAAAATGCGGAAATTAAATAATCAAACAATTAAGACCCGGTTCATTTAATCAAAGTTAACTCGTTTAATGCCGTAATGCATGAGAAAATAGAGGTATATTTTTTTTTGTAATAATACAAAAGGCAGAAGAAAGGTAAGGAATAAAATAATCAACAGACTTTCCACCTGAATAACGTGCATTTATATATATATATATATTAACATTTAAACACAACTGTAATTTAGATACAAGCCTGAATACTTCCAAAAAGCAAAAACTATACCTGCCCCAAGGAAATCATGCATATATAACCATCATGCATATACAAAATATATAGCCCACCAAAAGTAATACATCAGGTCCCCAAAATAAAAACACTGGCAGCCATCAGTAGCCACCAGTAAAATCAATCCCTCAGATGAGGAGGAACCGTGTCCGGATCCTCAGCAGGATCTTCCTCTTCCGAGGAAACCTCCATTGGAACCACAGAAGCATGGGACAAAGCCCGAGCGGTGGAATCAAAGGAGTCCTCCCGTGGGGTGTAGTAACGATCGCCCCACATCTCACGGATGGGCAAGTAAAACTCCAATCGCAGGCTGATGTGGCAGGTGAGGATAGGTGCTTCATGACGCCTCCAGGCAATGGCTATCGACACATCTCCCATGTAGACGCAGCGTTCGGAATTAAAGTTGATGTGCCAGCACTCTGGCCCTCCGAGGAAGGTCAGACGCACTTCACCTAAAAATCCACGCATACGTGCCGTCATCGTCTCGGTAGAAGCTAATTTCGTTCGGGCCAGAAGCCAGGGAAGTCAGGGGCTTCTAACTCGTTGCCGTCGTCTTCAGTGAGCACAATATACATACACAAATACCACATAATGGAAACGCAAAAGGAGGTAAGACATCCTACCATCATTACCAATTATAGCAGCTAGAAACAGTACGGCGCCACGCGCCCAAATAGCAATTCAGAATATCATATTCAACTAATAAGCAGCAATTCCAACAGTAAGCAAATAAACAATTCCAGGCAGATAGTCATCTCAATAATAATCAAATCGGTCATAGTCATGAAAAATAAGTATTAACAATGACAATGTATAATATGACTCACATGCATGCTTTCCCAAATTCCTACTCCATGGAGCTAGACTCAAACAGTCGGAGAGAAAGATTAGGAGACATGTCTGTAATTCGGCTGCCTAGGCCAGTGCTATAACTCATCAGTTTTTCTCGTGCACAATCATGGCATTGTACAGACATTCTACACTAGATCACGATATAGGATAGTGTCAAGTCCGGATCATCGGTGCATTTGCATCGATTTACCCCACAGGTAGAGGAGCTACCAACTACCCATTGTGGAGGACCCGCACCCCGACGCCCCCAAGGTCGTAACAAGACCCACACTTGTCTACTCGCACCCGTACTAAGGTGTGTTCAATCTCCTAGGCAACTTGGCCTTACAACGGTCCACACGGACAATCACAATGCATATGACACTATGCATGAACACGTATGATCCACACTTTCATACAATTTCATAATATGCCACAACAAGCCAATATAAGCATCAATATCCAAATGGTCTCTCACATGGACCCATAACATCACAATATAGAGATCAAGTCAATTAATGCGCCATAAGGTTCATTATGGATCCTAACTTAGGGTTTGTTTCCTTTTCAAGGTTCATGTTCAAAATCAATTCTTATGATCAATGTAATATCTCAAAGCAATTCAATTTCCCATGACTTGCATTTTTATTCAAGCTCTTAGGCCTCACACTCTCATGTTCTTCACTCACTTAGATTTATCTTAAGTCTTGTGATAGTTTCACTCTTAGTCCTTTAAAATTTATGAAGTCTTGATTATGTTTAATTCTTCTAATTCACTAATTGTTCATCTCATTACATAGGTCTCTAATTACCTAATTACTTTTGCTTCCAAATTACCAAAGTTACATACTTACACTCAAAACTACCTTAGAGGCCGTGGCCTCCCAATGGTTACAATTTCCAAACCTTTCAAGTCATCTTACTATATGTCATTCCCTTAATTTATTTAAGTTGTTCACTTGTTAAATTAGGTCACCAAGAACCCTAATTCTTGGCCTCAAAACCGTAGCCATCACATAGAATTCAATTCCAAATTTTTCTTCCACTAAATTCCATCTTGTTACTTGATTAATCCTAATCTTATGCTTGCTACACATTAACCACAATTTATCCAATTTTTCCACCCCAAAACTGTGGCACTCCAAGAAGGGTGTTCAATTCATTTTTGTCCATTTCAAACCATTCAAACCAATCCAATATTCCATTATATACAACAAATCAATTCAATGGCATAAATCAAATAAAATCAACACATAAGCATACTAATCACATAATCAAAGAATAACTCTCATTAGGGTTTTTTCACAACCAACACAATCAAGGTTCCTAGATGCTAAGAGAGGTTGAGGAGGAGTGTCTTCCTCTTACCTAAGTGAAGAAAACAAAAGAAGAACACCAAGAACCTCCTTTGAATTTCGGATTTGAGCTTCAAGAACCCTAAAAATGGTGACTTTGTTAGAATCAATACTAAGGCTTGAAAAATAAGTCATGGATGGTCATTAAAGAGACCATAATCACGAAAATGACAGGAGAGGAAGAGTGGTCTTGAATCTTATCCAAAAAGCTCAATGCTTGGAGCTTGAAGAAGATGGTGAAAATGAAGGAATCTCAAGAAACTCCAAGAAGAAAAGGTGCTTAGAATGGTGAGAGGAGTTAGGAAATGTAATTAGTTTGAATTTTTGTGATGGATAGGGTGGTGGAGAAGCTGCTGGCCGAATGGCCTTGTAGAGAGAAGGAGGAGAAGAAAAATGGAGAAGAAGAAGAAATGGTAGTGAGAGAAAGTGTTTTGATAATTATGATTAAAGTGTAGTAAAATTAACTAAATGAAATGCAATTATTTGGCTTGCATGGGCTGCAACCAGCCGTGCAAAGAGAGAGAGAAGAGAGAGGGAAATTGGCTTCCAAGGGAAGCCAAGGGCATTTGGGTCAAATGTTTGGTCAAAGCTTCTCAAAGAAACTTTGATTAATTTATCATTAAATTTGAATTAAAGTAGATTGATTAGACATAAAGTAAATTTCATTTGGATAATATGATAGGATTTTTATTACACACTATTATCCATTGGATAATAGTTAGAGTTGACAGAAGTCAGTATTTAATTAATCTGACAGATGAATTTTTCGTTGTATTGATTTATTTTATCTGTTAAGATTTCTCGAAAATTATGAAACCTCGTAAACTGTGTCAAGTCTCGGGTTTAGTAAGATCTCCCGTCGACATGTCTATAGTCCAAGGTTCACGGAGGAAACATCGCGTTTCTCCAGTTCTGCTCAGCGCGCACGCAAACCGAGGAATATACTAAAATATTCGACGTTTCCGAAAAATTCCCAGAAAATTCTCAAAAATTGCAAATATTATAAAACGACTATTCTTCATAAAATTTTCCAATTTTGAAGCATTACAGTCGTTTTCCCGACTCTGCTCAAGTATTGCGTAAAACGAGAAATATATTAAAATATTCATCGTTTCCGAAAAATTCCAAAAAAATTCACATAAATCACAAATATTAGAAAATAACTATTGGTGGTGAAATAATTAATTTCCGGAGCGTTACACTGACCTCAGCAATTCTCAGCTCAGTGTGCACGCAAAACGAGAAATATATTAAAATATTCATCGTTTCCAAAAAATTCTAGAAAAATTCCTAAAAATCAAGAATAATATAAAATAATCATTTATACTTAAATAGATATTTTTTGGGATGTTACAACACTCCCCTACTAAAAGGAATTTTGTCCTCGAAATTTATATACCTCAAAATAGTTCCGGATGTTGCTCCCTCATCTTGTCTTCCGGTTCCCAAGTTGCATCACCAGTTATTTCATTCCAGATCACCTTCACCAATGGAATCTCCTTGCCTCTAAGTTGTTTTACCCGTCGGTCGTCGATTCTCGTAGGAGGCGCCTCATGGTTAGGTTCTCTTTTAACTGTACTGTGTCCGGTGCTATGACATGAATTGGATCAAGCAAATACTTACGAAGTTGTGACACATGGAAGACATTGTGTATGTTGGAAAGAAAAGGGGGTAAGGCTATCTGGTAGGCTACTGGACCTATCCGGCGAAGGATTTGGTAAGGTCCAAGAAACTTTGGAGTGAGTTTTCTAGATTTCAAAGCCCGGCCGACCCCAGTCGTGGGTGTGACTTTCAAGAATACATGCTCACCTTCCTCAAACTCAAGAGATTTCCTCCTCTTATCTGCATAACTCTTTTGCCGGCTCTGAGCGGTTCTCATCTTCTCTTGAATCATTTTAACCTTCTCACTCGTCTGCTGAATGATATCTGATCCAATCGTAAGACGCTCTCCGTCTTGGTACCAACACAATGGTGTTCGACACCGTCGTCCATACAAAGCTTCATAGGGCGCCATCCCTATACTCGAATGATAACTGTTGTTGTAGGTGAACTCTATCAGCGGTAGAACTTCATCCCAACATCCAGTCTGTTCCATAGAACAAGCTCTAAGCAAATCTTCTAAAGATTGGATTGTCCTTTCCGATTGACCATCGGTTTGTGGATGGTACGTTGAACTCAGACGTAACTTCATTCCCAACGATGCTTGCAAACTCTGCCAAAATTTTGAAGTAAATCTTGGATCCCTATCCGAAACAATACTCGTAGGCACACCATGCAGCCTAACGATCTCTCCAATATAAAGCTGGGTCAACTTCTCCAAACTGTACCTCATGTTGATCGGGAGAAAATGGGTTGACTTCGTGAGTCGATCCACATTACCCATATCGAGTCGTGTCCTTTCTTTGTCCTCGGCAAACCCACAACAAAGTCCATCGCAATGCTGTCCCACTTCCATTCAGGAATAGATAATGGTTGTAGCAATCCCGCTGGTCTTTGATGTTCCACTTTAGCTTTTTGACAAACTAAACAAGTCGACACACATCTAGTGACGTCGCTCTTCATTCCATGCCACCAGAACAATTTCTTCAGATCTTGATACATCTTAGTTATGCCTGGGTGCATACTCAACTTGCTGGTGTGAGCATGTTCCACAATATATCGCCTAAGCTGTAACACCCCTTGATGTAGCAACCGAAGCATAATCGTCATTACACCACAGTTACTAAATCCAAGTGTGTCACAGTCATGAGAACGGTAACTAAATTCTCAAGAGTCTATATTTTTTTTTTTTGACAATATGCATAGGTAGAAAATATGAGCCTCGAATGAAATATAAATGTATTCAAGCCATGATACAACCACTGAAATAAAATCATATCTCTTATACATATGTATATATAGTCAATTTACACAAATCACTGATGACATAGAATATAACAATTACGAGTTCAATAAAATAGGGAATAAAACACTAAAAGGGGGAAAAGTAGTGACCCAGGGATAGGTACTACTAGCACACAAAGCCGCAACCCCATATACACATACGACGCTCGGAGTCCCAGTCAACAAGTCAGGCCTCAATGCCTCCACGCAATTGCACTCGTACGTAGCCGAAGAAACCTTGTCCAAACGCCCAATCCAATCAACTAAAGTGTGGTCCCTCTTTATCTTCCTCACGATCTTTTATCAATATAAGTATAAAACAGACATACAAAGATATAGGAAACACAGAAAGAGGTAAGACATCCTACATCATTACCAATTATAGCATGCTAGAAACATTACGGCGCCACGCGCCCAAATAGCAAATCAGAAACAAGATATTCAAATACTAACAATAAGTCCAACAGTAAGCAATTAAACAGTCCCAGTGCAGGTAATCATTACAGTAATGAACAAATAAGTCATAATATGGAAAACAGATAATAACAACAATGTATATATATATCATGTCTCATATGCATGTTCTCTCAAACCCCTACTCCATGGAGCTAAACTCAATCAATCGGAGAGAAAGATCAGGAGACATGTCTGTAACTCGGCTGCCGAGGCCAGTGCTATCAATAAATTTTCTCAAGCGCAAATCATGGCATTGTACAGACATTCTACACTAGATCACGATATAGGACAGTGTCAAGTCCGGATCGTCGGTGTGTTTGCATCGGTTTGCCCCACGGCATGCAGGAGCTCTAAACTGTCCATGTGGAGGACCCGCACCCCGACGCCCCCGAGGTCATAACACGACCCACACTTGTCTATTCGCACCCGCACTAAGGTGTGTTCAATCTCCTAGGCAACTTGGCCTTACAACAGTCCACAAGGACAAACACAATGCATAAGACACTATGCATGCACATGTATGATCCACCATCTCATACAAGTTCATAATGTGCCACATTAGGCCAATATAAGCATCAATATGTAAATGGTCACTCGCATGGACCCATAATCACATAATATCAATATCAAATCAATTAATACGTCATTAGGTTCATTATGAATCCTAACTTAGAATTTATTCCTCATTTCAAGGTTCATGTTCAAAAATCAACTTAACATACTAAGGCAATTCGATCTCCAATAACTTACATTTTATTTAAGCCCTCAAGTCTCACATTCTCATGTTCTTTACCCACTTATAATCACCTTAAGTCTTATGATGAATTCATTCTTAGTCCTTTAAGGCTTATGAAGTCTTAATCCTAATAATCCTTCTAATTTAATAATTGTCCATTTCATTACCTAGTTCTCTAAGTATCTAATTACTTATACTTCCAATTTACCAAAATTACATTTTCCCTAAAAATGTACTAGAGGCCGTGGCCTCCTAATGAATTCAATCCCAATTCCTTTCAAGCCATAATCTTGTACACCACTCCCTTAATTATTTAAAGTGTTCACTTGTTCAATTAACTCACCAAAAACCCTAGGTTCTTGGCTCCAAAACCGTAGCCACCATAGAAGTTTCAACTTCCAATTGTTCTTCCATTAAATCCCATCTTGTTACTTAATTAATCCTAGTCCCATACTTATTGCACATTAACCATAAATTACCCCATTTTTCCACCCAAAACCGTGGCATCACTTGAGTTTCAATTTCAAATTCTTCTTCCATTACATTCCATATTTATACATTGATTACTTCAAATCAAATGCTTGTTACAATTTATCACAATTTCCCTTAATTGCTAGCCTCAAAACCGTGGCCACCAAGAGGGCTTCCCAACGTTTTTCTTCCATTTTCAATCACAAGATCCAATCTAACATAGCATTATATACAACAATTCAATCCAATAGCATAAATAAATAAAAATCAACACATAGCATAATCAATCATTAAATTCAAGAACAACCCTTATTAGGGTTCTTCCACCAATCAAGCAATCAAGGTTCCTAGATGCTAAAAATGGTTGAAGAGGAGTGTCTTCCTCTTACCTAAGTGAAGAAATCAAAGAACTCCAAGAAAGCTCCTTGGATTTTCGGATTTGGCCACCAAAATCCCTAAAAATGGTGACTTGGTTAGAATCAATATCAAGGCTTGGAAAATCAACCATGGATGGCCATAAAAGAAACCATAATCACGAAATCAAGAGGAGAGGGAGAGTGGTCATGAAACTTACCCAAAATGCCCAAAGATGGAGCTTGGAGAAAATGGTGAAGATGATGGAATCTCAAGAAACTCCAAGAAGAAAAAGTGTTTAGAATGTTGAGAGGATTCAAGAAATGTAGCTAGATGAAATTTTTGTGAAGGTTAGGGTGGTGAAGGGTGGCTGGCCGTGGAGCTTGGTAGAGAGAAGGAGGAGAGAAAGTTTGAAGAAGGAAGGAGAAGAAGTGATGAGAGAGAAGTGTTTTTTGGAAATTAATGTATTTTTGATGTAAATGAACTAATGAAAGGAAATGAATTTTCCTTGCTTGGAGGCTGTATTCCAGCCGTGTGTGGGAGAGAGAGAAGAGAGAGGGAATGGCTTCCAAGAGAAGCCAAAACACATGGGTCAAAGTGAGGTCAAAGCTTCTTAAGGAAGCTTTGATTATTTTACTATTAAATTTGAATTAAAGTGGATGGATTAGACATAAAGTAGATTGCATTAGGATAATGTGATAGGATTTTTATTACACACTATTATCCAATAGATAATAGTTATTGGCTGAGTTAAGAAGTATTTAATTAATCCGATGATGAATTTTTTCGGTGTATTGATTTATTTTGTCCGTTAGAATTTCTCGAAAATTATGAAACCTCGTAAACTGTGTCAAGCCTCGGGTTTAGTAAGATCCCCGTCGACATGTCCATAGTCCAAGGTTCGCATTAGAAAACATCGCGTTTTTATTCCACACTAGCAGACGCAAAACGAGGAATAGTTGTAATATTCGACGTTTATTAAAAATTCCAGAAAATTCTCAAAAATTGAAAATATTATAAAACGACTATCCGTCATATAAATTTCCAATTTTTAAAGCATTATGTCATTTTCATGACTCGCTCAATGTTCACGCAAAACGAGAAATATATTAAAATATTCATCGTTCCTGATAATTCTGAAAAAATTCACATAAATCACAAATATTGGGAAATGACTATTCATGGTGATCAATTTCGAGTGTTGCACTGGTCTCAAGCAATTCTCAGCCCAATGTGTACGCAAAACGAGAAATATATTAAAATATTCGACGGTTCCGAAAAATTCCCAGAAAATTCCCAAAAATTTCAAATATTATAAAATGACTATTCGTCATATAATTTTCTAATTTTTGAAGCACTACAGTCGTTTTCACGACTCTGCTCGAGTTTCACGCAAAACGAGGAATATATTAAAATATTCTGCGTTCTCAGAAAAATCCAGAAAAATTCTAGAAAATCCCAAATATTGTAAAATGATTATTTATCCTGAAATCATTAATTTTAGGGATGTTACAACACTCCCCTACTAAAAGGAATTTCGTCCTCGAAATTTACGTACCTTAAAATAATTGTGGATGTTGCTCCTTCATCTTATCTTCCAATTCCCAAGTCGCATCACCAGTTGCTTCATTCCAAATCACCTTTACCAATGCGATCTCTATATCTTTGTGTTGCTTTATTCTTCTATTCTCAATCTTCATGAGAAGTTTCTCATAAATCATACTCTCTCTGAATTGCACCGGGTTTAGTTTGATGACGTGGCTGGATCGGTGACATACTTTCGCAATCGTGATATATGGAAGATATGATGGAGATTTAGAAGAAAGGATAACAGAATCCGCTGACAAGCTATTGAACCAAACCCGAACCGAAATTTGATATAGTCCAAAGAATTTTGGAATGGGTTTATTAGTAACCCGCATGTGACGACATTGAAACTAAACGTTATACTCCTTCAAAAACTCTAATCACCTTTCCTGTCTCATGTTCACCACTTTTATCGAATGGATACTTCAGGTCCTTGTGATTGCTAAAGGCGTTGATCGTAGCAAGCGTCTCCATATTCTCAGAGAAATTTTAACTACAGCTAGCACCAAACTGTGAGTTAGGCAATTCCCAATGTGTCCTCAACTACCTTGAGGTGTAAGTCACAACTTTCCCAACCTTGCATGAACACATATCCTAGATTTTTCTGTGAAGCATAAAATTCTCCAAATAGTTCCCCGGGATTAGGTGGAACCAAATCGACAAGCATTCGAATGTCTCCTCGACCTTTAAAACCTTTCTTCACACGCGTTAGTCCATAGAAGTTTTTATTCTCTTCTTGTAAACTGAGCAAAATATCCGGCTATCTTGGAGGATCCATTGATACTCCTTCAATCTTTGTGTCTTCTTCGATAAGACTAACTAATTCCGCCAGCTATGTGTCTCTTTTACAGTCTCCGATCTTTCCTTTTGAAGAACTCGCTTCAATCTCTTGGAAATCCACAACAATCCCTCCGTTTGGAATTTCATGATCCAAAACCGAACCTTCTCAATTAAGAATCCGTACTCGATACTTTGGCATTTGCTCTCTCTCTCCTTTAAAGTCGGAAAACTATGCCGAGATGTCCAACGTGTATCTCCATATTTTCGAGAATAGATCGAATGTCATCATTAATGACAATGACAATTTTGTTCTGGGTAAGGACAAAAGATACAATTCATGTCACTCATGAATACGACAAGAGGATTGGTTATTCCGAACGGCACCACGGGACACCCATAATGCCCATAGCGCATTCGAAATCATTTCAAGGACACTCTCAATCTTCCGCAAATTCAATGATGACCAGGACGTACTATTGGTATATGCCCTAGTGGCCAATATGTTTTGTTTGTATTTACATACATTATATTATGCTATTTTATATGAGGCATTTCATTTATTATGTTCTTTTTTTTGGTAAACATGATAAAGTCCTTAGAATAGTAAATTTGATACCATAGGACATCAAGTGGATGACTTGATCGTGAGATCCTATTGGATAAAATACTATTCTTAAATGTCCCTAGTCAAGTATTATTGTTAATTAGGACAACAATAATGCTTTGAGACTAGTATGTGCGTTCGATGACCATATCTCACGGGTCATGGATATGAGATATCGAGTCTACACATAGATACATATTAGAGTAATGATGTATTGGACAGACCCGCCATGAGAACGCTACGTGGATCGTTACGTGAGTGTCATAAGCAATTCTCATAGTGATAATGGTGTATGTGGTCCTTTGACCGAAATCACTACGATTCCTACATGAGGAGTTGTGTGTTTTAATGCCATCAAACGTCATCTCGTAACAAGATGATTATAAAGTTGGTTATTAGACATACCGCGATACATGTGGAGGGATGTGAGTGACCTAGATGGGATTTGTTTCTCCTACATCGCAGAGTGATATCTTCGGGGCCCCCGATTGAGTGAGACTATGAAATGCATGGCCATGCTCAAATGAGTCAATATGAGATATTGATCTCATTTGTCATTACTATGTCTACTCGGGAATCAGAAACCGAAGATTGAACTAAACAAGGGTGACACGTTCCATGCCTTGTGTTCAATTTGGATATCCGGACAAAGGGACTAAACTACACGGAAACATTGGTCACAGATAGGTTATGTCAAATCACCGACATTCTCATTACTTGGGTAGCGTTGTGATGTGTTGCTAGATACCGCTCACATTGTTTGTAATATTAAAATGAGATTTTAATATTACTACCAACGTCATGAGAACCTGCAGGTCGCACACTTAGAACAGATTAAATTGGAGTAATCGAATCCAAGTTGGACTCGGATTCAATTGTGGGCCTAACTCATGAGATGGGTTTAGGGTTGCACCACTTACCTTCTACCGCTCACACTCACTTAAGGCAGCCACTATTATAAATAGTATCCTGCTAGGGGGCTGCTACTAGGTTACATCACAACCCTAGCCGCACCTACAAAAAGTGAGTGAGAGATAGTGAGGTCTTCTTCTCCTCTCTTCGCAGCTAGCACTACGAAATAGAGGCGTGACTCCTTTTGCAAGTCTGTTCGTGTAGATACCGCAGAAACATTGTCGCTATTACGGTGTTGGTGATTCACCTCGCTTGTGTCTGTCACGCTTCAAGAGGTAAAATTTTAAAACCTCGGATTATGGATTTTTCGCATGGATCCTGTGAGGGAATTCTGTTATTCCGCTGCGAGACTTTGATCCGCAAATTCCCAACACGTACATCTTTCTCCGAGGATACTCACCCTTGATCATGGTCTCGTTCGTTTGACGATGGTGTTCATCTCACTGAGATGTTCCATTCTTCTCCTTACTGACAGCACTGTAGTTCATCACAAGAAACTTACTGACTACAATGGTGACAGTCATATTCCCTTTTCTTTTGTCCTCTATAAAAGGTAACACGTATCCTTGGATTTCTTTTTCCTCACAAAGCTTCAACTTTGTTAGCTGTTACGAACTCAAAAGCCTTAGTTTCGAAAATCACTAAGGTGTTGGTCGAAACGCTCTAGCAGGTGATAATCGGGAAACGACCAATCAATTTCTAGAATCAGGAGCTCAAATAGACATGATTTTAGGTAAGCAAGATAGATCAACGAAAGATTCAGTCTTTAGTAGAAATAGAACAGATTACATAAACTTAGGTGTCAACGACAAGTCTTAGTAACAGAAATGGAAATAATTTAAGTTGAAGATAGGAAAGATACAGATGAATCCCAATGATCCATAAAGTTACAAATTGTAAAAGGAAGGGTTACCCCCAGAATTATACAGCACGATTACGGGATCATCATTTGAGGCATAACTTCCACGGTTTAGATCTCCGAATTTTGAAGTCTTAGCAACTCCCAGGGTATAAGTTCTGGTTTCTGATTGTGGTTCTACAGCCCTTACAACATTGACTGAAGAATTTGCCTTTGCTTGGTCGCAGTTGCGAGAGACGTGTCCAGGCTTTCCGCATCTAAAACAGATTATCCCTTTGATCTTACACTCCCTCGTGAAGTGTTCCTTTCCGCATTTCATACATCTTGGCGAAGATGTTGGGATCTGACTGGATACACCGCCACTAGTACTTTGTCCAGGAATTGGTTGTTGTTGTTGTTTTCCTGATACCCGTGCGCATGGTTTCCGCTTAAACTGGTTAACTTTTCTATTATTCCTCCTTTGGAATCTAGGTAGTCCACGTTTGCCCCGAAGTCGACTTTCCTCCAACAGATTCTGAACCTCAACTTCCAACTCTCGTTGTTGCGTGATCCTCTGATCCTGGTAAGTTGTCATCTTAGCTACCATTTGCCTTTCTTCTGCCGTCGTGGCCATACTTCTATTGTGTTGTCCCGCGTTTACACGCATACGTCTGCCACGAGCCATTGACTTTCTTCGAAGTCGGACAAAACATACATATCAAAACAAACATAATTATTTCAAACAACATTATTTCTCTTCGGAAACCAAACACACAAAATCACACAATTCAAACATGACAAGTCAATTCATGAATTCTAACGATCTCTAGCTCGTGCTCCTTCATTCTGCTTCTACAGCGTAGCCCCTCGTAAGCCGTCAACTTCCAAACTGCTTCTCGAACCTAGTTCACACCAACTATTTCTTTCTCCATAAGATCGGTTTTCCAAAACCTTTTGATCTCCTCACAAAAGAATTCCTATTTTCCTAACACAGTACGCCTAGGTGAAGTCATAGTTTCCTCTACACACGTAACATTACATATTGAGTAGGCCGGGTCCTCAATATCATGTAACCGCATAACAAGTAGCTATCAACATTCAACCTACAAAGAAGCCATGCATTCCTTTCCCATCATCTCAATCAAGAGACAAGGAAGTGCACAAAGACTAAATTCTAATATGCCTAAACATAGCAAGTCCATACCCCGGCTCAACAGATGAACCGCTCTCGATACCACCTAATGTAACACCCCTTGATGTAGCAACCGAAGCATAATCGTCATTACACCACAGTTACTAAATCCAAGTGTGTCACAGTCATGAGAACGGTAACTAAATTCTCAAGAGTCTATATTTTTTTTTTGACAATATGCATAGGTAGAAAATATGAGCCTCGAATGAAATATAAATGTATTCAAGCCATGATACAACCACTGAAATAAAATCATATCTCTTATACATATGTATATATAGTCAATTTACACAAATCACTGATGACATAGAATATAACAATTACAGAGTTCAATAAAATACAGCGGGAATAAAACACTAAAAGGGGGAAAAGTAGTGACCCAGGGATAGGTACTACTAGCAGACAAAGCCGCAACCCCATATACACATACGACGCTCGGAGTCCCAGTCAACAAGTCAGGCATCAATGCCTCCACGCAACTGCACTCGTACGTAGCCGAAGAAACCTTGTCCAAACGCCCAATCCAATCAACTAAAGTGTGGTCCCTCTTTATCTTCCTCACGATCTTTTATCAATATAAGTATAAAACAGACATACAAAGATATAGGAAACACAGAAAGAGGTAAGACATCCTACATCATTACCAATTATAGCATGCTAGAAACATTACGGCGCCACGCGCCCAAATAGCAAATCAGAAACAGTATATTCAAATACTAACAGTAAGTCCAACAGTAAGCAATTAAACAGTCCCAGTGAGGTAATCATTACAAGAATGAACAAATAAGTCATAATATGGAAAACAGATAATAACAACAATGTATATATATATCATGTCTCATATGCATGTTCTCTCAAACCCCTACTCCATGGAGCTAAACTCAATCAATCGGAGAGAAAGATCAGGAGACATGTCTCGTAACTCTACGCCGAGGCCGTGCTATCAATAAATTTTCTCAAGAGCAAATCATGGCATTGTAGACATTCTACACTAGATCACGATATAGGACAGTGTCAAGTTCGGATCGTCGGTGTGTTTGCATCGGTTTGCCCCACGGCATGCAGGAGCTCTAAACTGTCCATGTGGAGGACCCGCACCCCGACGCCCCGAGGTCATAACACGACCCACACTTGTCTATTCGCACCCGCACTAAGGTGTGTTCAATCTCCTAGGCAACTTGGCCTTACAACAGTCCACAAGGACAAACACAATGCATAAGACACTATGCATGCACATGTATGATCCACCATCTCATACAAGTTCATAATGTGCCACATTAGGCCAATATAAGCATCAATATGTAAATGGTCACTCGCATGGACCCATAATCACATAATATCAATATCAAATCAATTAATACGTCATTAGGTTCATTATGAATCCTAACTTAGAATTTATTCCTCATTTCAAGGTTCATGTTCAAAAATCAACTTAACATACTAAGGCAATTCGATCTCCAATAACTTACATTTTATTTAAGCCCTCAAGTCTCACATTCTCATGTTCTTTACCCACTTATAATCACCTTAAGTCTTATGATGAATTCATTCTTAGTCCTTTAAGGCTTATGAAGTCTTAATCCTAATAATCCTTCTAATTTAATAATTGTCCATTTCATTACCTAGTTCTCTAAGTATCTAATTACTTATACTTCCAATTTACCAAAATTACATTTTCCCTAAAAATGTACTAGAGGCCGTGGCCTCCTAATGAATTCAATCCCAATTCCTTTCAAGCCATAATCTTGTACACCACTCCCTTAATTATTTAAAGTGTTCACTTGTTCAATTAACTCACCAAAAACCCTAGGTTCTTGGCTCCAAAACCGTAGCCACCATAGAAGTTTCAACTTCCAATTGTTCTTCCATTAAATCCCATCTTGTTACTTAATTAATCCTAGTCCCATACTTATTGCACATTAACCATAAATTACCCCATTTTTCCACCCAAAACCGTGGCATCACTTGAGTTTCAATTTCAAATTCTTCTTCCATTACATTCCATATTTATACATTGATTACTTCAAATCAAATGCTTGTTACAATTTATCACAATTTCCCTTAATTACTAGCCTCAAAACCGTGGCCACCAAGAGGGCTTCCCAACGTTTTTCTTCCATTTTCAATCACAAGATCCAATCTAACATAGCATTATATACAACAATTCAATCCAATAGCATAAATAAATAAAAATCAACACATAGCATAATCAATCATTAAATTCAAGAACAACCCTTATTAGGGTTCTTCCACCAATCAAGCAATCAAGGTTCCTAGATGCTAAAAATGGTTGAAGAGGAGTGTCTTCCTCTTACCTAAGTGAAGAAATCAAAGAACTCCAAGAAAGCTCCTTGGATTTTCGGATTTGGCCACCAAAATCCCTAAAAATGGTGACTTGGTTAGAATCAATATCAAGGCTTGGAAAATCAACCATGGATGGCCATAAAAGAAACCATAATCACGAAATCAAGAGGAGAGGGAGAGTGGTCATGAAACTTACCCAAAATGCCCAAAGATGGAGCTTGGAGAAAATGGTGAAGATGATGGAATCTCAAGAAACTCCAAGAAGAAAAAGTGTTTAGAATGTTGAGAGGATTCAAGAAATGTAGCTAGATGAAATTTTTGTGAAGGTTAGGGTGGTGAAGGGTGGCTGGCCGTGGAGCTTGGTAGAGAGAAGGAGGAGAGAAAGTTTGAAGAAGGAAGGAGAAGAAGTGATGAGAGAGAAGTGTTTTTTTGGAAATTAATGTATTTTTGATGTAAATGAACTAATGAAAGGAAATGAATTTTCCTTGCTTGGAGGCTGCATTCCAGCCGTGTGGGGAGAGAGAGAAGAGAGAGGGAATGGCTTCCAAGAGAAGCCAAAACACATGGGTCAAAGGTGAGGTCAAAGCTTCTTAAGGAAGCTTTGATTATTTTACTATTAAATTTGAATTAAAGTGGATGGATTAGACATAAAGTAGATTGCATTAGGATAATGTGATAGGATTTTTATTACACACTATTATCCAATAGATAATAGTTACGGTTAATGATGAAGTCAAGTATTTAATTAATCGAGAGAGATGAATTTTTCATTTGTATTGATTTATTTTGTCGTTGGAATTTCTCGAAAATTATGAAACCTCGTAAACTGTGTCAAGCCTCGGGTTTAGTAAGATCTCCGTCGACATGTCCATAGTCCAAGGTTCGCAGAGAAAACATCGCGTTTTCCGGTTCTAGATTGCACAAGACGCAAAACGAGGAATATCTTTGTAATATTCGACGTTTCTTAAAATTCCTAGAAAATTCTCAAAAATTGAAAATATTATAAAACGACTATCCGTCATATAAATTTCTAATTTTTAAAGCATTACTGATCATTTTCATGACTCTGCTCAATGTTCGCGCAAAACGAAGAATATATTAAAATATTCATCGTTCCCGGATAATTCCGAAAAAATTCACATAAATCACAAATATTGGGAAATGACTATTCATGGTGAAATAATCAATTTTGAGTGTTGCACTGGTCTCAGCAATTCTCAGCCCAATGTGCACGCAAAACGAGGAATATATTAAAATATTCGACGGTTCCGAAAAATTCCCAGAAAATTCCCAAAAATTTCAAATATTATAAAATGACTATTCGTCACATAATTTTCCAATTTTTGAAGCACTACAGTCGTTTTCACGACTCTGCTCGAATTTCACGCAAAACGAAGAATATATTAAAATATTCTGGGTTCTCAGAAAAATCCAGAAAAATTCTAGAAAATCCCAAATATTGTAAAATGATTATTTATCCTGAAATCATTAATTTTAGGGATGTTACATAAGCTCTTGGTCACGGGGAATACAGACTCTACCTCGGAATCTCAGAATTCCATCCGTTCCTTCCTCAAATTCCGTCTCTTTGCCTTGCCTTATCAATTCCCTCGCTTCTTGCAATAATTCATCGGCTTTTTGCTTTTCCCGTATGTCATCCATTAGTTCACTTGAGATGGTGACCATATTCATACAAATCCTCCTGGGTTCTAACTTAACAAACGACCATATATCCCTAAACTGTTCTATGAGGTCTCTTTCCTTGATCATCAAGGCAGAAGCACTGATAGTCTTTCTGCTCAAGGCATCAGCCACGACATTCGCCTTGCCAGGGTGGTACAACAACTGAAAATCATAGTCCTTCAAGAATTCTAGCCATCTCCGCTGCCTCATATTCAACTCTTTCTGATCATACAAATATTTCAAGCTCTTGTGGTCACTGAATATGTTGAATGTTGCTCCATAGAGAAAATGCCTCCATATCTTTAGAGCAAAGACCACGGCTGCAAGTTCCAAATCATGTGTAGGGTAGTTCTTTTCATGTACTCGCAACTGTCGCGAAGCATAAGCTACCACTCTTCGGTGTTGCATAAGAACACATCCCAATCCTTGATACGAAGCATCACAGTACACCTCGAATGGCTCATTCGGATCAGGTAGCACTAACACCGATGAGGTAGTTAGCCGTTTCTTCAACTCTTGAAAACTTTGCTCACAGCTATCAGTCCATTCAAAAGCTTGGTTCTTCCTTGTCAACTGGGTGAGCGGTCCAACAATCTTGAAAAATCCTTCAATGAACCTTCTGTAATATCCAGCTAAACCCACAAAGCTACGAACTTCCGTCACTGACTTTGGTTGCTCCCACTGTAATACTGCTTCTACTTTCGACGGATCCACTGCAATCCCTTCCTTCGAGATCACATGGCCTAAAAACTTCACCTCATCAAGCCAAAACTCACATTTCGATAGCTTGGCATACAATTTCTTCTCCTTTAGAATCTGGAGAACTATACTGAGGTGTTCAGCATGATCCTCCTGATTCTGGGAATATATCAGGATATCGTCAATGAAGACGACAACAAACTTGTCCAAGTAAGGACAAAAGATCCTGTTCATGTATTCCATGAAGATAGCAGGTGCATTCGTAACACCAAACGGCATCACAAGGTATTCGTAATGACCGTATCGGGTACGAAAAGCAGTCTTGGGCACATCCTCCGTCTTCACTCTTATCTGATGGTACCCAGATCTCAAATCAATCTTTGAAAACACTGCTACTCCCTTCAGTTGGTCCATCAAATCATCAATTCTTGGGAGTGGATACTTGTTCTTGATAGTCAGCTTGTTCAATTGCCTATAGTCCACACACAATCTTGAGGTACCGTCCTTCTTCCGAACTAACAATACTGGTGCTCCCCACGGTGACACACTCGGTCTAACAAACTGTTTCTCCAAAAGCTCCTCTAGCTGTTTCTTGAGCTCTGCCAATTCCGTTGGCGACATACGATAAGGTGTTATAGACACGGGACTAGCTCCCGATACCAGATCAATAGCAAACTCGATCTCACGTGTTGGTGGTAAACCAGGTACTTCTTCTGGAAAGACATCAGAGAACTCTCTCACCACCGGAATGGCACACAGATCAGCCTCGCTCTCGACTTTCAAAAAAGATAGTAGTATGTACCCCTGAGCTCCTTCTTTCAAGAAAGCTCGTGCTTGGTTGGCTGTCAAGTATCTAGAATTCTCATCCATAGGGAAAACTATGGTTTTTCTGGAACAATCTAATTGAACATGGTTAGAAGATAACCAGTCCATCCCTAGGATTATATCTAATTGTGAAAGAGGCAAACAGATCAAATCGACAGAAAAGATTCGACCTTCAACAATTAAGGGACACTTCAAACAGACTTTGGTAGTAACTACCGGTTTATCAGTGGGGGTTGAAACAGTCAATTCAAAAGGTAGTTTAGACACATGTAAGCCAAGTCGTAGCACACAGTCATATGATATGAAAGAATGGGCTGCCCCAGAGTCATACAGTACTTTTAAAAGATTACTTTCTATGGTGCCTTATCCTTGAATCAAGTCTTCAGATTCGGCGGCTTCAGCTCCGCTCATAGTGTAAACTCGACCTCCGGCTTGCGGTTTCTTTGCTCGAGTCGCATTAACTGAAGGTTCAGCCTTTGCTTGATTGCAGTCTCTAGACATGTGGCCCGGTTTGCCACACCTGAAGCAGATGATTCCCTTGATCGTGCAATCTCTAGTGAGATGATCCTTCCTACATTTCAGGCATTTAGAAGGATATGTCGCATTTTGGTCAGTTCGGTTCCCAGAAGAACCTCCACCAGAACTTCCACCAGTTTGCTACTGACTTCCCGCTAGTCAGGAATAAGGCTTCTTTTGGAAGCTGTTTGAACCACTGCCTCCACCTCTTTGGGACCGTACAGGCCCAAAGTTCCTGTTTCTCGAGTCTCAAGCCTGTTCTAAGGCTTCAACTTCACAACAAGTGTCTAACAGTTCTGAGAATACCTTCATCTTCAGGGTGATCACGGCTTTCTTCACCTCATACCTCAATCCCTCGGTGAATTTCCAACATTTCCAGGCTTCATCGGTTTGATGTTGGTAATGTGTTGAGAACTTCTCCAGGTTCTCAAATTTAGCTGCATACTCACTGACGGTCATGTTCCCCTGTCTCAAGTTGAGGAACTCAAGCTCTTTCGCATGTCTCGCATTAGCAGGAAAATATTTGTCCAAAAACTTGTTCTTGAATACATCCCATGTGATGTCAGTTCCTTCGGCTTCCAATGCTCTCTGAGCTCCGTTCCACCAGTCTTCGGCGTTGCCCACCAGCATAAAGGTAGCATAATTCACCCTCTTGTCTTCAGCACAGTTCATGCCACGAAAGACTTTCTCTAATTCTTTAATCCATAGACTAGCTTTGTTAGGATCAAATTCTCCCTTAAATTGTGGAGGGTTGTGACGACGAAACTCCACCAAGTTCTGGGCATCGGCAGTCGCCTCGAGCTGTTGAGCAGCTCTTTCTTGTTGTTGAGCCGCATGCTCATTTTGCTGCGCGATGACTTCCGCCATCCGCTGCATTGCTTCTACAGCAGCTACAATTTCTCCACTTCTCGCCATCTTACTTTTTCTTAAATCAGGTGAACTGAAAACCACAAGGTAAGTTAGGGGAAATTCATTTCAAAGCACAAACCACAGAGATTTCACACAACACAAACAAGACAGATTCACACACAAGACCCAAAGAAAACATAAACCGGGGCTCTGATACTAACTTAATGTAACGCCCCTTTTTGGGAGGGAACGTCACATTGTCAAATAAAGTAAAATGCGGAAATTAAATAATCAAACAATTAAGACCCGGTTCATTTAATCAAAGTTAACTCGTTTAATGCCGTAATGCATGAGAAAATAGCGGTATATTTTTTTTTTGTAATAATACAAAAGGCAGAAGAAAGGTAAGGAATAAAATAATCAACAGACTTTCCACCTGAATAACGTGTATTTATATATATATTAACATTTAAACACAACTGTAATTTAGATACAAGCCTGAATACTTCCAAAAAGCAAAAACTATACCTGCCCCAAGGAAATCATGCATATATAACCATCATGCATATACAAAATATACAGCCCACCAAAAGTAATACATCAGGCCCCCAAAATAAAAACACTGGCAGCCATCAGTAGCCACCAGTAAAATCAATCCCTTAGATGAGGAGGAATCGTGTCCGGATCCTCAGCGGGATCTTCCTCTTCCGAGGAAACCTCCATTGGAACCACAGAAGCATGGGACGGAGCCCGAGCGGTGGAATCAAAGGAGTCCTCCCGTGGGGTGTAGTAACGATCGCCCCACATCTCACGGATGGGCAAGTAAAACTCCAATCGCAGGCTGATGTGGCAGGTGAGGATAGGTGCTTCATGACGCCTACAGGCTAGGGCTATCGACACATCTCCCATGTAGACGCAGCTTTCGGAATTAAAGTTGATGTGCCAGCACTCTGGCCCTTCGAGGAAGGTCAGACGCATATCACCTAAAAATCCGCACATACGTGCCGCTATCATCTCGGTAGAAGCTAATTTCGTTCGGGCCAGAAGCCAGGGAAGTCAGGGGCTTTTAACTCGTTGCCGTCATCTTCAGTGAGCACAACATACATACACAAATACCACATAATGGAAACGCAGAAAGAGGTAAGACATCCTACCATCATTACCAATTATAGCAGCTAGAAACAGTACGGCGCCATGCGCCCAAATAGCAATTCAGAATATCATATTCAACTAATAAGCAGCAATTCCAATGGTAAGCAAATAAACAATTCCAGGCAGATAGTCATCTCAGTAATAATCAAATCGGTCATAGTCATGAAAAATAAGTATTAACAATGACAATGTATAATATGACTCACATGCATGCTTTCCCAAATTCCTACTCCATGGAGCTAGACTCAAACAGTCGGAGAAAAAGATCAAGAGACATGTCTGTAACTCGGCTGCCGAGGCCAGTGCTATAACTCATCAGTTTTTCTCGTGCACAATCATGGCATTGTACAGATATTCTACACTAGATCACAATATAGGATAGTGTCAAGTCATCGGTTTGCCCCACAGGCAGAGGAGCTACCAACTACCCATTGTGGAGGACCCGCACCCCGACGCCCCCAAGGTCGTAACAAGACCCACACTTGTCTACTCGCACCCGCAGTAAGGTGTGTTCAATCTCCTAGGCAACTTGGCCTTACAACGGTCCACACGGACAATCACAATGCATATGACACTATGCATGAACACGTATGATCCACACTTTCATACAATTTCATAATATGCCACAACAGGCCAATATAAGCATCAATATCCAAATGGTCTCTCACATAGACCCATAACATCACAATATAGAGATCAAGTCAATTAATGCGCCATTAGGTTCATTATGGATCCTAACTTAGGATTTGTTTCCTTTTCAAGGTTCATGTTCAAAATCAATTCTTATGATCAATGTAATATCTCAAAGCAATTCAATTTCCCATGACTTGCATTTTTATTCAAGCTCTTAGGCCTCACACTCTCATGTTCTTCACTCACTTAGATTTACCTTAAGTCTTGTGATAGTTTCACTCTTAGTCCTTTAAAATTTATGAAGTCTTGGTTATGTTTAATTCTTCTAATTCACTAATTGTTCATCTCATTACATAGGTCTCTAATTACCTAATTACTTTTGCTTCCAAATTACCAAAGTTACATACTTACACTCAAAACTACCTTAGAGGCCGTGGCCTCCCAATGGTTACAATTTCCAAACCATTCAAGTCATCTTACTACATGTCATTCCCTTAATTCATTTAAGTTGTTCACTTGTTAAATTAGGTCACCAAGAACCCTAATTCTTGGCCTCAAAACCGTAGCCATCACATAGAATTCAATTCCAAATTTTTCTTCCACTAAATTCCATCTTGTTACTTGATTAATCCTAATCTTATGCTTGTTACACATTAACCACAATTTATCCAATTTTTCCACCCCAAAACCGTGGCACTCCAAGAAGGGTGTTCAATTCATTTTTGTCCATTTCAAACCATTTAAACCAATCCAATATTCCATTATATACAACAAATCAATTCAATGGCATAAATCAAATAAAATCAACACATAAGCATACTAATCACATAATCAAAGAATAACCCTCATTAGGGTTTTTCCACAACCAACACAATCAAGGTTCCTAGATGCTAAGAGAGGTTGAGGAGGAGTGTCTTCCTCTTACCCAAGTGAAGAAAACAAAAGAAGAACACCAAGAACCTCCTTTGAATTTCGGATTTGAGCTTCAAGAACCCTAAAAATGGTGACTTTGTTAGAATCAATACTAAGGCTTGAAAAATAAGTCATGGATGGTCATTAAAGAGACCATAATCACGAAAATGAGAGGAGAGGAAGAGTGGTCTTGAATCTTACCCAAAAAGCTCAATGCTTGGAGCTTGAAGAAGATGGTGAAAATGAAGGAATCTCAAGAAACTCCAAGAAGAAAAGGTGCTTAGAATGGTGAGAGGAGTTAGGAAATGTAATTAGTTTGAATTTTTGTGATGGATAGGGTGGTGGAGAGGCTACTGGCCGAATGGCCTTGTAGAGAGAAGGAGGAGAAGAAAAATGGAGAAGAAGAAGAAATGGTAGTGAGAGAAAGTCTTTTGATAATTATGATTAAAGTGCAGTAAAATTAACTAAATGAAATGCAATTATTTGGCTTGCATGGGCTGCAACCAGCCATGCAATGAGAGAGAGAAGAGAGAGGGAAATTGGCTTCCAAGGGAAGCCAAGGGCATTTGGGTCAAATGTTTGGTCAAAGCTTCTCAAAGAAGCTTTGATTAATTTATCATTAAATTTAAATTAAAGTAGATTGATTAGACATAAAGTGGATTTCATTTGGATAATGTGATAGGATTTTTATTACACACTGTTATCCACTGGATAATAGTTACAGTTGACAGAAGTCAGTATTTAATTAATCTGATAGATGAACTTTTCGCTGTATTGATTTATTTTATCTGTTAAGTTTTCTCGAAAATTGTGAAACCTCGTAAATTGTGTCAAGTCTCGGGTTTAGTAAGATCCCCCGTCGACATGTCCATGGTCCAAGTTTCGCGGAGGAAACATCACGTTTCTCCGGTTCTGCTCAGTGCGCATGCAAAACGAGGAATATACTAAAATATTCGACGTTTCCGGAAAATTCCCAGAAAATTCTCAAAAATTGCAAATATTATAAAACGACTATTCGTCATAAAATTTTCCAATTTTTGAAGCATTACAGTCATTTTCCCGACTCTGCTCAAGTTTTGCGTAAAACGAGGAATATATTAAAATATTCATCGTTTCTGAAAAATTCCAGAAAAATTCACATAAATCACAAATATTAGAAAATGACTATTGGTGGTGAAATAATTAATTTCTGGATCGTTACACTGACCTCAGCAATTCTCAGCTCAGTGTGTACGTAAAACGAGAAATATATTAAAATATTCATCGTTTCCAAAAAATTCTAGAAAAATTCCTAAAAATCAAGAATAATATAAAATGATCATTTATACTTAAACAGATATTTTTTGGGATGTTACAACACTCCCCTACTAAAAGAAATTTCGTCCTCGAAATTTATATACCTCAAAATAGTTCCGGATGTTGCTCCCTCATCTTGTCTTCCGGTTCCTAAGTTGCATCACCAGTTGTTTCATTCCAGATCACCTTCACCAATGGAATCTCCTTGCCTCTAAGTTGTTTTATCCGTCAGTCCTCGATTCTCGCAGGAGGCGCCTCATAGGTTAGGTTCTCTTTTAACTGTACTGTGTCCGGTGCTATGACATGAATTGGATCAAGCAAATACTTACGGAGTTGTGACACATGGAAGACATTGTGTATGTTGGAAAGAAAAGGGGGTAAGGCTATCGGTAGGCTACTGGACCTATCCGGCGAAGGATTTGGTAAGGTCCAAGAAACTTTGGAGTGAGTTTTCTAGATTTCAAAGCCTGGCCGACCCCAGTCGTGGGTGTGACTTTCAAGAATACATGCTCACCTTCCTCAAACTCAAGCGGTTTCCTCCTCTTATCTGCATAACTTTTTTGCCAGCTCTGAGCGGTTCTCATCTTCTCTTGAATCATTTTAACTTTCTCACTCGTCTGCTGAATGATATCTGGTCCAATCGTAAGACGCTCTCCGTCTTGGTACCAACACAATGGTGTTCGACACCGTCGTCCATACAAAGCTTCATAGGGCGCCATCCCTATACTCGAATGATAACTGTTGTTGTAGATGAACTCTATCAGCGGTAGAACTTCATCCCAACATCCAGTATGTTCCATAGAACAAGCTCTAAGCAAATCTTCTAAAGATTGGATTGTCCTTTCCGATTGACCATCGGTTTGTGGATGGTACGATGAACTCAGACGTAACTTTGTTCCCAACGATACTTGCAAACTCTGCCAAAATTTTGAAGTAAATCTCAGATCCCTATCCGAAACAATACTCGTAGGCACACCATGCAGCCTAACAATCTCTCCAATATAATGCTGGGTCAACTTCTCCAAACTGTACCTCATGTTGATTGGGAGAAAATGGGTTGACTTCGTGAGTCGATCCACTATTACCCATATCGAGTCGTGTCCTTTCTTTGTCCTCGGCAAACCCACAACAAAGTCCATCGCAATGCTGTCCCACTTTCATTCAGGAATAGATAATGGTTGTAGCAATCCCGTTGGTCTTTGATGTTCCACTTTAGCTTTTTGACAAACTAAACAAGTCGACACACATCTAGTGACGTCGCTCTTCATTCCATGCCACCAGAACAATTTCTTCAGATCTTGATACATCTTAGTTATGCCTGGGTGCCTACTCAACTTGCTGGTGTGAGCATGTTCCACAATATATCGCCTAAGCTCTTGGTCACGGGGAATACAGACTCTACCTCAGAATCTCAGAATTCCATCCGTTCCTTCCTCAAATTCCGTCTCTTTGCCTTGCCTTATCAATTCCCTCGCTTCTTGCAAGAATTCATCGGCTTTCTGCTTTTCCCGTATGTCATCCATTAGTTCACTTAAGATGGTGACCATATTCATACAAATCCTCCCGGGTTCCAACTTAACAAATGACCATACATCCCTAAACTATTCTATGAGGTCTCTTTCCTTGATCATCAAGGCAGAAGCACTGATAGTCTTTCTGCTCAAGGCATCAGCCACGACGTTCGCCTTGCCAGGATGGTACAACAACTAGAAATCATAGTCCTTCAGGAATTCTAGCCATCTCCGCTGCCTCATATTCAGCTCTTTCTGATCATACAAATATTTCAAGCTCTTGTGGTCACTGAAGATGTTGAATGTTGCTCCATAGAGAAAATGCCTCCATATCTTTAGAGCAAAGACCACGGCTGCAAGTTCCAAATTATGTGTAGGGTAGTTCTTTTCGTGTACTCGCAACTGTCGCGAAGCATAAGCTACCACTCTTCGGTGTTGCATAAGAACACATCCCAATCCTTGATACGAAGCATCACAGTACACCTCGAATGGCTCATTCGGATCAGGTAGCACTAACACCGGTGAGGTAGTTAGCCGTTTCTTCAACTCTTGAAAACTTTGCTCGCAGCTATCAGTCCATTCAAAAGCTTGGTTCTTCCTTGTCAACTGGGTGAGCGGTCCAGCAATCTTGGAAAATCCTTCAATGAACCTTCTGTAATATCCAGCTAAACCCACAAAGCTACGAACTTCCGTCACTGACTTTGGTTGCTCCCACTGTAATACTGCTTCTACTTTTGACGGATCCACTGCAATCCCTTCCTTCGAGATCACATGGCCTAAAAACTTCACCTCATCAAGCCAAAACTCACATTTCGATAGCTTGGCATACAATTTCTTCTCCTTTAGAATCTAGAGAACTATGCTCAGGTGTTCAGCATGATCCTCCTTATTCTGGGAATATATCAGGATATCATCAATGAAGACGACAACAAACTTGTCCAAGTAAGGATGAAAGATCCTGTTCATGTAGTCCATGAAGATAGCAGGTGCATTCGTAACACCAAACGGCATCATAAGGTATTCGTAATGACCGTATCGGGTACGAAAAGCAGTCTTGGGCACATCCTTCGTCTTCACTCTTGTCTGATGGTACCCAGATCTCAAATCAATCTTTGAAAACACTGCTGCTCCCTTCAGTTGGTCCATCAAATCATCAATTCTTAGGAGTGGATACTTGTTCTTGATAGTCAGCTTGTTCAATTGCCTATAGTCCACACACAATCTTGAGGTACCGTCCTTCTTCCGAACTAACAATACTGGTGCTCCCCACGGTGACACACTCGGTCTAACAAACTGTTTCTCCAAAAGCTCCTCTAGCTGTTTCTTGAGCTCTGCCAATTCCGTTGGCGACATACGATAAGGTGTTATAGACACGGGACTAGCTCCCGATACCAGATCAATAGCAAACTCGATCTCACGTGTTGGTGGTAAACCAGGTACTTCTTCTGGAAAGACATCAGAGAACTCTCTCACCACCGGAATGGTACACAGATCAGCCTCGCTCTCGACTTTCAAAGAAGATAGTAGCATGTACCCCTGAGCTCCTTCTTTCAAGAAAGCTCGTGCTTGGTTGGCTATCAAGTATCTAGAATTCTCATCCACAGGGAAAACTATGATTTTTTTGGAACAATCTAATAGAACATGGTTGGAAGATAACCAGTTCATCCCTAGGATTATATCTAACTGTGAAAGAGGCAAACAGATCAAATCGACAGAAAAGATTCGACCTTCAACAATTAAGGGACACTTCAAATAGACTTTGGTAGTAACTACCAGTTTATCAGTGGGTGTTGAAACAGTCAATTCAAAAGGTAGTTCAGACACAGGTAAGCCAAGTCATAGCACACAGTCATATGATATGAAAGAATGGGTTGCCCCAGAGTCATACAGTACTTTTAAAAGATTACCTTCTATGGTGCCTTCTCCTTGAATCAAGTCTCCGGATTCGGAGGCTTCAGCTCCGCTCATATTGTAAACTCGACCTCCGGCTTGCGGTTTCTTGGCTCGAGTCGCATTGACTGAAGGTTCAGCCTTTGCTTGATTGCAGTCTCTGGACATGTGGCTCAATGTTGAAAACCAAGAAAATGCATTTTTAGTAAGGGAACTTGGGAAGAATCTCATTTTAAGGCCTTCAATAGTAGCCAACTTCCCCATTTCTATAGTATACTGTGTAATATGCTTAATGGTCGACTCCCCACTTTCACCAGCAAACTTTGAAAGTTTAGGAATTTTAATTCCTCTGGGCAATTCTGCTTGTTGTACCTACTCAGAAAAGGCCGAAACAAAGTAGGGTTGGTTGGCATATCCAACATTGAACCCAAACCTATTCAGCACTTGTTCCACTATTTGATTAACATTTTGCTTAACCACTTGGTACCCCTCAAGATTTCGTCAAATCAATCTCATGGCTGCATCATTCCTAGCTATTTGATCCTTATCATCTCGACGAAGCACATGGACATTACCATATTCTAAGCATCGTTGATCATTTTCTCCAGGTTGACCAAGATTTTGCTGGTCTTGTCCCACGTTCGCTTGGGGTACAACTACTCTTGTATTTGCCCTAAGCTTGGCTCTTTGAGCATTATCATTGGCCAACCTTTCTATTCCCAAGGCATGATTTAGCCTTGCCATTTGTTGAGCCAATGCATTACAAGCATTATTTGTAGTTTCCATGATTGGTATAATTATGGCACTCATTTGCTAAGTGAACATATGCATTATGTCATGGTTACTTTCATCCATTTGTCGTCGAAAACTGGCCAAAGAATTCATGGTTAGTCAAGTTACGTGTTGAGGAATAGATCTCGATATATTTGGGAATACGGTTCCCAAATTTAATCTCTCATGTCGAAAAGGAGTTGGATTACTCGAACTTGCAACTCCTGTTCCTTGGCCATTAAAACTTACTAAAGCCGAACTTATTTGTGGTTAGCCTTGTGAGGTCGTTGTTTGGCCTATAGTATTGGCCAAAGTACTGTCAAGTCCCATTTGTGCCAAAACAGGAGGAACATAGTTAGGTGGCAAATCATATTGTGGTATAAACCTTGAATTTGAATTCATTACACTTTGGTTACTTGGCTGACTCGGTGATGACTGAGTCACTCCAGGTACCACTTGTTCTATCACTAGATTACTCCGAAGAGTATCAGTTACTATTGCATCCACCACAGGACCCGCACTAACAACAGTAAAGGGTGGCGCAATAACGGCTATCGAAGGTGGTGCATTAGCATCAATGGAAAGTGCATCCGACGCTTGGTTATTTACGTTACTCATGATTTGTGTATTTTGAGAAGGGCAAGAATAAACTACCTTTCCACTTCTTAAATGCATAAAACCATCTTTTATATAAAGAAGTTCGTGACACTACGAGTTACTCTGAACTCGTCCCACTGGGCAGCTAATTTGTTTATGGGTAAATTTGGTTAAGATAAATTCCAACAAACAAATATATATTTTCAGTTGAATGTAGGTTCAGAGTTATGTGGTAATCTCGTTTGGAAAAGCTTTTTAGATGAAATTTGTAAAACTTGATGCAAGAAGTAAAAGGAAAGAAATGAAAGTTCAAAAAAAAAACTATAAAACATTAGGGAAATTAAAGTGTAGAAAGTAAAAGTGCATGAAATGTAAAATGCAGGAAGTTAAAAGTACATGAAATATAAAGTGTTGAAGATTAAAAGTACAAAAAGTTAAAATGCAGAAAACGTAGGGTGCAAAAACTTAAAGTGCATAAATTTAAAAGTGCAGAAAGTGTAAAGGAATTTAAAGAGCAAGACTTAAAATAAAAGAATTTAAAAGAACATTGCATTAAAGTAAATGACTTGAAATGAAAATGGAAGGCATACTAGGAGTCAAATCCATTAATCTGCTCGAGTGAGATATTAGGATTGTATATCCAGTAACTAACCATTTATACATCATGAATACTAGTATTTATAGGCAAATTATGAAAAATAACTGACTCCTAAAAACTGACCACGTACATGGCAGTTATGCCACGTTTTTCTACACTAATATTTTGCTCAACTGAGAGCAATTATGAAATCTTTTGACAATAACCAACTCTTGTCG
The DNA here is from genome assembly GCA_029884605.1 of Ormosia emarginata. NCBI lineage: Eukaryota > Viridiplantae > Streptophyta > Magnoliopsida > Fabales > Fabaceae > Ormosia > Ormosia emarginata. The sequence continues at coordinate 3,723,814 of JAQQTP010000083.1, forward strand.
AATTCAGAATTAGTAACTTTATTTTTGATGAAACCAACCCTTGACCGTTTGAGAGTTGGCCACCACTTGGATCACCATTTGGCTGTTGAATTCAAGACTAATAACTGAAAGTAACTGAGATCTTTCGACAAAAACCAACATCTGACTATAACACATTAGAAAATTTCTTCAATGTCATCATCATCGAGCTGTTAAAAATCTCTTCGTCGAATATCTCAATGTTACCATCCGGCTGTCGAAACCCTTATTCGTCAAATGTCTCAATGGTATCATCCGACCATCAAAATTATCTTCATCGAATATTTCAATGTTATCATTCGATTGTCGGAATTATCTTCGTCGAATCAGAACTTGTGATTTTACCCCCAACAATGGGTAAATTTGACACTAATATTTTGCTCAACTATGAGAGTAACTATGAATCCTTTCGACAAAAAACCAACGCCTGACTATTAACATACGTCGATCCAATGCTTAGAAAATCTCGTCGGTCCATCACTTAAAAAATCACTTCGGTCCATCACTTCTTCTTCGTCGAATTAAAACTTGTAATTTTACTCCCAACAGAGGTCTTATTAGATCGAATGTGAAATTAAAGATGGAGATGTGGTAGATTGTGTCCTCACCACATAATTACGATTCTCGAGTAAGGTAAAAGCTATTCTAAAGTTACTTTATTTATAAAAAAATATAATTAAAAGCATATTTATCTTTAATTTAATCTAAAATATATCATAATTTTAATATACTGAATAACTTAAGAGTAAATATACCTTTACTTATGCACTCACTTTAAAGAAGTTTTATCCATAATAAAGACCAAACAAGATATTAGTAAAGTGTACTAATGTCAAAATTAAATTTTTGTTGCAAATATATTTTCTCTTTACATTACATTTTACATTTTCAAATCATAATTTTTGTAAAATTGTTAAAAAAAAATCAAAATGGTGTAGAAAAATTAATAGTCATAACTATATCAAAACGTAGAATATCAAAAGTTGTAAACCTTAATCACAATAGGCAAGTAATTGTGTATTAATATAAAATTAATAATAATTACATGTCCATTTTCTCCATAACAAAAAATATCAAAAATTAATTAATGACACACAATTTTTTATCTGAAAAAAAAAACAAAAGTTTAATTTAGTGGCAAGATATTATATCTAATATCCCTCTAGAGTTATATCACTATATTTACTAGCGCTAGTGTTAACAACATGTAAGATAAATAAAATTCTATTACAAAGCATTAGAATTGTCTCAATGGTTTAAGTAATTTGTAATTTTTTAAAATTAAACTTTCATGTTTTAAAAAAAATTATATATTTGTTTACGAGTGAATTTGGTATAAGACAAATTCTAACAAACAAATATATTTTATCAGTCGAATGTGGGTTCACGAGTTATGTGGTAATCTCGTTTGAAAAGAAGCTTTTGATGAGCAACGTGCAAAATGTAAAGTGCAAAGAAATTTAAAGTGTAGAGAAAGTAAATTGCAGAAGATTAAAATGCTGAAGATTAAAATGCAGAGAAATATAAAGTGTTGAAGATTAAAATGCAGAAAATAAAGGTGCAGAAAGTTTAAAGTGCAGAAAACGTAAAAGTGCAGTAAGTTTAAAGTGCAGAAAGAGTAAAGAAATTTAAAGGACAATGCTTGAAAATAAAGAATTTAAAAGACATTGCATTAATGTAAATTGCTGAAAATGAAAATGGACGTCATACTAGGAGTCAAATCCGTTGATCTGCTTGTGTGAGATGTTAGAATTGTATATTCAGTAAAATCACCCTTTGTACATCGTGAATACTAGTATTTATAGGCAAAATATAAAAAATAACTGACTCCTAAAAACTGACCACGTTCATGGCAATTATGCCACGTTTTTCTACACTAATATTTTGCTCAACTAAGAGCAGTTATGAAATCTTTCGACAATAACCAACTCCTGTCGAATTCAGAATTGGTAACTTTATTTTCGACGAAACCAACCCTTGACCATTTGAGAGTTAGCCACCACTTGGATCACCATCTAGCTGTCGAATTCAAGACTAATAACTGAAAGCAACTGAAATCTTTTGACAAAAATTAACATCTGACTATAACACATTAGAAAATTTCTTCAATGTCATCATCATCGAGCTGTCGAAAATCTCTTCGTCGAATATCTCAATGTTATCATCTAGCTTTCGAAAACCTTATTCGTCGAATATCTCAATGGTATCATCCGACCATCAAAATTATCTTCATCGAATATCTCAATATTATCATCCAACTGTCGAAAATATCTTCATCGTCGAATATCTCAATGTTATCATCCGACTGTCAAAAATATCTTCGTCGAGTTAGAACTTGTGAGTTTACCCCCAACAGATGCCCCCTAAAATTTTTCTTTCAACATTGCTGGAAGAAAGATAAATTTGAATCTTATCTTTTAGTTTCAATCCGACGCCAATACCTTATCAACATCCTAAGGTATTTCATGACCAAAATTTAAAACTTTGTCTCAACTTGTTGAAACTAAATTTTGTGTCGAATACAGACTGGTGACTCTACTTCCATCTCTTCTATCGAATTCATCAAGTCTTCAAGCCCATGTTTTGAGAACCCCAACAATCTTGCTAGATAGGATAACAAGAATCTTTTTTCAGAAATTCAAACTTCTCCAACTCCTACTGTTTCTTTGCTTCTTCTGATAAAAATTCAAACTACCACGAACTTGAAAAAAATTTCAAATCCCTACAAGTGCGGAGAGTTCTTACCCAAATAAAGGTAATCTTGTCCAAATTTTCACAGTCAATTTCGATATGGATAGCCTTATAGCTGAAACTGCACCTATTAATTCACCTCCACCTTCTTCGACAAATTTAATTATCGCAGAACCAGAAAATATTAAAGACATGGAGGTAGATTTCGATGAAATAATATCCATGTTGTCGGGTAATCACCGAAGCCCTCCTCAGTCAGCTCGTTCTTCTACACAGCAAGGACAAGATTCTAGTGACTCTCATGTCACTGAACTACTAGTTGAGTTGAAGAACGCCTTCACCTATTCCTTTGAACATTTAAGTTCTGATCAATCTCTTCAAGAAAGGATGATGGCTATTGTGACTGAATTGGAACCCCTTTCCCAATAACTTCCAATAACCAATTGAGCTCTTCGTTCGACTGTCAAAGATTTTCTCCAGAATTTGTCCTTAAACATGCCTACCATTCGTCGGATCATTCCTGCTTATGATGAAAAAATTCAAGAAAAAATCAGGATCTTAAAGCAGCTGACCGACGCGAAGAATGAGATAACCAAATTAAAAGGTCATCATATTGAAGGAAAGAATAAGGAGGTAAAACTGGACAAGGAAATTGAAGACTTGGAGAAAAAACTTGAAGAAACTTGTCGTTGAATGCAAAAACTCAGCATGGCTTTGCAACAGGGGGATACAAAGCAGCAAAGCATTGTCAACAACTCCAAACAATAGGCTGTCAAGACCAAAGCTGTGTTAGCAGATATATATTCTCTTGAACCAGAATATCAAAAAGCTTGTGCTAATAAATGAGCTTTGGAAGATTCCTAGGAAGTTTTGCAGAGAATTTAATTGTATTGATCCTTTTTTTTAATATACTGTCGGTCTATCAATCCGACAGAATTTGTATGGCCTTCTAGGCCAACACTTAATAAACATTCCTTTTGATCAATTTCCACTACATTTTTTTTATTGCTTCATAATTCTATATGCTTTAAACGCTCTTTTATTCTATTTCTTTTCAATGCATCTCGTAACTATGCATCATAATTAATTTAATTAATTATAATGAAAGTTACAAAACATTGCATAATGACTTCTTCTGCAAAAAATCCCCTATAAATAGTGTCCTCTAAGACACCGGGATTCAAAAGAGTGTAATATAACCCTTTCCTTCCTCCTTTCTAGCGAAATTCACTATGTCATCAGATAACTTCGTCTTCTCTCAATGGGAAAAATAGAAGAAGGTCTTTGTATTAGTGGTGATGCTTATCTTGGGCTTCAGTAAGAATCATAATATTCCTGATGAGCTTTAGTAATCATCGTAACAACCCAGTGTTTCTAAATCATGGTTGTTATGATGTGGAAGACTCATCAGGGAGTAGACGAACAACCAATATCTCGTCCAGGACAAGTTAAAGGTCGTTTACTTCTTCCTCTTCTTCAGGTCCCACGAGCTCAAACGGAACATATGCCCAACTGGGGAGAAGCTTCTGGTTTATTTAGAATAGGTTTATTTTTCTCTGTAATATTCTGATAACTTAAACAAGTTGTAATATCAGTATGTAACTTGTAATTATCGAATATATGAATGAAATTTTTATTTTTACTCATTATCAATCTTTACTTCACACATTGTCGGTTTATATGGCTTTAAATATTTGCCATTAATTGACTTAATCCTCAAACCATAATTAACTTCGACAAGTGCATAAGTATTCTCAGAAAATACTTGAGTAATTTTAAATGGTCCTTCCCATTTTGGAGACCATTTTCCATATTCTCGAAAACTCTTATCCATAGGCAAGATAATTTTCCAAACCAAGTCATCAATCTTAAAAGATTTATACTTAATTCGACTATCATAAAACTTCGCAATTCTTTCTTTCTGTCGAATCAAGTTTTCTAGAGCAACTAATCTTTCATCACTTAATTCGTTTAATTCATCAAACATCAAGTCCCAATAATGTTCAATTGGTAACTCATCTTGCTTTTGAATCTGAATTGATTAAAGATTAATCTCAACTGGTAACACTGCATCATGACCATAAACTAACTTATATGGTGAAGTGCCCGTCGATTCTCTTGGTGAATTTCTATATGCCCATAGAATTTGATTAAGGGTATTATGCCAATTTCTAGGTTGTCGACCAATATGCTTTTTAATCAAACTTATGATTATTTTGTTCATGGCCTCTACTTGGCCATTTGCTTGAGCATAATATGGAGTCGACGTAAGCATTTTAATTTTTCTTGAATTGGCATATTCGACAACTTTCTTTCCAATGAACACCGTTCCTTGGTCAGTTGTCAAAGTTTGTGGTATTCCAAACCTACAAACTATATTGTCTTCTATAAAATTGATTACTTCTTGTTGGGTAACTTCTTTTAAGGCTACAGCCTCAACCCATTTTGTAAAGTAATCAACTCCGACTAAAATATACTTGTGTCCTTTCGACAATGTAGGATGAATTTGGCCTATTATATCCAAAGCCCATCCTCTGAAAGGCCAAGGTTTAACAATGGAATGTAATTCACTAGCAAGAACATTCTGTATATGGCCGTGTTTTTGACATTCTTCACAAGATTTGGCAAACATTATACAATCTTTTACTAGCGTAGGCCAATAATACCTTTGTCGTCGAAGAACCCATTTCATTTTATCACCTGCTTGATGAGCTCCACAAATTCCTTCATGGACCTTTGCTAAGGCAATATAAGCCTCTGCTTTACCCAAGCAAACCTCTAAATTTCCATTGACAAATTTTCTATACAAAGCCCTTCCTAATATTACAAATTTCGATGCTCTGTATTTGAGCTTCCTGTCCACGTTTTGACTTGGATTTTCCAAATAACTTAATATTGGTTGTCTCCAGTCATTAACTGTCGAAATATCATTTTGTAGTACATCTCTTTCTTATAATGGATATAAAAGTTCTCTAATCTCCATTTGACTTGTCAGGACTTTGGACGAAATTTTATACCCAGAGGCTATCTGTGCTAATTCATTAGCCTCTTCATTCAAATTTCTAGGGATATGTTCGACAATAACTTTGTCGAATCTTTTCATTAACTTACTCGCCACAACACAATATTTGGTCAGATTATAACTAACATATTTATATGCTTATGTGAGTTGCTTAATGACTAACTGTGAATCCCCAAAAATATGCACATTACATGCTTTCATTTCTATTAATATTTCTAACTCGACAATTAAGGCTTCATACTCAGCCTCATTGTTTAAGCATGTATATTTAAGTTCAAACATGAATTTAGTTGGAGTACCTTGAGGAGAAATAATTAAAATTCCCACTCCAAGTCCATTTTGATGCCTTGAGCCATCAAAATATAAGCGCCAAGGTTTTAACCTGACGAAGTTTATATTATCAACATCCAAACATGGATGGTTAGCCAAAAAATCAGTAATTGCTTGGCCTTTGACTGCTTTCATTGGAACATATTGTAAAGAGAATTCTGACAAAGCAACGGACCATTTACTAATACGTCCATTTAATATTGGTTTCGACAACATATACTTTGTTACATCAGTTTTCGACATAACCAATACATTACAAGGCATCATATAATATTTAAGCTTAGTACATGAGAAGTATAATGCTAAACAAAGTTTTTCTATTGCACTTTATCTTCTTTCAGCATCATTTAAAACTTAATTAAGATAATATATAGTTCTTTCGACACCATTCTCATCTTGAGCCAGCATACTACCTATAGTATCATTTGACGTTGATATATATAATTTCAACGGTCTATGAGGCACTAGAGGTATCATGACCGGAGGATTTGTCAAATGTTGTTTAATTTGTTTGAATACTTCTTGATGACAAGACTCCCATACAAAGTCTTGTTCAGCCTTCAACTTAATTAATAAGGCGAAAACTCGAGTTCTTCCCAATAAATTAGAAATGAATCTTCTTAAAAAGTTCACCTTCCCCAGGAAAGATTATAATTCCTTCTTATTCATCAGAGGTACAGCTTCCAAAACTACCTTGGCTTTGTTCTTGTCCACCTCAATACCTTTTTTATGGACTAAAAAACCCAAGAATTTAGCAACTGACACTCCAAAACCACATTTCTCTGGATTCATCTTGAGGTTGTGCTTTCTCATCCTGTCGAATGCCTGCCTCAAGTTTGTCAAGTGACTCTCTTTTGTTTCTGACTTAGCAATGACATTGTCGATATACACCTCCACAAATTTTCCAATAACATCATGGAAAATTATATTCATTGCTCTCTGATAGGTGGCCCCTGCATTCTTTAAACTGAAAGGCATGACTATCTATTCATATGTCCCAATAGCTCCTGGACATCTGAAGGCAGTTTTCGACACGTCATCCTCAACTATAAAAATTTAATTATAACCTGCATGGCCATCTATAAAACTTAACAATTCATATCCAGATGCGGTATTAACCCACATGACCACAATTGGGATTGGATATTCATCTTTAGATGTAGCAGTGTTTAGATTTCTAAAATCTACACATATTCTTAACTTGCCATTTTTCTTAATTACAGGAACAATATTGGAAAGCCATTCGACATACCTGGTTGTTCTGGTGAACTTGGCTTTGAGCAATCTTTTGACCTCTTATTTTATCTTCAAAACCACCTCAGGTGCAAATCTTCTATTAGCTTGCTTGACAGGTTTGCAACCTTCTCTCAATGGCAGTCTATGCTTGACAATATCTCTACTCAAACCATACATTTCAATGTAATCCCACGCAAAGTAATCTTTATATTCCCTAATTAATTCAATAAGATTTTCTTTAAACTCCTTTGGCAAAAATGAACTCACAAATATAGGCCTTTTGTCTGTTTCAGTGCCCAAGTTTATTTCTTCCAGAGGATCTTCCACCTCTACACCTTGTCTTTCATCAAGTCCTTTCTCAAAACTCAAATGACCATCATCTATTATATAATCCGACAATACACCTTCAGTGATGTACACAGCTCTATCGGCCAAATATGTAACGCCCCTTTTTGGGAGGGAACGTCACATTGTCAAATAAAATAAAATGCGGAAATTGAATAAACAAACGATTAAGACCCGGTTCATTTTATTTAATTGATGTTTAACCATGTGAGCAAAATTGACAATATTTTTTTTATAATAATAATAATAATGATAATACGGAATGTGGATAAAAGTGTCGAATAAAACAATACACAGAAATTGCACCTGAATAGCATACATATATATATATATATATATATATATATATATATATATATATATATATAAAATTTGATACAACTGTTTTGTAGATACAAGCACTGGCCATCACCAAAAGCAAAACTATACCCACCCCAAGGAAACATGCATATATACCATCATGCATATACAAAATATACTGCCCCACCAAAAATAAAAATACATCGAGGCCCCAAAAATAAAACACCGGCACCATCGGTAGCCACCAATGATCATCGACCCCTCAGATAAAAGGGACCGATTCGGGATCCTCAGGAGGACCCTCATCAGGATCTTCCTCATCCGAGGACACATCCATAGGAACCACAGAAGCACGGGACGGGGCCCGAGCGGTGGAATCAAAAGAATCCTCCTGCGGGGTGTAATAACGGGCACCCCACATCTCCCTAATGGGCAGGTAAAACTCCAGACGCAAGCTGAGGTAGCAGGTGAGGACAGGTGCCTCATGACGTCTCCAGGCAAGTGCTATCGACACGTCTCCCAAGTACACGCAGCGGTCGGAGTTCAGGTTGATGTGCCAGCACTCTGGCCCCCCAAGGAAGGTCAGACGCACATCTCCCAGGAACCCACACATACGTGCAGACATCGTCACAGTAGAGGTCAATCTTGTGCAGGCCAGAAGCCGGGGAAGGCAGGATCTTCTGTCTCCTCACCGTCGTCTTCGATCAGTACAGGGTACACATAAACAGCAAATAATAGAAGCACAGGGAAAGAGGTAAGACATCCTACATCATTACCAGTTATAGCATGCTAGAAACAAAACGGCGCCACGCGCCCAAATAGCAGTCCAACACATCATATTCAATTAATGAGCAGTAGACATAACAATAAGTAATTAAACAGTTCTAGGCAGATAATCATCATAATAACAGTTAGATCAAGTATAGCTTCAGAAAATAAGAATTATTGATGACAGTGTATATCATGACTCGTATGCATGCTTTCCCAATTTCCTACTCCATGAAGCTAGACTCAATCAGTCGGAGAGAAAGATCAGGAGACATGTCTGTGACTCGGCTGCCGAGGCCAGTGCTATCAATAAATTTTCTCGTGCACAATCATGGCATTGCACAGACATTCTACACTAGATCACGATATAGGACAGTGTCAAGTCCGGATCGTCGGTGCGTTTGCATCGGTTTGCCCCACAGACAGAGGAGCTACCAACTGCCCATTGTGAAGGACCCGCACCCCGACACCCCCAAGGTCATAACACGACCCACACTTGTCTACTCGCACCCGCACTAAGGTGTGTTCAATCTCCTAGGCAACTTGGCCTTACAACAGTCCACAAGGACATCACAATGCATAAGACACTATGCATGCTCATGTATGATCCACAATCTCATACAAATTCATAATATGTCATATTAGGCCAACATAAGCATCATTATATAAATGGTCACTCACATGGACCCATAATCACATAATATAAGTATTAAGCCCATTAATGCATCATTAGGTTCATTATGAATCCTAAATTAACTTTGTTCCCCTTTCTAAGATTTATGGTCAAAAATCAATCCTTATAGCCAACTTAATATTCCAAGACAACTTAATTCCCCATAACTTACATTTTATTTTAGCTCTTAGGCCTCACACTCTCATGTTCTTCACTCACTTAGAATCTCCTTAATTCTTATGACACTTTCACTCTTGGTTCTTTGAAAATTCATGAAGTCTTAGCTTTAATAAATTCTTCTAATTTCCTAATCATCCATTTCATTACTTAGGTTTACAATTACCTAATTAATTATGCTTCCAATTCATTAAAATCACATTTTCCACCTAAAATTACCCTAGAGGCCGTGGCCTCCCCATTAATCCAATTTCAAATCTTTTCCAAGTCCTAATCATGTACATCATTCCCTTAATTATTTAAATTGTTCACTTGTCCAATTAACTCACCAAAAACCCTAGGTTCTTGGCTCCCAAAACCGTAGCCCTCATGGTGGTCTCTATTTCAAATTTTCCTTCCATTGAATTCCATCTAATACATTGATTAATTTAAGTCTTATACCAATTACAATTTCAACACAAATTCCCCTAAATTTCTAGCCTAAAACCGTGACACTCCTTGGTGGGTGTTCAATCATTTTTCTTCCATTTTAAATCACTCAATCCATTCCAACAATCCATTATATACAACCAATCCATCCAATAGCATAAATGAATTAAAATCAACACATAACACAATTAATCATTAAATTCAAGAACAACCCTCATTAGGGTTCTTCACAAATCAACACAACCAAGGTTCCTAGATGCTAAAAATGGTTGAAGAGGAGTGTCTTCCTCTTACCTAAGTGAAGAAATCAAGAAGAACTCCAAGAATCCTCCTTGTATTTTCGGATTTGGCCTCCAAAAATCCCTAAAATTGGAGACTTGTTAGAATCAACATCAAGGCTTGAAAAATAAGCCATGGATGGCCATTAAAGAAACCATAATCACGAAATCAAGAGAAGAGGGAGAGTGGTCATGAAACTTACCCAAAATGCTCAAAGTTGGAGCTTGGAGAAAATGGTGAAGATGATGGAATCTCAAGAAACTCCAAGAAGAAAAAGTGTTTAGAATGGTGAAAGGATTTAGGAAATGTAGTTAGAAGAAATTTTTGTGAAGATTAGGGTGGTGAAGGGTGGCTGGCCGTGGAGCTTGGTAGAGAGAAGGAGGAGAGAAAAATGGAAGAAGAAAAAAGAAGAAATGGTAGAGAGAGAAAGTGTCTTGAAATTAAATGAATGGAAATGATATTTGATTAAATGAAATGGAGTAATTTCCACTCCCTTGGCTGCCTTCCAGCCGTGCAAAGAGAGAGAGAAGTGGGTGGGGAATGGCTTCCAAGAGAAGCTAAGGTACATGGGTCAAAGGTAAGGTCAAAGCTTCTTAAGGAAGCTTTGATTATTTAATCAATAAATTTGAATTAAAGTAGATAGATTTGACATAAAGTAGATTTCATTAGGATAATGTGATAGGATTTTTATTACACACTATTATCCAATAGATAATAGTTACAGTTGACAGAAGTCAGTATTTAATTAATCTGACAGATGAATTTTTCGCTGTATTGATTTAATTGTATCTGTTAAAATTTCTCGAAAATTGTGAAACCTCGAAGCTGTGTCAAGTCTCGGGTTTAGTAAGATCCCCCGTCGACATGTCCATAGTCCAAGGTTCTCGGAGAGAAAACATCGCGTTTCTCGACTCGCTCACAAGACGTAAAACGAGGAATATATTAAAATATTCGACGGTTCCGAAAAATTCCCAGAAAATTCCCAAAAATTACAAATATTATAAAACGACTATCCGTCATATAAATTTCCCATTTTTAAAGCATTACAGTCATTTTCACGACTCTGCTCAATGTTCGCGTAAAACGAAGAATATATTAAAATATTCATCGTTCCCGGATAATTCCGAAAAAATTCACATAAATCACAAATATTGGAAAATGACTATTCGTGGTGAAATAATCAATTTCTGGAGTGTTACATTGGTCTCAGCAATTCTCAGCTCAGTGTGCACGCAAAACGAGGAATATATTAAAATATTCGTCGTTTCTGAAAAATTCCAAAAAAATTCTAAAAATCAAGAATATTATAAAATGATGATTTATGATCAAATATGTATTTTTCGGGATGTTACAACACTCCCCTACTAAAAGGAATTTCGTCCTCGAAATTTACATACCTCAAAATAATTCTAGATGTTGCTTCTTTATCTTATTTTCCAATTCCCAAGTCGCATCACCAGTTGCTTCATTCCAAATCACCTTCACCAATGGAATCTTCTTGCCTCGTAGTTGCTTTATCCGTCGATCCTCGATTCTCGCAGGAGACGTTTCATAGGTTAGGTTCTCTTTTAACTGTACTGTGTCCGGTGCTATAACATGACTTGGATCAGGTAAATATTTACGAAGTTGTGACACATGGAATACATTATGTATGTTTGAAAGAATAGGGGGTAAGGCTATCTGGTAAGCTACTGGACCTATCCGGCGAAGAATTTGGTAAGGTCCAAGGAATTTCGGAGTGAGTTTTCTAGATTTCAAGGCCCGGCCGACCCCAGTCGTGGGTGTGACTTTCAGGAACACATGCTCACCTTCTTCAAACTCAAGAGGCTTTCTTCTCTTATCCGCATAGCTCTTCTGTCGGCTCTGAGCAGTTCTCATCTTCTCTTGAATCATCTTAACCTTCTCGGTCGTCTGCTGGATAATGTCTGGTCCAATCGTAAGACGCTCGCCGTCTTGGTACCAACATAATGGTGTTCGACACCGTCTTCCATACAGAGCTTCATAGGGTGCCATCCCTATACTTGAATGATAACTGTTATTGTAGGTGAATTCCACCAGTGGTAGAACTTCATCCCAACTTCCAGTCTGTTCCATAGAACAAGCTCTAAGTAGGTCCTCTAGAGATTGGATCGTCCTTTCCGATTGACCATCGGTTTGCGGATGATACGCCGAACTCAAGTGCAATCTCGTTCCCAACGAAGCTTGTAAACTTTGCCAAAACTTTGAGGGAAACCTCGGATCTCTATCCGAGACTATACTCGTAGGCACACCATGTAATCTGACAATTTCCCCAATATACAGTCGGGTCAGCTTTTCCAAACTGTACCTTATGTTAATCGGGAGGAAATGAGCCGATTTTGTAAGTCGATCAACTATTACCCAAATCGAGTCATGTCCCATCCTTATCCTTGGCAATCCCACAACAAAGTCCATTGCGATGCTTTGTCCCACTTCCATTCGGGAATAGACAATGGTTGCAAAGCAACCCAACAGGTCGGCTGATGTTCCACTTTGGCTTTTGACAAACTAGACAAGTCGATACACATCTAGTGACATCACTCTTTAGTCCATGCCACCAGAACAACTTCTTCAAGTCTTGGTACATCTTCGTTATACCAGGGTGCATACTTAGCTTGCTAGTGTGGGCATGATCCACAATATATCGTCTAAGCTCTTAGTCACGAGGAATACAAACTCTACCTCGGAATCTCAGAATTCCATCTGTTCCTTCTTCAAACTCTGTTTTCTCGCCTTGTTTCATTTGTTCTCTTATTCCTTGCAAGAATTCATCGGTCTTCTGTTTTTCCCGTATGTCTTCCATCAACTCGCTTGAGATGGTAACCATATTCATGCAAATTCTTCCGAGTTCCAACTTAACAAATGACCATACATCTCTAAATTGTTCGATGAGATCTCTTTCCCTAATCATCAAGGCAGAAACACTGATAGTCTTTCTACTTAAGGCGTCAGCCACAACGTTCGCCTTACCAGGGTGGTACAACAACTGGAAATCATAATCCTTTAAAAACTCCAGTCATCTCCGCTGTCTCATATTCAGCTCTTTCTGATCGTAAAAGTACTTCAAGCTCTTGTGGTCACTGAAGATGTTGAATGTCGCTCCATAAAGGAAATGTCTCCATATCTTCAGAGCAAAAACCATAGCTGCTAACTCCAAATCATGAGTCAGGTAATTCTTTTCATGCACTCGCAACTGTCGCGAAGCATAGGCTACCACCTTTCGGTGTTGCATAAGAACAGATCCCAATCCTTGATACGAAGCGTCACAGTACACCTCGAACGGTTCATTCGGATCAGGTAACACCAATACGGTGAGGTAGTCACCGTTTCTTCAACTCTTGAAAACTCGCTCACATCTATCGGTCCATTCGAAAGCTTGATTCTTCTTCGTCAATTGAGTGAGCGGTCCGGCAATCTTGGAAAACCCTTCTATGAACCTCGGTAATATCCGGCTAAACCAACGAAACTACGGACTTCCGTCAACGACTTCGGTTGTTCCCCCGCAAGATCTTGCTTCTACTTTGGATGGATCCACTGCAATTCCTTCTTTTGAGATCACATGACCCAAAAACTTCACCTCATCTAGCCAAAACTCGCACTTCGACAGCTTGGCATACAGTTCCTTTTCCTTCAAAATCTGAAGAACTATGCTGAGGTGCTTAGCATGATCCTCCTGATTCTGGGAATATATCAGGATGTCATCAATGAAGACGACAACAAACTTATCCAAGTACGGACGAAAGATGCGGTTCATATAGTCCATGAAAATAGCAAGCGCATTCGTCACACCAAATGGCATCACAAGATACTCGTAATGACCGTATCGCGTACGAAAAGCAGTCTTGGGTATATCCTCCGTCTTCACTCTTATCTGATGATACCCAGATCTCAAGTTAATCTTTGAAAATACCGCTGCCCCCTTCAGTTGGTCCATCAAGTCATCAATTCTCGGGAGAGGATACTTGTTCTTGATCGTCAACTTGTTCAATTGGCTATAGTCCACACACAATCTCGAGGTACCGTCCTTCTTTCGAACTAGTAACACAGGTGCTCCCCACGGGGACACACTCGGTCTAACTAACTGCTTCTCCAAAAGCTCTTCTAGCTGCTTCTTAAGTTCGGCTAATTCTGTCGGTGACATTCGGTACGGTGCTATAGACACGGGACCAGCTCCCGGTACTAGATCAATAGCAAACTCGATCTCACGTGCCGGTGGTAAACCAGGTACTTCTTCAGGGAAGATCTCAGGAAATTCCTTCACCATCGGAATAGTACTTAAATCAGCCTCACTCTCAACTTTCAGAGAAGATAATAGCATGTACCCCTGAGCTCCTTCTTTCAAGAAAGCTCGTGCTTGGTTGGCCGTCAAGTATCTAGAATTCTCATCCGCAGAAAAGACTACGGTCTTACTAGAACAATCTAACAGAACATGGTTGGAAGATAACCAGTCCATCCCTAGGATTATATCTAACTGTGAAAGAGGTAAACGGATCAAATCAACAGAAAAGATTCGACCTTCAACAATCAAAGGACACTTCAAAAACAGACTTTGGTAGTAACTACCGGTTTATCAGTGGGGGTTGAAACAGTCAATTCAAAAGGTAGTTCAGACACAGGTAAACCAAGTCGTAGCACACAGTCATATGATATGAAAGAATGGGTTGCCCCAGAGTCATACAGTACTTTTAAAAGATTACTTTCTATGGCGCCTTCTCCTTGAATCAAGTCTTCGGATTCAGAAGCTTCAGCTCCACTCATAGTATAAACTCGACCTCCGGCTTGCGGTTTCTTGGCTCGGGTTGCATTGACTGAAGGTTCAGCCTTTGCTTGGTTACAATCTCTGGACATATGGCCCGGTTTGCCACATCTGAAGCAAATGATTCCTTTTATCGTGCAGTCTCTTGTGAGATGATCTTTCCCACACTTCAGGCATTTGGACGGGTAGGTCGTATTCTGACCAGTTCGGTTCCCAGAAGAACCTCCACCTGAACTTCCACCGATTGGTTGTTGACTCCCCGTTGGTCGGTTATAGGGCTTCTTCTGAAAGCGGTTTGAACCACTGCCTCCACCTCTTTGGGACCGTACAGGCCCAAAGTTCCTGTTTCTCGCGTCTCTAGCCTGCTCCAAGGCTTCAACTTCACAGCAAGTGTCTAACAGTTCTGAGAACACCTTCATCTTCAGGGTGATCACAGCTTTCTTCACTTCATACCTCAGTCCTTCGGTGAATTTCCAGCATTTCCAGGCTTCATCAGTTTGATGCTGGTAATGGGTCAAGAACTTCTCCAGATTCTCAAACTTAGCGGCGTACTCGCTGACGGTCATGTTCCCCTGTCTCAGGTTGAGGAACTCCATCTCCTTTGCGTGTCTCGCATTCGCAGGAAAGTATTTGCCCAAGAATTTCTCCTTGAACAATTCCCAAGTAACATCAGCTCCTTCGGCTTCTAATGCTCTCTGCGCTCCGTTCCACCAGTCTTCGGCATTGCCGACAAGCATAAAAGTCGCATAATTCACCTTCTTGTCTTCCGCACAATTCATGCCACGAAAGACTTTTTCTAGCTCCTTGATCCATAGATTAGCCTTGTCAGGATCAAATTCTCCCTTAAACTGAGGAGGGTTATGACGACGAAACTCTGCTAAGTTTTGCGCATCGGCAGTCGCCTCAAGCTGTTGAGCAGCTCTTTCTTGTTGTTGAGCAGCGCGTTCATTTTGTTGGGCGATGACTTCAGCCATTCTCTGCATCGCTTCAATAGCAGCTGCCATTTCTCCACCTCTTGCCATCTTGCTTTTCTCTCAAATTAGATTACTGAAAACATAAGAAAAGTCAGAGGAATCCACTCAAGACACCCATCACAGAGATTCACACAAAGACAAACAAGACAGACTCACACTCAAGACCCAAAGAAAACATAAACCGGGGCTCTGATACCAACTTAATGTAACGCCCCTTTTTGGGAGGGAACGTCACATTGTCAAATAAAATAAAATGCGGAAATTGAATAAACAAACGATTAAGACCCGGTTCATTTTATTTAATTGATGTTTAACCATGTGAGCAAAATTGGCAATATTTTTTTTTTATAATAATAATAATAATGATAATACGGAATGTGGATAAAAGTGACGAATAAAACAATACACAGAAATTGCACCTGAATAGCATACATATATATATATAAAATTTGATACAACTGTTTTGTAGATACAAGCTGGCCATCACCAAAAGCAAAACTATACCCACCCCAAGGGAAACATGCATATATACCATCATGCATATACAAAATATACAAGCCCCACCAAAAATAAAAATACATCGAGCCCCCAAAAATAAAACACAGCGGCACCATCGGTAGCCACCAATGATCATCGACCCCTCGGATAAAAAGGGACCGATTCGGGATCCTCAGGAGGACCCTCATCGGGATCTTCCTCATCCGAGACACATCCATAGGAACCACAGAAGCACGGGACGGGGCCCGAGCGGTGGAATCAAAAGAATCCTCCTGCGGGGTGTAATAACGGGCACCCCACATCTCCCTAATGGGCAGGTAAAACTCCAGACGCAAGCTGAGGTAGCAGGTGAGGACAGGTGCCTCATGACGTCTCCAGGCAAGTGCTATCGACACGTCTCCCAAGTACACGCAGCGGTCGGAGTTCAGGTTGATGTGCCAGCACTCTGGCCCCCCAAGGAAGGTCAGACGCACATCTCCCAAGAATCCACGCATACGTGCAGACATCGTCGCAGTAGAGGTCAATCTTGTGCAGGCCAGAAGCCGGGGAAGGCAGGATCTTCTGTCTCCTCACCGTCGTCTTCGATCAGTACAAGGTACACATAAACAGCAAATAATAGAAGCACAGAGAAAGAGGTAAGACATCCTACATCATTACCAGTTATAGCATGCTGGAAACAAAACGGCGCCACGCGCCCAAATAGCAGTCCAACACATCATGTTCAATTAATGAGCAGTAGACATAACAATAAGTAATTAAACAGTTCCAGGCAGATAATCATCATAATAACAGTTAGATCAAGTATAGCTTCAAAAAATAAGAATTATTGATGACAGTGTATATCATGACTCGTATGCATGCTTTCCCAATTTCCTACTCCATGGAGCTAGACTCAATCAGTCGGAGAGAAAGATCAGGAGACATGTCTGTGACTCGGCTGCCGAGGCCAGTGCTATCAATAAATTTTCTCGTGCACAATCATGGCATTGCACAGACATTCTACACTAGATCACGATATAGGACAGTGTCAAGTCCGGATCGTCGGTGCGTTTGCATCGGTTTGCCCCACAGACAGAGGAGCTACCAACTGCCCATTGTGAAGGACCCGCACCCCGACGCCCCCAAGGTCATAACACGACCCACACTTGTCTACTCGCACCAGCACTAAAGTGTGTTCAATCTCCTAGGCAACTTGGCCTTACAACAGTCCACAAGGACATCACAATGCATAAGATACTATGCATGCTCATGTATGATCCACAATCTCATACAAATTCATAATATGTCACATTAGGCCAACATAAGCATCATTATATAAATGGTCACTCACATGGACCCATAATCACATAATATAAGTATCAAGCCCATTAATGCATCATTAGGTTCATTATGAATCCTAAATTAACTTTGTTCCCCTTTCTAAGATTTATGGTCAAAAATCAATCCTTATAGCCAACTTAATATTCCAAGACAACTCAATTCCCCATAACTTACATTTTATTTTAGCTCTTAGGCCTCACACTCTCATGTTCTTCACTCACTTAGAATCTCCTTAATTCTTATGACACTTTCACTCTTGGTTCTTTGAAAATTCATGAAGTCTTAGCTTTAATAAATTCTTCTAATTTCCTAATCATCCATTTCATTACTTAGGTTTACAATTACCTAATTAATTATGCTTCCAATTCATTAAAATCACATTTTCCACCTAAAATTACCCTAGAGGCCGTGGCCTCCCCATTAATCCAATTTCAAATCTTTTCCAAGTCCTAATCATGTACATCATTCCCTTAATTATTTAAATTGTTCACTTGTCCAATTAACTCACCAAAAACCCTAGGTTCTTGGCTCCCAAAACCGTAGCCCTCATGGTGGTCTCTATTTCAAATTTTCCTTCCATTGAATTCCATCTAATACATTGATTAATTTAAGTCTTATACCAATTACAATTTCAACACAAATTCCCCTAAATTTTTAGCCTAAAATCGTGACACTCCTTGGTGGGTGTTCAATCATTTTTCTTCCATTTTAAATCACTCAATCCATTCCAACAATCCATTATATACAACCAATCCATCCAATAGCATAAATGAATTAAAATCAACACATAACACAATTAACCATTAAATTCAAGAACAACCCTCATTAGGGTTCTTCACAAATCAACACAACCAAGGTTCCTAGATGCTAAAAATGGTTGAAGAGGAGTGTCTTCCTCTTACCTAAGTGAAGAAATCAAGAAGAACTCCAAGAATCCTCCTTGTATTTTCAGATTTGGCCTCCAAAAATCCCTAAAATTGGAGACTTGTTAGAATCAACATCAAGGCTTGAAAAATAAGCCATGGATGGCCATTAAAGAAACCATAATCACGAAATCAAGAGAAGAGGGAGAGTGGTCATGAAACTTACCCAAAATGCTCAAAGTTGGAGCTTGGAGAAAATGGTGAAGATGATGGAATCTCAAGAAACTCCAAGAAGAAAAAGTGTTTAGAATGGTGAAAGGATTTAGGAAATGTAGTTAGAAGAAATTTTTGTGAAGATTAGGGTGGTGAAGGGTGGCTGGCCGTGGAGCTTGGTAGAGAGAAGGAGGAGAGAAAAATGGAAGAAGAAAGAAGAAGAAATGGTAGAGAGAGAAAGTGTCTTGAAATTAAATGAATGGAAATGATATTTGATTAAATGAAATGGAGTAATTTCCACTCCCTTGGCTGCCTTCCAGCCGTGCAAAGAGAGAGAGAAGTGGGTGGGGAATGGCTTCCAAGAGAAGCTAAGGTACGTGGGTCAAAGGTAAGGTCAAAGCTTCTTAAGGAAGCTTTGATTATTTAATCAATAAATTTGAATTAAAGTAGATAGATTTGACATAAAGTAGATTTCATTAGGATAATGTGATAGGATTTTTATTACACACTATTATCCAATAGATAATAGTTACGGTTAATGAAGTCGTATTTAATTAATCGACAGATGAATTTTTCATTTGTATTGATTTAATTGTATCTGTTAAAATTTCTCGAAAATTGTGAAACCTCGTAAAACTGTGTCAAGTCTCGGGTTTAGTAAGATCCCCGTCGACATGTCCATAGTCCAAGGTTCTCAGAGAAAACATCGCGTTTTCTCGATTCGCTTTCACACAAGACGCAAAACGAGAAATATATTAAAATATTCGACGGTTAGAAAAATTCCCAGAAAATTCCCAAAAATTGTAAATATTATAAAACAACTATCCGTCATATAAATTTCCAATTTTTAAAGCATTACAGTCAATTTCACGACTCTACTCAATGTCTGCGCAAAACGAGGAATATATTAAAATATTCATCGTTCCCGGATAATTCCGAAAAAATTCACATAAATCACAAATATTGGAAAATGACTATTCGTGGTGAAATAATCAATTTCCGGAGTGTTACACTGGTCTCAGCAATTCTCAGCCCAATGTACACGTAAAACGAAGAATATATTAAAATATTCGTCGTTTCCGAAAAATTCCAGAAAAATTCCTAAAAATCAAGAATATTATAAAATGATGATTTATGATCAAATATGTATTTTTCGGGATGTTACAAAATAAGCCGACAGTCGATCCATTTCGGCCTTATTCACAAGTCGAATGCCAAACTGATCCATTAAGCATGTTTCAAGTGCATCTTTGTCGATAACTCCATTATTTGCCGTGACTGGCTTGACATTTGGAGCGTAGATTTTAAAATCGACATGAAGTTGTTGTAAATAGCAAGGGCTGTCATCTGCCTCTACTATTTCCACCTAATCATTTGCATTCCAAAGAATAAGTTTCTGATGAATCGTTGATGGTATTACTTTAACAGAATATATCCAATCTCTCCCCAGTAGAAGATTGTAACTAGATTTTGTTGGAATTACGACAAACAATGTCGATCTCTCAATAGATCCAACTTGTATATTCAATATCACTACTCCATCTGATGGGGAAGTTTTGCCACTAAAATCAGTAACAATCATGTTAGTTGCCATCAAATCAGACTCATTCTTCCCAAGTTTCTTTAACATTGCCCTTGGGATTAGATTGATAGCTGCCCTTCAGTCTATCAAGACTCTATTTGTCGGCTTGCCTTCTAGCAAAGCCTTGATGTGTAATGGGTGGAGATGAGTCTTTTGTTCCTCTGTTGGCTTTTCAAAATATGTTGTATTGTCGAACACAGTTAACATATTATCTTGACAGAAAAGCCAATGATTATTGAGGTCATCCAAGTTTTCTTCATTTTCTCCTATATATTCAATTTCATGATACCCTTCGAATTCAGCAGGTATAACTGAAATCAAGTTCACATTCATTGACTTCAAGAAATCCTCTTCATCTGACTCTTCATGACTTTTATATCCACTAATCTTGAGGTACTCTTCCAATGGCAAACTACTATCCATAACCATTATGATGTCATCCAGATCCTTGTCCAGATTGAAATCTATGTCGATTTGTTCATTATCACTAAAGCCTAAAACATCATCTGGATCAGTCAAGGCTTCAATAACTTCATCAACTATCAAATCCATATTTATAATTTGGCAATCAGACTTTGCCAAATTTCATTTCCCCTTGATCATGTCGAGCATTTTCGTTTTTCACTCGACATCTTGGTCAGGATCTTTCAGAACTTTTAAGATTTCTTCCTTCTATCAATCTTCATCATCACTATTGCTTTTGTTCCCAAGTATTCCTCTTATCATTTTCTCAGCTTTCAACCTAGCCATGTCCTTACTTTCATCAACTGCCAGATTGTTTTCCTTTGCTTTTTTTTTTCTGCTGTTATAAGTCCAATCGGCCATTTCCTTCTAATTTTGTTTAAAGTAGGCCCTTGAACTTGTTTCCCTTTCTTTATCTCTATAAGTTTTTCTTGTCGGAGATTGTTATTATCATTCGACCATTCAACTTCATTAGTTGTCGGCTCAGCTAGGATTGCCCCCTTGTATCTGCAAATTCTTTTCTGACAATGCTCTTCAATTTCTTGTTATCTTTATTTTCACCAAGTGCTGGCTTAACCTCGACTACTAAACATCTTATTTCTATGGGTTGTTCTTTAATAACTAAGCCCTCAGTCAAACTTCTTCTCTTCTGGGCCTGTCTCAACCTCAGCAACCTTCTTTTTGGACTCTTTAATATTGGTAAAGACTTTGATGGTCCTGCTACATCATGGCCAATCAAAACTTCATTTCGGTCAATTCTACCATGTTTGTAATCTTTATTCTAGAATGGTTGATTTTTCTGAAACCTATTCTTCTTGGCAGTCACGTTTTGTCGAAATTACGTGTAACTTGCCATTGTAGAATTTTTGACTCATCTGTCCACAGCAACATTAGCATGTAGTACTCTGGTCCTACCTGGTCCGACGCAACTCCTGGGAAATGCATTGCTCCCCATAGATCCACTAGATGACTTGACCAACCAGTCATTCATATTAGGCCTTGGCATATAGACTGGCTTAGGCTTTGGAATATAAACTGGCTTTG
Source organism: Ormosia emarginata (assembly GCA_029884605.1). Classification (NCBI taxonomy): domain Eukaryota; kingdom Viridiplantae; phylum Streptophyta; class Magnoliopsida; order Fabales; family Fabaceae; genus Ormosia; species Ormosia emarginata. The sequence goes on from JAQQTP010000083.1 coordinate 3,745,812, forward strand.
GAGTATTGAAGGACTTTTCTGATTTTCTAACTTTCTTGTCGAAAAACTTATTTTTACCTTATAAATTACCCTATTGCTCCTCAGCAGCTTTCTTTGCAGCTAATTTATCATACACTGTATTGCATCTTAGACACAACCTTACTTTGTCTTTTTCTTTCTTTCTTTCCAGGAAATTTTCAAGAGATTCTCTTGATTTGGGATAAACGTCCATTGCATCTTCCATGTCAATGTTGAATCCCTGCAAATTCCTTATGTTGATCATTCCAACATTTAAAGGAACCTGTTGATCGACGTATGAAATCCCAGCCTGAAACGGATCTGTATCAACTTTCATATCCACCTTAGGCTTGTCAGCAAACTTTAAACGCCCATCCATTAGTGCCTTCTGAATCAAATCTCTGAAATGAATACATTCGTTAGTAACATGACCGAAATTGTTATGAAACTTACAATATTTTCGGTCTTTTATTTCATCAGATTTTAATAACTTATGGCTTTCTGACAATTTAATCTGTTTATCTTTTAACAATAAATCACAGATTTTGTCGGTTCTTGTTACATCAAATGTATATGTTTTTCTATTGACATAACTTATTTTTTCCTTATTTCATGTAGGCTGGAGATCCTGACACACATAAGGAGGACCATTTTGAAGTTTAGTAATGTTAACTTTAAATTCGTCATTGTTATCTTCAGTTTCATTGTTGGATTCACCTAATTCGATGAATGCTACTTTCTCCCTTTTGAGGAATCTCTTTTATTTATGAACCTTTTCAGCTTTTAGTTATTCTATTTGCCTAACCTTTTCACCTAGTTGGGCAAGATCAACTAAATGTTGGTTCACTAACTTTTTCCTTATGTAATAGTCTAAACCTCTTGCAGCAATTTTTACTATTTCTGCTTCAGGTATAGGAGTAAAACATCTACTCCTCATTTGTCGAAACCTAGATAGGTAATCTTTTATTGTTTCATTATACACACTCTTAGTATTGAAGAGATATGTAAGTCCAACTTTCAAATCCCCTCTGAAGAATTGATCATGGAAACTTCTTTCTAATTGAGTCCAAGAGTGTATCGAATTTGGTCTCAATGTCGAAAACCAAGAGAATGCATTTTTAGTAAGGGAGCTTGGGAAAAATCTCATTTTGAGGCCTTTAATAGTGGCCAATTATCCCATTTCTATTGTATACCGTGCGATTTGTTCGACGGTCGATTCTCCATTTTCACCAGCAAACTTTGAAAGTTTGGGAATTTTAATTCCTCTAGGCAATTTTGCTTGTTGTACCCATTCAGGAAACGTTGAAACAAAATAGGGTTGGTTGGCATATCCAACATTGAACCCAAATCTGTTCAGCACCTGTTCCACTACTCGATTTACATTTTGCTCAATTACTTGGTGGCCCCCAAGATTTTGTCGAAGCAGTCTCATGGCTATATCATCTCTAGCCATTTGATCCTCATCACCTTGACGGAGCATATGGACATTCCCATATTCCAAGTATAGCTGATCATTTTGCCAAGGTTGTTCTTGGTTTTGTTGATTTTGTCCCCCATTTTCTTGAGGTATAACTATTTCTCTGTTTACTCTAGGCTGGGTTCCTTGCACATTTTCATTGGCCAATTCACCTATCCCCAAAGCTTGGTTTATCCTTGCCATTTGCTGGGCCAATGCGCTGCAAGTATTATTTGTGTTTTCCATGATTGGTGTAATCACGACACTCATTTGCTGAGTGAACATATGCACCATTTCATGATTACTTTCATCCATTTGTTATCGAAAACTGGCCAAAGAATTTGTAGTTGGCCCAGTTATATTCTGAGGAATATCTCTTGACATATTTAGAAATACAGGTCCCAAATTCAATCTCTCTTGTCGAAAAGGAGTTGGATTACTTGAACTTGTAACTCCTGTTCCTTGGTCATTAAAACTTGCTAAAGCCGAACTTATGTGTGGTTGGCCTTATGAAGCTACCGTTTGGCCTATAGTATTAGCCAAAGTATAGCCAAGTCCCATTTGTGCCAACACAGGAGGGATATAATTTAGTGGCAAACCATATTGTGGTGCCAACCTTGAATTTGAGTTCATTACACTTTGATTACTTGGTTGATTTGATGATGACTGAGTTACTCCAGGCAACACTTTTTCTAGCACTGGGTTACTTCTGAGAGTACCCGTTGCTATTATATCAACCACAGGACCCGTACTAACAATGGTTAAAAGTGACGCAGTAACGGCTATCGAAGATGGCACACTAACTTCAACTGAAAGTGCATTCGACGCCTGGTTATTTGCGTTACTCATAGTTTGCGTATCTTGAGAAGGGCAAGAAAATACCAACGTTCCACTTATTAAATGCATAAAACCATCTTCGTATGAAGAGGTTTATGACATTACCGAGTTACTTTGAACTCATCCCACCAGGTGTGCCAATTTGTTTACGGGTAAATTTGGTATAAGACAAATTCCAACAAATAAATATATTTTATCAGTCGAATGTGGGTTCACGAGTTATGTGGTAATCTTGTTTGAAAAGAAGCTTTTGATGAGCAACGTGCAAAATGTAAAGTGCAAAGAAATTTTAAAGTGCAGAGAAAGTAAATTGCAGAAGAATAAAATGCTGAAGATTAAAATGCAGAGAAATATAAAGTGCTGAAGATTAAAATACAAAAAATAAAGGTGCAGAAAGTTTAAAGTGCAGAAAATGTAAAAGTGTTGTAAGTTTAAAGTGCAGAAAGAGTAAAGAAATTTAAAGGACAAGGCTTGAAAATAAAGAATTTAAAAGACATTGCATTAATGTAAATTGCTGGAAATGAAAATGGAAGTCATACCTGGAGTCAAATCCATTAATCTGCTTGAGTGAGATGTTAGGATTGTATATCCAGTAAAACCACCATTTGTACATCGTGAATACTAGTATTTATAGGCAAAATATAAAAAATAACTGACTCCTAAAAACTGACCACATTCATGGCAGTTATGCCACGTTTTTCTACACTAATATTTTGCTCAACTGAGAGCAGTTATGAAATCTTTCGACAATAACCAACTCCTGTCGAATTCAGAATTTTTAACTTTATTTTTGACGAAACTAACCCTTGACCATTTGAGAGTTAGCTACCACTTGGATCACCATCTAGTTGTCGAATTCAAGACTAATAACTGAAAGCAACTGAGATCTTTCGACAAAAATTAACATCTGACTATAACACATTAGAAAATTTCTTCAATGTCATCATCATCGAGCTGTCAAAAATCTCTTCGTCGAATGTCTCAATGTTATCATCCGGCTGTCGAAAACCTTATTCGTCGAATGTCTCAATGGTATCATCTGACCATCAAAATTATCTTCGTCGAATATCTCAATATTATCATCCGACTATTGAAAATATCTTCATCGTCGAATATCTCAATGTTATCATCCGACTGTCGAAAATATCTTCGTCAATTTAGAACTTGTGATTTTACCCCCAACAATATTACTTGATTATATATTTAGGAAGTTCATTTTTTTCTAACATTTTGGTGAGGAAATGGGAAAGGTGAGAAAAATGTGATTAATAAAATTTATTTGGGATCAAATCTCTCATGAGATGCCACAATATCACAAGGTTATTAACAAAATTTTAGTGTATTTAATTGATTAACAAATAACATATGGGTAGTCTATTTGCAAATTTTTTTGTCAGTCAATTTGAAAGTCATAATTCTTTGTGTGTCTTTAGTTTTTTTCCTTTAAATTCGAGTATGTTTATAGTAACGCACTTTGCTGCATAGATTTACGTAATTAACAACTAATGACTTTGCATATATGTTACATAGAATTATTCTTTGATTTGTTAAGTGCATGTTAGAGTCAAAAATAATTATTTTGACAAATCACAGTGAGTAGGACCCTAACCTACCATGAAATGTTTAAATTATAGTGACTTGTTCAAACAAGGGTTCGACAGTGTCCAACGTATGTCAAGAAGAGAAAGCCTGACAACATATACTTAGAAAACATGAAGAATATGCAAAGGCTTCGGGGAGAAGCTTGACAAAGGTTCAACACTAAGAATGAAAACCAAGGTTTAAAGCTGAAGGTGCACGCATCCATTGACAAAGTTAGTTCCATCGACATCGAGATAGTTATTCAACAAAAGCATCTAGTAACTTGGAGAGAAGTACTTAATTAGTGGGACTATAGCAGAAAATGGGGTAGTTACTAAGAAGTATGATCGCAGTGTGTGGGAGTGTTAGGGGTGAAAAAATACAAGTCCTAATTTGACAAAGGTGTTCTCGACAGACAAGTGATATTCGATGAAGTTGGATGATTCGACGAAGATAATGTTTTCAGTTGAATGATACCATTTGAGACACTCAACAAATAAGGGTCTCAAAAGCTAGATGGAGGATCAAGTGATGGCTAACTCTCAAAAGGCCAAGGGTTGGTTTCGTCGAAAATAAAAGTTACAAATTCTGGATTTGACAGGAGTTAGTTATTGTCGAAAATTAAGATATTAGTAAGAACGTGACATAACTGCCATGAACGTGGTCAGCTTCTTAGGAGTCAGTTATTTTTGTTTTTTTTTTGCCTATAAATACTAGTATTCACGATGTAAAAATGGTGGTTTTATTGGATATACAATCCTAACATCTCACTCAAGCAGATTAACGGATTTGACTCCAAGTATGACTTCTATTTTCATTTCCAGCCATTTACATTAATGCAATGCATTTTTAAATTCTTTATTTTCAAGCCTTGTCCTTTAAATTTCTTTACTCTTTTTGCACTTTAAATTCACGCGCTTTATGTTTTCTACACTTTAAACTTACTGCACTTTTACATTTCCTGCATTTAAACTTTCTATACCTTTATTTTCTGCATTTTAATCTTCAGCACTTTACATTTCTTGCAATTTACTTTCTCTGCACTTTAAAGTTTCTTTGCACTTTACATTTTGTACGTTACTCATCAATTTCTTAAAAGCTCCTTTTCAAACGAGATTACCACATAACTCTGAACCCACATTCAACTGATAAAATATATTTGTTTGTTAGAATTTATCTTATACTAAATTCACCCATAAACAAATTGGCATGCCAGTGGGACAAGTTCAGAGTAACTCGGTAGTGTTACAAACCTCTTCATAAGAAGATGGTTTTGTGCGTTTAAGAAGTGAAAAGTTGGTATTTTATTGCCCTTCTCAAGATACGCAAACTATGAGTAACGCAAATAACTAGGCGTCGAATGCACTTTCAGTTGAAGTTAGTGTGCCACCTTTAACAGCCGTTTCTGCCTCACCTTTAACTGTTGTTAGTACGGGTTATGTGGTTGATATAATAGTAATTGGTACTCTCAGGAGTAACTCAGTGCTAGAGCAAGTAGTGCCTGGAGTGACTCAGTCATCACCAAATTAACCAAGTAATCAAAGTGTAATGAACTCAAATTCAAGGTTCGCACCACAATATAGTTTGCCTCCAAATTATATCCCTCCTGTGTTGACACAAATAAGACTTGGTTCTACTTTGGCTAATACTATAGGCCAAACGGTAGCCTCACAAGGCCAACCAAAAATAAGTTTGGCTTTAGCAAGTTTTAATGGCCAAGGAACAAGAGTTGCAAGTTCAAGTAATCTAACTCCTTTTCGACAGAAGAGATTGAATTTGGGACTTGTATTTCCAAATATATCGAGAGATATTCCTCAGAATATAACTAGGCCAACTACATGTTCACTCAGCAAATGGGTGCATAAAATGGTGCATATGTTCACTCAGCAAATGGATGAAAGTAATCATGAAATGGTGCATATGTTCACTCAGCAAATGGGTGCCGTGATTACACCAATCATAGAAAACGCAAATAATGCTTGGAGCGCATTGGCCCAACAAATGGCAAGGCTAAATCAAGCTTTGGGGATAGGTGGATTGGCCAATGAGAATGTGCAAGGAACCCAACCTAGAGTAAACAGAGAAATAGTTATACCTCAAGAAAATGGGAGACAAAATCAACAAAACCTAGAACAACCTAGGCAAAATGATCAGCCATACTTGGAATATAGGAAAATCCATATGCTCCGTCGAGGTGATGAGGATCAAATGGCTAGAAATGATGCAGCCATGAGATTGCTTCGACAAAATCTTGGGGGGCACCAAGTAATTGAGCAAAATTTAAACCAAGTAGTGGAACAGGTGCTGAATAGATTTGGGTTCAATGTTGGATATGCCAACCAACCCTATTTTGTTTCAGCGTTTCCTGAGTGGGTATAGCAAGCAGAATTGCCTAGAGGAATTAAAATTCCTAAACTTTCAAAGTTTGCTGGTGAAAATGGAGAATCGACTGTCGAACATATCACACGGTATATAATAGAAATGGGAGAATTGGCCACTATTGAAGGCCTCAAAATGAGATTTTTCCCCAACTCCCTTACTAAATATGCATTCTCTTGGTTTTCGACATTGAGACCAAATTCGATACATTCTTGGACTCAATTAGAAAGAAGTTTTCATGATCAATTCTTCAGAGGGGATTTGAAAGTTGGACTTACAGATCTCTTCAATATTAAGAGAGTGTATAATGAAACAATAGAAGATTACCTATCTAAGTTTCGACAAATGAGGAGTAGATGTTTTACTCCTATACCTGAAGTAGAAATAGTAAAAATTATTGCAGGAGGTTTAGACTATTACATAAGGAAAAAGTTAGTGAACCAACATTTAGTTGATCTTGCCTAACTAGGTGAAAAGGTTAGGCAAATAGAACAACTAAAAGCTGAAAAGGTTCATAAACAAAAGAAATTCCTCAAAAGGGAGAAAGTACCAGTCATCGGATTAGGTGAATCCGACAATGAAACTGAAGATAACAATGACGAATTTGAAGTTAACATCGCTGAACTTCAGAATGGTCCTCCTTATGTGTGTCAGGCTCTTCATCCTATAAGAAATAAGGAAAAAATAAGTTATGTCAATAGAAAAACATATACATTCAACGTAATAAGAATCGACAAAATTTTTTATTTGTTGTTAAAAGATAAATTGATTAAATTGTTGGAAGGCCATAAGTTATTAAAATCTGATAAATAAAAGACCGAAAATATTGTAAGTTTCATAACAATTTCAGTCATGTGACTAACGAATGTATCCGTTTCAGAGATTTGATTCAGAAGGCATTAATGGATGGGCATTTGAAGTTTGTTGATAAGCCTAAGGCGGATATGAAAGTTGATACAGATCCGTTTCAGGCTGGGATTTCATACGTCGATCAACAGGTTCCTTTAAATGTTGGAATGTTCAACATAAGGAATTTGCAGGGATTCGACATTGACATGGAAGATGCAATGGACGTTTATCCCAAATTAGGAGAATCTCTTAAAAATTTCCTAGAAAGAAAGAAAGAAAAAGGCAAAGTAAGGTTGTGTCCAAGATGCAATGCAGTGTATGATGAATTAGCTGCAAAGAAAGTTGCTGAGGAGCAACAGGGTAATTTATAAGGTAAAAATATGTTTTTCGACAAGAAAGTTGGAAAATCACAAAAGCCCTTCAATACTCCAAAGCCAGTTTATACTCCAAAGCCTAAGCCAGTCTATATGCCAAGGCCTAATATGAATGGCTAGTTGGTCGAGTCATCTAGTGGATCTATGGGGAGCAATGTATTTCCCAGCAGTTGCGTCGGACCAGGTAGGACCAGAGTACCACTTGCTAATATTGATGTGGACAGATGAGTCAAAAATTCTGCAATGGCAAGTTACACGTATTTTCGACGAAACGTGGCTGCCAAGAAGAATAGGTTTCAAAAAAATCAACCATTCTGGAATGAAGATTACAAACATGGTAGAATAAATCGAAATGAAGTTTTGATTGGCCATGATGTAGCAGGACCATCAAAGTCTTTACCAATGTTAAAGAGTAAAAAAAGAAGGTTGCAGAGGTTGAGACAGGCCCAGAAGAGAAGAAGTTTGACTGAGGGCTTAGTTATTAAAGAACAACCCACAGAAATGGGATGTTTAGTAGTCGAGGTTAAGCCATCACTTGGTGAAAATAAAGATGACAAGAAATTGAAGAGCGTTGTCAGAAAAGAATTTGCAGATACAAGGGGGGCAATCCCAGCTGAGCCGACAACCAATGAAGTTGAATGGTCGAATGAGAATAATAATCTCCAACAAGAAAAACTTACAGAGATAAAGAAAGGGAAACAAGTTCAAGGGCCTACTTCAAACAAAATTAGATGGAAATGGCCGATTGGACTTATAGCAGCAGAAAAAGAAGCAAAGGAAAACAATTTGACAGTTAATGAAAGTAAGGACATGGCTAGGTTGAAAGCTGAGAAAATGATAAGAGGAAGGTGTATTGTCGGATTGTATAATAGATGATGGTCCTTTGGGTTTTGAGAAAGGACTTGATGAAAAACAAGGTGTAGAGGTGGAAGATCCTTTGGAAGAAATAAACTTGGGCATTGAAACAGACAGAAGGCCTATATTTGTGAGTTCATTTTTGCCAAAGGGGTTCAAAGAAAATCTTGTTGAATTAATTAAGGAATATAAAGATTGCTTTGCGTAGGATTACATTGAAATGCCTAGTTTGAGTAGAGATCTTGTCGAGCATAGACTGCCATTGAGAGAAGGTTGCAAACCTGTCAAGCAAGTTAATAGAAGATTTACACCTAAGGTAGTTTTAAAGATAAAAGAAGAAGTCAAAAGATTACTCAAAGCCAAATTCATCAGAACAACCAGGTATGTCGAATGGCATTCTAAAATTGTTCCTGTAATTAAGAAAAATGGCAAGTTAAGAATATGTATACATTTTAGAAATCTAAACATTGCTACACCTAAAGATGAATATCCAATGCCAATTGCGGACATGTTGGTTGATGCCGCATCTGGACATAAGTTGTTAAGTTTTATGGATGGCCATGCAGGTTATAATCAAATTTTTATAGCCGAGGAGGACGTGTTGAAAACTGCCTTCAGGTATCCAGGAGTTATTGGGACATATGAATGGATAGTCATACCTTTCGGTTTAAAAAATGCAGGGGCCACCTATCAGAGAGCAATGAATACAATCTTCCATGATGTTATTGGAAAATTTATGGAGGTGTATATCGACGATGTCATTATTAAGTCGGAAACAAAAGAGAGCCACTTGACAAACAAGAAGTAGGCATTCGACAAGATGAGAAAGCACAGCCTCAAGATGAATTCATAGAAATGTGGTTTTGGAGTGTCAGCTGCTAAGTTCTTAGGTTTTTTAGTCCATAAAAAAGGTATTGAGGTGGACAAGAATAAAGCCAAGGCAGTTTTGGAAGTCGTACCTCTAACGAATAAGAAGGAATTACAATCTTTCCTGGGGAAGGTGAACTTTTTAAGAAGATGCATTTCCAATTTGTCGAGAAGAACCAGAGTTTTTGCCTCATTAATCAAGTTGAAGGCTGAACAAGACTTTGTATGGGAGTCTTGCCATCCAGAAGCATTCGACCAAATTAAACAATATTTGACAAATCCTCCGGTCATGATGCCTCTAGTGCCTCATAGACCATTGAAATTGTACATATCAATGTGAAATAATACAATAGGTAGTATGCTGGCTTAAGATGAGAATGGTGTCGAAAGAGTTGTATATTATCTTGGTCGAGTTTTAAATGATGTTGAAAGGAGATATAGTGCAATAGAAAAACTTTGTTTAGCATTATACTTCTCATGTACTAAGCTTAAATATTATATGATACCTTATAATGTATTAGTTATGTCGAAAACTGATGTAATAAAGTATATGTTGTTGAAACCAATATTAAATGGACGTATTGGTAAATGGACCATTGCTTTGTCAGAATTCTTTTTACAATATGTTCCAATAAAAGCAGTTAAAGGCCAAGCAATTGCTGATTTTTTGGCTAACCATCCATGCTTGGATGTTGATAATATAAACTTCATTGGGTTAAAACCTTGGCGCTTATATTTTGATGGCTCAAGGCATCAAAATGGAGTTGGAGTGGGAATTTTAATTATTTCTCCTCAAGGTACTCCAACTAAATTCATGTTTGAACTTAAATATACATGCTCAAACAAAGAGGCTGAGTATGAAGCCTTAATTTTCGAGTTAGAAATATTAATAGAAATAAAAGCATGTAATGTGCATATTTTTGGGGATTCACAGTTAGTCATTAAGCAACTCACACAAGAATATAAATGTGTCAGTTATAATCTAACCAAATATTGTGTTGTGGCGAGTAAGTTAATGAAGAGATTCAACGAAGTTATTATCGATCATATCCTTAGAAATTTGAATGAAGAGGCTAATGAATCAACACAGATAGCCTCTGGGTATAAAATTTCGTCCAAATTCCTAACAAATCTAATGGAGATTAAGTTACTACAAAATGATATTTGGACTGTTAATGACTGGAGACAGCCAATATTAAGTTATTTGGAAAATCCAAGTCAAAACGTGGACAGGAAGCTCAAATATAGAGCGTCGAAATTTGTAATATTAGGAGGGGCTTTGTATAGAAAATCTATCGATGCAAATTTAAAGGTTTGCTTGGGTGAAGCAGAGGCTTATATTGCCTTAGCAGAGGTCCATGAAGGAATTTGTGGAGCTCATCAAGTAGGTGATAAAATGAAATGGGTCCTTTGATGACAAAGGTATTATCGGCCTACGCTAGTAAAGGATTGTATAATGTTTGCCAAATCTTGTGAAGAATGTCAAAAACATGGCCATATACAGAACATTCTTGCTAGTGAATTACATTCCATTATTAAACCTACATCGTCAAAAGGACACAAGTATATTTTAGTCAGAGTTGATTACTTTACAAAATGGGTTGAAGTTGTAGCCTTAAAAGAAGTTACCCAACAAGAAGTAATCGATTTTATAGAAGACAATATAGTTTGTAAGTTTGGAATACCACAAACTTTGACAATTGACCAAGGAACGGTGTTCATTGGAAAGAAAGTTGTCGAATATACTAATTCAAGAAAGATTAAAATGCTTACGTCGACTCCATATTATGCTCAAGCAAATGGCCAAGTAGAGGCCATGAACAAAATAATCATAAGTTTGATTAAAAAGCATATTAGTCGACAACCTAGAAATTGGCATAATACCCTTAATCAAATTCTATGGGCATATAGAAATTCACTAAGAGAATCGATGGGCACTTCACCATATAAATTAGTGTATGGTCATGATGCAGTGTTACTAGTTGAGATTAATCTTCAATCAATTCGGATTCAGAAACAAGACGAGTTACCAATTAAACATTATTGGGACTTGATGTTTGATGAATTAAATGAATTAAGTGATGAAAGATTAGTTGCTCTAGAAAACTTGATTTGACAAAAAAAAAAGAATTGCAAAGTTTTACGACAATCGAGTTAAGTATAAATCTTTTAAGATTGATGACTTGGTTTGGAAAGTTATCTTGCCTATGGACAAGAGTTGTCGAGAATATAGAAAATGGTCTCCAAAATGGGAAGGACCATTTAAAATTACTCAAGTATTTTCTGGGAATGCTTATGCACTTGTCAAAGTTAATTATGGTTTGAGGGTTAAGTCAATTAATGGCAAATATTTAAAGCCATATAAACCGACAACGTGTGAAGTAAAGATTGACAATGAGTAAAAATAAAAATTTCATTCATATATTCAACAATTACAAGTTACATATTGATATTACAACTTGTTTAAGTTATCAAAATATTACAGAGAAAAATAGACCTATTCTAAATAAACCAGAAGCTTCTCCCTAGCTGAGCATGTGTTTCGCTTGAGCTCGTGGGACCTGAAGAAGAGAAAGAAGTAGACGGCCTTTAACTTGTCCTGGACGAGATGTTGGTTGCTCGTCTACTCCTTGATGAGTCTTCCACATCATAACAACCGTGTTTTAGAAACACTGGGTTGTTACGATGATTACTAAAGCTCATCAGGAATATTACGATTCTTACTGAAGGCCAAGATAAGCATCACCATTAATACAGAGACCTTCTTCCATTTTTCCCATTGAGAGAAGAGGAAGTTATCTAATGACATGGTGAATTTCGCTGGAAAAGAAGAAGGAAAGGGTTAGATTACACTCTTTTGAATCCTAGTGTCTCAAAGGACACTATTTATAGGGGATTTTTGTAGAAGAAGTTATTATGCAATGTTTTGTAACTTTCATTATAATTAATTAAATTAATTATGATGCACAGTTACGAGATGCATTGAAAAGAAACAGAATAAAAGAGCGTTTAAAGCGTATAGAATTATAGAGCAATAAAAAAACGTATTAGAAATTGATCAAAAGGAATGTTTATTAAGTGTTGGCCTAGAAGGCCATACAAATTTTGTCGGATTGACAGACCAACAGTATATAAAAAAAGAACCAATACAATTAAATTCTCTACAAAACTTCCTAGGAATCTTCCAAAGCTCGTTTATTGGCACAAGCTTTTTGATATTCTGGTTCAAGAGAATATATATCTGCTAGCATAGCTTTGGTCTTGACAGCCCATTGTTTCGAGTTGTTGACAATGCTTTGCTGCTTTGTATTCCCTTGTTGCAAAGCCATGTTGAGTTTTTGCGTTCGACGGCGAGTTTCTTCAAGCTTTTTCTCCAAGTCTTCAATTTTTTTGTTTAGTTCTGCCTCCTTATTTTTTCCATCAACAAGATAGCCCTTTATTTTAGTTATCTCATTCTTTGCGTCAGTCAGCTGCTTTAAGATCCTGGATTTTTCTTGAAGTTTTTAATCATAAGCAAGAATGATCTGACGAATAGTAGGCATGTTCAAAGATAAGTTCTGGAGAAAATCTTTAACAGTCGAAGGAAGAGCTCGACTGGTTATTGGAAGTTATTGAGAGAGAGGTTCCAATTCAGTCACAATGGCTAGCATTCTTTCCTGAAGCGGTTGGTCGGAACTTAACTGCTCAAAGGAGTAGGTGAAGGCATTCTTCAACTCTACCAAAAGTCCAGTAACATAAGAGTCATTGGAATCTTGTCCAGGCTGTGTAGAGGAGCGAGCTGACCTTGGAGAACTTCTATGACTACCCTACAGCATGGATATCAATTCATCCAAATCTACCTCCATGTCCTCAACATTTTCTGGTTCTGTGACAGTAGAATGGAATTGAGATGGTGGAGGTAGATTAGAAGGTGCAATTTCAGCTAAGCGAGCATTCATGTCGAATTCTTCCGAAACAATTTCTATAGGATTGTCTTCATTTATTTGGGAGGAACTAGCACCCTGGATTTCTGTCGAGAGAGGCAAAGAGAGAGTAGGTATTTCAGGAACTGGAGAAATTTGATCCTCCAGAGAAAGATTCTCATTGCCTTGCCTAGTAGGACTGTCAGGTATAACAGGATTTATCAACTGTTGTAGAAAACAAAGGCAATGTCAGGATAAATGAAATCAAAAGGATTTTTCAATTGAAAGACTTGGAAGATTTTACCTCAGCAGGCTATCGAATTTAATCCTCAACGCTTAATTCGATGACAGGTCCTGAAGGACTTTCAGCAGTTTGTTCAGCCTCTGGATCCTAAAATAAGAAAGATCAAATTATTGAATGAAGTCTTGGAAGTTTTCAATTCGTAGGGAAGAAAATTGTGTCGGGTAGCATTTACCTTGGGAGGGATAGAAGTGGTTTCTGCTTCAAGTTCAGTGGTAGGTTTCAAACTAGAACTTGAGGATTGAGTCTTCTTCTTTTTCTTCTGCAAAGGTAAAATGAGATGAGAATTTACCAAGATATACAAAAAAAGAGGTAATAGAAATTATACCTTCAGAGGATTTTCAGAAGATGGGCTTGGAGACTCAATAATTTTGACAGAAGAAGTAGGAGTCGAGCCACTAACCTAGATTTGACAAACGATTTAGTTTTGACAAGTTGAGATCAAGTTTTTAAAGTTTGGTCGAAAGAAAAATATATATATACCTTGGAAGTTTTTACCTTAGAAGGCTTGGCAGTAGCTTTAGGTTTAGCAGGACTTTTCGTCGATGCTGCTCTAGTTGTTTTAGCCTTTGGGGCTTTTGGGATAGGAGGATTCTGAGCTTTCTTGCCTTTTCTCTTTTTTAAGGCAAAAGTTTCTATTTCTTCCTCTTCCCCTTCTTCTGGTTGCTTGTATTCCACGGGTCTTTTCAATGGAGTTACTATAAAAAAATAGTAATCAGTTGATGAAATAAGGATTTGATATCAGAATCAAAAGAAGTACCTTCGAGGAATTTAGTGATGACTCAGGTATCTTTGGCAAATTGTTCACACGATGAAGCAAATCGACCGGTAAAAGTAACTTCTGGAGTTCTTGTAAGAAAGATGTTACTCGCAGAAAGGATCCTTTCAGAAGTGAGGAAATTACCAGCCTTGGTGGGTTTACCTGGGAATTTGTCGGCCAAACCAAAACGAGCACAAGGAAGAGGCACTGGTTTTGGAAAAGGAACTTGAAAAGGTTCAAGCCGTTCCAAAGGGTTTTTTATGGAAACCGCAATGAAGTTAATGGAGCATTTTTCCTTGTGCATTTGTTTTTGTTTAGCCACGACTTCTTCACAGTGTCGAACAATTATGTCAGGATACCTGTAGTCCCACTTAATCTTGTAGTATTTCTCAAAAGCTCTAATATCTTGAATATGTTTACCTTTGATTTTTGTCAAAGGCTCTTGATCCTGCACAGGAACGAGTTTTTCAGTTATACGGCTTCGACAAACATCAATATCGATATGGTAAGGACTATAATATATAGTCCACCATTCGACAAAATCTAGGGTAACCCCTCTATAAGGTGTGAAAGGGGAAATAAAAAAATGTTGTTTGTTTCTCTCATTCTTCACAGCAACCCGTACAAGATCTGACATGTCTTGTAAGCAGCCATTAATAAAGTGTTCTTTGGCTTTTTGAGAGAATGGAGTTGGAATGGCCTGGTAGAACCCTAGTTGTCGAGCCACTGAATTTGGCAGGTGCAATTCTAAAAGATTATCTGTTGAACCAGGAAGGCTAACAACTAACACTTGCTGACAAAGAAAATTTAACCATATAGAAATATTATCGGTTTGAGTGGAAGGGTTGTCGGAAATTACTGGTCGAGTAAACCACTCTGGACTGACAGAATAGTTAGCAAAAGGTGCAAAATAAATGTCTTCAGTATTGAAGGAAATGGAATTAAAAATGCTGAAAAAATGCATAAAATTCTCTAAGTGATGCTTGTGAATTTTTTCATGCTTAACATGGCAAAGTCTAATGCCATAAGTAGCAGAAGAAATTTTCGAAGGAGAAGTGTCGACTAGATAGTCCCCAAGAATGGCATTTAGCCAGAGTTGAAGTAACTATATGGGGCCACCAGTGTTGGTTTTCTTGGTTTAAGACTGAATACTTTGTATAATATCGCCAATACTAAAGTAAAGATTGGCAAGAAGGAATTGACCGAAAGCTAATTCCTGACCTTCATGAAGAAGATTGGCAAGATAAAGATAGGATTTCAACACCTGAACTGATTTAGTATAGAGAGCATAGGCCGACAACTAGAGAAGAAGAAAAGCCACATGTTCTTCGTCAGACACACGGCCGTCTGATGAAGAATAGAAATTAACAAAGTTTGAAAAGGAAGTTGGGGCTTTTGAATAAACGTCTATGATATTCAAGGGTAGAAGGATAGGAGTTATGATTTTCCCATCTGGTTGAAGACCAGTTATGGCAACTACGTCAAAAAACGTAAGTCCTATCATGCCATAAGGGAAATGAAAAGAATTAGTAGTTTTTTTCGAAAAGAAAAAGGATGCACCCAGCATACAAGAATCTATTTTTATGGGATAACGTGAAAGTTGGATGCAGTCGAAAATACCTGATTTCCTCTATGAAGTTTCTTTAGAGGCTTAAACTCTATTAAGCCAATCAAGATACCCATTGATTTGGCTAGGTGGGGTTCTAAAAAGCCTCACAGATTTATTAAAATAACTGTTGGGGATGGAAGGAAGAGAAGCCAAGATGCATTCTTCTTTTGGATTTTTGCAAGGGAAGAAGCTTTGAATTTCTTTGGTAATAAGTTCTTTGGGCAGAACTGGGCCCAAGAAAGCAGCTGGAGGATCTAAAGAAAGTGAAAGGTCGTTGATATGAAGGATTACTTTAGAAAGATTCCACAGTTCAGATTTCTCTAAAACTGGGTCTTGAATAACGACGTGGCTGCCCAAATCTACTGATGGTTCATTAACAGATTGAGAGTGAGAAGCCATTGTTGAGAAAGAAGTTTTCAAGGAAAAGACGTGCGAAAATAAGGTGGAGGAAGATGAACAGTAGAAGATGGAGTAAAAGTGGCATGTTTCTGTGAAATTTAAAGAAGTGATGAACAGTAGAGAAGGTAAAAGGATGCGTGATATTCGTAAAAAAGCTGTTTTTTCAGAAAGGGATAAATATGATCCCTATTTATTAGGAAGAAACAGCTATTTAATGTTTGAAATGATAAGTAGCAGTTGTGATTTTCAAAAAATCCACGGAAGATTTTATTGGATTTTTGAAAATCAAATCAAAAATGATTTCGAAAAAGATTTTTGATAAGGTCTTGACGTCGGATTGGAACTAGAAGATAAGATTAAAATTTATCTTTCTTCTAATAGTGTCAAAAGAAAAATTTTGGGGGGCATCTGTTGGGGGTGAAAAAATACAAGTCCTAATTTGACAAAGATGTTCTCGACGGACAAGTGATATTCGATGAAGTTGGATGATTCGACGAAGATAATGTTTTCAGTCGAATGATACCATTTGAGACATTCGACAAATAAGGGTCTCAAAAGCTAGATGGAGGATCAAGTGATGGCTAACTCGCAAAAAGCAAAAATGAAAGTTACCAATTATGGATTTGACAGGAGTTAGTTATTGTCAAAAATTAAGATATTAGTAAGAACGTGGCATAACTGCCATGAACGTGGTCAGTTTCTTAGGAGTCAGTTATTTTTTATTTTTTTTGCCTATAAATACTAGTATTCACGATGTAAAAAGGGTGGTTTTACTGGATATACAATCCTAACATCTCACTCAAGCAGATTAACGGATTTGACTCCAAGTATGACTTTCATTTTCATTTCCAGTCATTTATATTAATGCAATGTCTTTTTAAATTCTTTATTTTCAAGCCTTGTCCTTTAAATTTTTTTACTCTTTCTGCACTTTAAATTTATGCGTTTTACGTTTTTTGTACTTTAAACTTACTGCACTTTTACATTTTCTGCATTTAAACTTTCTACACCTTTATTTTCTACATTTTAATCTTCAGCACTTTACATTTCTTGTAATTTACTTTCTCTGCACTTTAAAGTTTCTTTGCACTTTACATTTTGCACGTTACTCATCAATTTCTTAAAAGCTCCTTTTCAAACGAGATTACCACATAACTCTAAACCTACATTCAACTGATAAAATATATTTGTTTGTTAGAATTTGTCTTATACCAAATTCACCCATAAACAGGGAGACATGGTTGACATGGCAAGATACCCATTACAAGCAAGAGAAGGGCTACACACACTTGGAAACAATTGTACATAGACTACTTAGTTATACATAAATAAAACTTGTGAATAAATTGCATGTGTGACACCTGTCAAACAGGTGGTAGCATCTTAGGGATTTAGGGCCTGAGTTTTAGGCGCCAAAACTTAGCATCCAGTTGCCTATAAATACTAGTTAGAAAGATGAACAACTGGTGGGTCCATTTGCTTGGAAACACCCAATAGTTCCTATGTCACCGTCAAACACTCATGGGTTGATGGATTAAGTCAAGTATGGCAGCCACTCTATGCTTCCCGTATCTTTTTCATTGCATCTCTCTTAAAGTTTCTTGCATCTTTACATTTCATGGAACTTCCCTCTTCAATGTAATTATGCTTTATTAAAGTTCTTACCTTTATGTAGTTTATTTGCTTTAAACTCTTATTATCTTGCAAACTTTTATGTTTCTGGAATTTGTTTGCTTCATTGGTTTACTATCTCACAATTTACTTGCTTTAATACTTTATTTTCTTGCAAATCTTTCTTTTTTCTGCACTTCACTTGTTTGCAGTTTATTGTTTTGCATCTTTAAATTCCTAGAAGTTACTTTCCTACACTTATGTTCAATGTTCTTCATATTTCTTGCTTTTCATTGCATTTTTTTACACTTTTATCATTAACACTATTGCTTTTAGCACTTTACATCACTTGCCATTTGCATTACTATCAGTTTACTTCTAGTAAGTTTACTTTCTCATCAGCTTGCTTCTTAGCACTTTACCTTTGATGTTATTTTCCATTTCTATCAAGTTAATTTTTACTCTTTACCACACTTAACAAATTTCTAGTTGTTAAAAGCTTTGGACGTTAGCAATCTACAAATTATTTGATACTTAAGAATCCTAGACGAGTCAATTCACTCCCAAAATTTAGATTTGAATTAAACTTTTAGTCAGATTTAGCATGCCCAGTGGAACCAAGGTGAGAGTGATTGTAAAATTGCTTCTCCAAGTGTCCAAACTTTGATTCAAAACTATGAACTCTTCATGCAATTGAGGAGTGGCAGATAAATATCTACAAAGTCAAGAAAAAGCACTTTTTCCAATTCATTAGAAAACATAAGTGGAAATGTGTTGTGAGTAAAATTACAAGTTCTAATTCGATGAAGAAGAAGTGATGGACCGAGACTGACGAGATTTTCTAAGCATTAGACCAACGTATGTTAATAGTCAGGCATTAGTTTTTCATCGAAAGGATTCATAGTTGTTCTCATAGTTGAGCAAAATATTAGTGTCAAATTTACCCATTGTTGAGGGTATTTTTGATGAAGATAACATTGAAATATTCGATGAAGATAATTTTGATGGTTAGATGATACCATTGAGACATTCGATGAATAAAGGTTTCGACAGCCGGATGATAACATTGAAATATTCGATGAAGAGATTTTTGACAGCTCGATGATGATGACATTGAAGAAATTTTCTAATGTGATATAGTTAGATGTTGGTTTTTGTCGAAAGATCTCAGTTGCTTTTAGTTATTAGTCTTGAATTCGATAGCTAGATGGTGTGATCCAAGTGATGGCCAACTCTCAGATGGTCAAAGGTTAGTTTCTTCTAAAACACCATTACCAATTCTGAATTCGACAGGAGTTGGTTAATGTCGAAAGATTTCATAACTGCTCTCAGTTGAGCAAAAGATTAGTGTAGAAAAACGTGGCATAACTGTCGTGTACGTGGTCAGTTTTTAGGAGTCAGTTATTTTTTATATTTTTGCCTATAAATACTAGTATTCACGATGTACAAATGGTTAGTTACTGGATATACAATCCTAACATCTCGCTCTAGCAGATTAACAGATTCTGACTCCAAGTATGCCTTCCATTTTCATTTCAAGTCATTTACTTTAATGTAATGTTTTTTTAAATTCTTTTATTTTAAGTCTTGTTCTTTAAATTTCTTTACACTTTCTGTACTTTTAATCTACCGCACTTTACATTTCTTACACTTTACTTTCCTGCACATTAAATTTATGCACTTTAAATTCTTGCCCTTTAATTTTTTTTTGCATCTTTAATTTTCTGCAAAGTTTTTTTTTAAAGCTTCCATTTCTTTCCCTTCACTTCTTGAATCAAGTTTTCACAAGTTTCTTCAAAACCATTTTCAAAATGAGATTACCACATAACTCTGAACTCACATTCGACTGATAAAATATATTTGTCTATTAGAGTTTGTCCTAACCAAATTCACCCATAAACAAATTGGCATGCCCAGTGAGACGAGTTCAGAGTAACTCGTAGTGTCACAAACCTATTCATAAGAAGATGGTTTTATGCGTTTAAGAAGTGGAAAGTTAGTATATTATTGTCCTTCTCAAGATATGCAAATTATGAGTAATACAAATAACTAGGCGTCAAATGCACTTGTAATTGATGTTAGTGCACCACTTTCGACAACCGTTACTACATCACCTTTAACCGTTGTTAGTACAGGTCCTGTGGTTGATATAGTAGCAACTAGTACTCTCAAGAGTAACCCAGTACTGGAACAAGTGGTGCCTGGAGTGACTTAGTCATCACCAAATCAACCAAGTAATCAAAGTGTAAAGAACTCAAATTCAAGGTTGGCACCACAATATAGCTTGCCACCAAATTATGTTCCTCTTGTGTTGGCACAAATGGGACTTGGTTCTACTTTGGCCAATACTATAGGCCAAACAGTAGCTTCACAAGGCCAACAGCAAATAAGTTTGGCATTAGTAAGTTTTAATGGCCAAGGAACAGGAGTTGCAAGTTCAAGTAATCCAACTCATTTTCGACAGGAGAGATTAAATTTGGGACTTGTATTCCTAAATATGTTGAGAGATATTCCTCAGAATATGACTGGGCCAACTATGAATTCTTTGGCCAGTTTTTGACAACAAATGGATGAAAGCAACCATGAAATGGTGCACATGTTCACTCAGCAAATGGGTGCTGCGATTACACCAACCATGGAAAATACAAATAATGATTGCAGCGCGTTGGCTCAACAAATGGCAAGGCTAAATTAAGCCTTGGGAGTAGATGAATTGGTTAATGATAATGCTCAAAGAGCCCAGCCTGGGGCAAATGCAGAAGTAACTGTACCCCAAGCGAACGTGGGACAAAACCAGCAAAATCCTGGTCAATTTGGACAAAATGATTAACTCTATTTGGAATATGGTAATGTCCATGTGCTTCATCGAGATGATGAGGATCAAATAGCTAGGAATGATGCAGCCATAAGATTACTTCGATGAAATCTTGGGGGGCACCAAGTGGTTGAACAAAATGTTAATCAAGTAGTGGAACAATTGCTAAATAGGTTTGGTTTCAATGTTGGATATGTCAACCAACCCTATTTTGTTTCAGCATTTCCTGAGTGGGTACAATAGGCAGAGTTGCTCAGAGGAGTTAAAATTCCTAAACTTTCTAAGTTTGCAGGAGAAAGTGGGGAATCGACTGTCGAACATGTCGCACGATATACTATAGAAATGGGAGAGTTGGCCACTATTGAAGGCCTTAAAATGAGATTCTTCCTAAGTTCCCTTACGAAAAATGTATTTTCTTGGTTTTCAACATTGAGACCGAATTCGATTCATTATTGGACTCAATTAGAAAGGAGTTTTCATGATCAATTCTTCAGGGGAGATTTGAAAGTTAGACTTACAGATCTCTTCAATATCAAGAGAATATATAATGAAACCGTGAATGATTACCTATGAGGAGTGGGTGTTTTACTCCTATACTTGAAGCAGAAATAGTAAAAATTGTTGTAGGAGGTTTAGACTATTACATAAGGAAAAAATTAGTGAACCAACATTTAGTTTATCTTGCCCAACTAGGAGAGAAGGTTAGACAAATAGAGCAATTGAAAGCTGAAAAGGTTCAAAAACAGAAAAGATTCCTTAAAAGAGAAAAAGTAGCATTCGTCAGATTAAATGAATCCGACAATGAGACTGAGGATAGCAATGATGAATTTGAAGTTAACATTGCTGAACTTTAGAATGGTCCTCCTTATATGTGTCAGGCTCTTCAGCCTACAAGAAATAAGGAAAAAATAAGTTATATTAATAGAAAAACATATACATTCGACGTAATAAGAACCGACAAAATTTTTGATTTGTTGTTAAAAGATAAATAGATTAAATTGTCGGAAGGCCATAAGTTATTAAAATCTGATGAAATAAAAGACCAAAAATATTGTAAGTTTCATAACAATTTCAATCATGTTACTAACGAATGTATTCGTTTAAGAGATTTGATTCAAAAGGCACTAATGGATGGGCGTTTGAAGTTTGCTGACAAGCCTAAGACGGATATGAAAGTTGATACAGATCCGTTTCAAGCTGGGATTTTATACGTTGATCAACAGGTTCCTTTAAATGTTGGAATGATCAACATAAGGAATTTGTAGGGATTCGACATTGACATGGAATATGCAATGAACGTTTATCCCAAGCAAGGAGAATCTCTTGAAAATTTCCTTGAAAGGAAAAAGGAAAAGGCAAGGTAAGGTTGTTTCCAAGATGCAATGCAGTGTATGATGAATTTGCTGCAAAGAAAGCTACTGAGGAACAACAGGGTCATTCACAGGGGAAAAAGAAGTTTTTCGACAAGTTAGAAAACCACAATAGTCCTTTAATATTCCAAAACTAGTTTATACTCCAAAACCTAAGTCAGCCTATATGCCCAGGCCTAATATGAATGGCTGGTTGGTTGAGTCATCTGGTGAATCTATAGGGAGTAATTCATTTCCCAGGGGCTATGTCAGACTAGCTAAAACCAGAGTGCCACCTGCCAATGTTGCTGTGGATAAATAGGTTAAAAATTCTGCAATGGCAAGTTACACGTATTTTCGACGTAACGTGGCTGCCAAGAAGAGCAGATTTTAGAAAAATCAACCATTTTGGAATGAAGATTACAAACATGGTAGAATCAACCAAGATGAAGCCTTGATTGGCCAAGATGTAGCAGGGTCATCAAAGTCCGTACCAATGTCAAAAAGTCAGAAAAGAAGGCTGTAGAGGTTGAGACTGGCACAGAAAAGAAGAAATTTGGCCAAATATTTGGTTATTAAAGAACAACCCACAGAAATGGAATGTTTGGTAGTCGAAGTTAAGCCAACACCAGATGAAAATAAAGATGATAAGAAATTAAGAAGTATTATAAAAAAAGAATCTATAGACACAAGGGGGCAATCCCAGTTGAGCCGACAATAAGTGAAGTTGGACGGCTGGATAGGAATGATAATCTGCGACAAGAAAAATTTGCAGAGATAAAGAGAGGGAAACAGGTTCAAGAGCCTACTCCAAACAAAATTGGAAGAAAATGGCCAGTTGAACTTGTAGCCATAGAAATAGAAGCAAAGAAGAACAATCTGGTAGTTAAAGAAGATAAGGATATAGTTAGGGTGAAAACTGAGAAAATGATAAGGAAAATAACTGAGAATAAAAGCAGCAGTGATGATGAAGATTAGTCAAAGGAAGAAATCTTGAAAGTTCTGAAAGATCCTGACTAAGATGTCGAGTGGAGGAAGAAAATGCTTGACATGATCAAAGGGAAAGAAATTTGGCGAAGTCTAATTGCCAAATTGTAGATATGGATTTGATGATTGATGAAGTTATTGAAGCCTTAACTGATCCAAATGATCTTTTAGGTTTTGGTGACAATGAACAATTCGACATAGATTTCGATCTGGACAAGGATCTGGATAACATCATAATGGCTATGGATAGTAGTTTTCTGTCAGAAGAGTATCTTAAGCTTGGAGGATTTAAAAGTCATGAGGAGTCAGATGAGGAAGAATTCTTGAAGTCAATGAATATGAATTTGATTTCAGTTTTACCTGCTGAATTCGAAGGGTATCACGAAATTGAATATGTAGGAGAGAATGAAGAAGACCTGGATGACCTCAATGATCATTGGCTTTTCTGTCCAGATAATATGTTAACTGTATTCGATAATACAATATATTTTGAAAAGCCAACAGAAGAACAGAAGACTTATCCTCGTCCATTGTACATCAAAGCTTTGTTAGAAAGCAAGCTGACAAATAGGGTCTTGATAGACGGAGAGGTAGCTATTAATCTGATCCCAAGGATAATGTTAAAGAAACTTGGGAAGAATGAGTCTGATTGAATGAAAACTAACATGATTGTTACTGATTTTAGTGGCAAAACTTTCACATCAGACGGAGTAGTAACGTTAAACGTGCAAGTTGGTCCGTTGAAAGGTCGACATTATTTGTTGTAATTCCAACAAAATCCAGTTACAATCTTCTATTGGGGAGAGATTGGATACATGTCGTTGGGGCAATACCATCGACAGTTCATCAGAAACTTATTCTCTGGAATGCAGATGATCAGGTAGAAATAGTAGAGGCAGATGACAGCCCTTGCTATTTACAACAGCTTCATGTCGATTTTAAAATCTATGCTCCAAATGTCAAGCCAGTCACGACAAATAATGGAGTTATCGACAAAGATGCACTTGAAACATGCTTAATGGATCAGTTTGGCATTCGACTAATGAATAAGGCCGAAATGGATCGGCCAAGCACTAGCCATGAGTGTTAATCAGTTGGATCGACTGTCGGCTTATTTGGCCGACAGGGCAGTGTACACCACTGAAGGTGTACTGTCGGATTGCATAATAGATGATGGTCCTTTGGGTTTTGAAAAAGGACTTAATAAAAGACAAGGTGTAGAGGTAGAAGATCCTTTGGAAGAAATAAACTTAGGTACTGAAATAGACATAATGCCTATATTTATGAGTTCATTTTTGCCAAAGGAGTTCAAGGAAAAGCTTGTCGAATTAATTAAGGAATATAAAGATTACTTTGCATGGGATTATGATGAAATGCCTGGATTGAGTAGAGATCTTGTCGAGCATAGATTGCCATTGAAAGAAGGTTGTAGACTTGTCAAGCAAGCTAATAGAAGATTTGCACCTGAGGTGGTTTTGAAGATAAAGGAAGAGGTCAAAAGATTGCTCAAAGCCAAGTTCATCAGAATAACCAGGTATGTCGAATGACTCTCTAATATTGTTCCTGTAATTAAGAAAAATGGCAAGTTAAGAATATGTGTAGATTTTAGAAATCTGAACACTGCTACACCTAAAGATGAATATCCAATGCTAATTGCAGATATGCTAGTAGATACCGCATCTGGACATGAATTGTTAAGTTTTATGGATGGCCATGCAGGTTATGTCCATACCGCATCTGGACATCATAATACCCATTTGCTGAGTGAACTTGTGCATCATTTCATGGTTGCTTTCATCCATTTGTTGTCGAAAGCTGGCCAAAGAATTCATAGTTGGCCCGGTCATATTCTGAGGAATATCTCTGACATATTTGAGAATAAAGGTCCCAAATTTAATCTCTCTTGTCGAAAAGGAGTTGGATTACTTCAACTTGCAACTCCTGTTCCTTGGCCATTAAAACTTACTAAAGTCGAACTTATTTGTTGTTGGCCTTGTGAAGCTGCTGTTTGGCCTATAGTATTGGCCAAAGTAGAACTAAGTCCCATTTGTGCCAACACAGGAGGAACATAATTTGGTGGCAAACCATATTGCGATGCCAACCTTGAATTTGGGTTCATTACTGTTTATGGGTGAATTTGGTTAGGGCAAATTCCAATAAACAAATATATTTTATCAGTCGAATATGGGTTCAGAGTTATGTGGTATGTAACACCCCTTTGGAGGATGTCACACATAAAAGAAAATAAAATAAATAGAAATAAAATCTACCCAAGTTGCGGAATATTTGTTAAAATTATTACGGGTTGTAAAAATAATTCTTGATAGACAGAAATATGTAATAAAAAGATAATACGGAAAATACGAAATAAAAAAAACATCATCACTAATAATATACATATGGTTAAGTTATAAACTGTACATATAATTTACAACTAAGACTACAACTATTTAAACAAAAACAGTAAAGAAAGCAATAAAAGAGTTAATATATATACAGACATACGCTGACGCGCCAAAAAAAAAACATCATGATTATCTACTCCTCTGATGGATCACTCTCGGTGTGAAAATGATCATCAGGAGATAAATATCCCTGATGTCTCGACACACGGCGATAACGGGATCGCGCAGTCGACACGATGCTTATCTCACTAGGCTCGGGGTTTTCAGCACCCAATAACGCCTAATGGATAAGGGTAACTCTAAGTGCAGAAAAAGCGTCGTTGTCGAAATTGGATCTCCATCAAACTGATGACGTAGAATCACAGTCATACGTCCAGCATAGGTAACAGAGGCACGATCTCCTCGTAAATGCCAAGCCAGATCACCTCCATGGAATACCAGCTCTACGAACCCCAAAAATGCAGGCGTCGCCATCCCCCACACAATCAATCCAGAGGGTATGGATGATCGGATGGTTCTTGCTCGTAAAACTGATCGTCGGTCTGTTGATCTCCCTCTTCCTCAGGGTACACGATCTCAAGAGGTTGTTCCTCTTCTTCCTCTTCAAACTCTTTACCGCATAAAAATAAATAGAGAATAGACACATACAATAAAGAGGTAAGACAACATAAAATCATCGCAACATGGCAAATAAGAAGACGACACATAACTACTACACAGTTCATACAATACGAATAAGCTATAACAAGAATACATATTAAATATCCTAGTGTTTGAGAACATCGCGAGATATAACACAAATAAAGAAATTCACACAGATAAATCAATTTCACGGATAAACTAAGATAAGAAATAGACAACTAACATAAAAATTATCGATAAATACAAATAGAGAAAATGTAAAAACATCCAAGATGTTACCAGATAAAGATAAATAGAGAAAAATGGAATATGATCCAAGATATACTCAAATACACCAAAACACAACCCTACTCCATGGAGCTAAACCCAAACAGATATCAGAGAGAATGACTTGCAAAATCTATTAGTACCACGGCTGCGCCCAACCAACTATTACGCGATCACACGTTGCGTCAATAGCCTACGACACTTACCGGGAATCTACCATCCAGCGTAGTATAGTTCACAGTCTCCCGTTGTGGCACTATAGGCAATGTACTACTAGACTTTACAAACCTCGATTAAATATAGTGAATGTCGAGTACATTAGTGTGCTATCGGTTTACCACGGCCCAATGGCGGAGCTACCATAATGTCCACATGTGGGATCCCGTACACTAAAGTCTCCAAGTTTATTAGAACAATAAACTACACTACACTTATCGCATCGACAACACGATGTGATTCGTCTCAACCCAAAACACCAAAAATTGGCATAAAGACAGAACATAATTCCAAATATATGAAATTACGAAAATGCCCTCAAGATAAAAATATACCCTCAATGGCAGAAAGCCTGTACGGGTTCACTTTTTCCCGACAGCGAAACAACCTCAAAACACATGACGGGTTCACTTTTTCCCGACAAACGAAAAATAAATACGGTAACGGTCAATCGCGTAGAAATTTTATCGCGTTTTTGAAATCTCGTCGTTTTTACAAACGTTTAAAAATCGGGTAAAGATATTTTTCTGTTTTTAAAATCGCGTAGCATTTTTAATACGTTTTCTCAATCGCGTAGGATTTTTAAATCATTTTCTTATTCGAATGCCTTTAAAATTACCATTTAAACAGATAGAAATAATATTTAGTACATTTAAACTACGTAGAATAATTTTTCATACCGTATATCTTGTCTTTAGGATATTTTTACTATCTTATAGGTTCATTTTTACTAAAAATTGATGAGTATTTTGTTTAGAAACTTATAATAATGATTTTCTAAATTTTCCATAAAATTTCTATTTACCTAAATTTTTAACCATTTCATTAAATTCTTTTTGAAATCTCTAACATGCTTCAAAACCAAAAGTGAGCTATATGTTAGAAAATTTCTTAACATTCTTGTATTTCCTTTCTAATGATAAAATTATGAATTTTAACCCTTTAGACTTACTTCTAATCAATTGGTTCCTTCATAAATCATTATAGAAAATTTCTTCTTAACTGTATTGTTTCTTTTTAATTGAAAAAGGTTTAGAAACAAGTTTTTAAAATCATGAATTCCTATAGTGGCATGTTGGCGAATTTTTATAAAACTTTTGCAATTGATTTCCAAAATGTCTTTCACCTTTTAAATCATATCAAATGTATTCTATAGTCTAAGTTCATTAAATCATTTTAGAAAATAGTTATCTATAGTCAATTTAATCCTTTAGGCATGTTGGCCCCAAAATACTAAGTTTGTACCATTAGATTTCTAAATGCATTTTTCTTTGATCAAATCAATTAGAAACTTTCTTGATTCTCCTAGGTTAATTAAGCTACACTTTAGGAAAAATGAAGAGAACATTTTGGTCCTCACATTTTGGCATTGCCGTGAGCTATTGGATTGTGTTCTTTGGAACACTCATGCAAACTTACACATGTTATTCACATCCTAAACCTTATCATACAATTCTAACACAAGCATTTATATCTCTAACACATGCAAAATATTTCTAACACATGCAAAATATTTCTAACACATAAACCTAATTTAAAGCTTATAGACATACAATCAAAAGCTATTAGACATGCAAAATTATTACAATTACCAAATAAGAAAGCTATTAACACATAACACTTAAGCTACTAGCAACCACAAAAATTAACAAATACACATCAATAAACACACCACCACCGAATCCTTATGGATTCTACAAACAACTCATCTTCTTACCACCATCAAGGGATGATAAGAATTGTCTTCCTCTTACCTTAAATGAAGACAAAAACTTGCTTTCTCACCTCCTTAGGTCACGGTTTTCACTCCACCAAACACCTAAAAATTTCAAACAAAACCTACATGTTACTAACCATGAAAAAGAAGCTAAACCATGGAAAAATCATGGCTTAGAACTTTGAAAAAGAAGAGAGAGAAAAGAAAAGTATGAAATTTCACCTTCTAGGTAAAACTTCAAGGTTGGTTTCCAAGCTTTAGATGGAAGAATTTGAAGAAACTCCCAACTACAAAGGTTCTTAGAATGGTGTTTAGATTAAGGAAACTTGGTTAGAAAAATTTTTGGATGATTGGATGGTTAGAAATGAGCTTGGCCGAATATGGTGGAGAAAATGGGCAAGAATGGTGGCTAGGGTTCTTGATGAGAGAGAAGAGAGAAAAGTGATGAAGACAAAGTGATCTTTTGGTCACCAAAGGCCTCTTGGCCGTGGACTTCAAGTGGGGTGCAAGGTGGGCACCTTGCTTGGCTTCATCCAAGCCATTGGATGAATCAAAGGCTAAGATTAAGCCTTGGTGAGCAAGCTTGCTTCTCATTGGTTGCTTATGGTGACTCACATGCTGAGTCACACAGTGTATTTAATTTTCTCATTGAGTCGCCTAGTGAGTCACATTTGGAAAGTTCTACGACTTACGGTGATTAATTAAGCTACCGATCTAACCGTTCACGCTAATTGTGGGTCCCGCAAAATATTTCCGGGTCCACTTGTCACTAAAACATATCTTGACTAATAAAATAATATTATAATAATATAAAATTATTTTATTTGTGCTTAAATCCTAAAAATTAAAAGATTATTTTTAGTCTCATTTAGAATCAAAGTTAAGTAAGATCCCCCAATTCTAAATAATCAAATAAGATTTTCCCGCCCGAAAAATATTATTTTCCTGCCTCGGAGCAAATCACACAAAAAGTTCATATAAAATCACAGACAGTATTTTCCGGCATTAAATCAAGAAGAAAACAATTAAAAACAGACAAAAACAGAGAAAACAAGACGTTCGGGACGTAACGGTCATTTCCCATTTTTTCCCACAACGTAGGTAATCGTCCAAAACGTTCAAATAAAATATCCAAGAAGTATTATTTAGTTGTATATCTTTCAAAAAAATTAATACAGTAGCTTAGAAAAATTTTTATTTTACCGTCTCGAAACAAACTACGTAAAACGATCAAATAAAATTTGAACTGTATTATCGTAGTTGTTTTCATACAAAATCGAGAACGTAAAAATAGGGACACGGTCATTCATACAAAAGCATGAAAAAAATGAAAAACAAGACATTATTTTCTAAAAAATATTTTCTAAAAATTGGGGCGTTACATGGTAATCTCGTTTTGAAAATGATTTTGAAGAAACTTGTGAAAACTTAATTCAAGAAGTGAAGGAAAAGAAATAAAATCTTAGAAAAAGCTTTAAAACTTTGCAGAAAATTAAAGATGCAGAAAATATAAAGGGCAAGAATTTAAAGTGCATAAATTTAACGTGCAGGAAAGTAAAGTGCAAGAAATGTAAAGTGCTGAAGATTAAAAGTACAGAAAGTTTAAAATGTAGAAATTGTAAAGTGTATAAACTTAAAGTGCAGAAAGTGTAAAGAAATTTAAAGAAGAAGAGTTAAAATAAAAGAATTTAAAAGAACATTGCATTAAAGTAAATGACTTGAAATGAAAATGGAAGGCATACTTGGAGTCAAATCCATTAATCTGCTCGAGTAAGATGTTAGGATTGTATATCCAGTAACTAACCATTTGTACATTGTGAATACTAGTATTTATAGGCAAATTATGAAAAGTAACTGACTCCTAAAAATTGACCTCGTACATGAAAGTTATGCCACGTTTTTCTACACTAATATTTTGCTCAACTGAGAGCAATTATGAAATCTTTCGACAATAACTAACTCTTGTTGAATTTAGTATTAGTAACTTTATTTTCGACGAAAGTAACCCTTGACCATTTGAGAGTTGGCCACCATTTGGATCACCATCTGGCTGTCGAATTCAAGACTAATAACTGAAAGCAACTAAGATCTTTCGACAAAAACCAACATTTGACTATAACACATTAGAAAATTTCTTCAATGTCATCATCATTGAGCTGTCGAAAATCTCTTCGTCGAATATCTCAATGTTATCATCCGGCTATCGAAACCCTTATTCATCGAATGTCTCAATGGTATCATCCCACCATCAAAATTATCTTCGTTGAATATTTCAATGTTATCATCCGACTGTCAAAATTATCTTCGTCAAATCAGAACTTGTGATTTTACCCCCAATAATGGGTAAATTTGATACTAATATTTTGCTCAACTATGAGAGCAACTATGAATCCTTTCGACAAGAAAACCAACGACTGACTATTAACATACGTCGGTTTAAAGCTTAGTAAATCTCGTCGATGCATCACTTAGAAAATCACGTCGGTCCATCACTTCTTCTTCGTCGAATTAGAACTTATAATTTTACTCCCAACAAATGTCCCCCAAAATTTTTCTTTCAACATTGCTAGAAGAAAAATAAATTATAACCTCATCTTCTGGTTCCAATCTTCGACTCTTGCAATTTCTGCCATATCTCTGCCTTTTCCGTCAGAGGTTCAAACTGCCATAAATTTGAGAAAAACTCAAATCCCTTTAAGCGCTATGAGTTCTTCTCAGGCAAATAAAGACAACCTCATCCAAATCTTCACAGACGAATTCGACATGGACACTCTTATGACTGAAATTGCACCTATCAATCCACCTCTACCTCCTTCGACAAATTCAATTGTTGCAAAACCATTAAATATTAAAGATATGGAAGTGGATTTAGATGAACTAATCACCTTGCTGTTAAGTAGTCACAGGAGTCCTCCACTGTCAGCTCGCTCTTCCACACAACAAGGACAAGATTCTAGTGACTCTTACGTCTTGAACTATTGGTTAAGCTGAATAATGCCTTCACTTATTGTTTTTTTTGAACATTTAAGTTTTGACCAACCTCTTCAGGAAAGGATGATGGTCATTATGACCGAATTGGAAACCCTTTCTTAACAACTTCTAATAACCATTCGAGCTCTTTTTGTGACTATTAAAGATTTTCTCCAAAATTTATCCTTAAACATGCCTACCATTCGTCATATCATTCCTACTTATGATGAAAAAATTCAAGAAAAATCAAGATTTGAATTCTTTGCAATTTCTTCAGTGTCCGATTTTTTATGATCTTTAAAAAGTACCGACCGCGAAGAATGAGATAACCAAATTAAAAGGCCATCTTATTGAAGGAAAAAATAAGGAGGCAAAACTAAACAAGGAAATTGAAGACTTGGAGAAAAAACTTGAAGAAACTCGTCGTCGAAAGCAAAAGCTTAGCAAGGCGTTGTAATAAGGGAGTGCCAAGCAACAAAGCATTGTCAACAACTCAAAACAATAGGCTGTCGAGACCAAAGATGTGCTAGCAGATATAAACTCTCTTGAACCATAATATTAAAAAGCTTGTGCCAGCAAATGAGTTTTAGAAGATTCTTGGGAAGTTTTGCAGAGAATTTAGATGTATTGGTTTTTTCTTTTAGTGTCGGTTTAATAATCCGACAGGATTTGTATGGCCTTCAAAGCCATATCTAATAAACATTCATTTTGATCAATTTCAAATACGTTTTTTTTTTTATTGCTCCACAATTTCATACGCTTTAATGCTCTTAATCTATTTCTTTTCAATGTATCTCGTAACTGTGCATCATAATTAAGTTAATTAATTAAAATACAAGTTACAAAATATTGTGTAACGTCTTTATCTGCAAACTCCCCTATAAATAGTATTCTCAGATACATCAACACTCAAAGTATAATCTGGCCTTTTCCTTCTCATTTCCCAGCTAATTTCACCATGTCTTCAGACAATTTCCTCTTCTCTCAATGGGAAAAATAGAAGAAGGACTCTGTATTAATGGTGATACTTATCTTGAGCTTCAGTAAGAATCGTAATATTCTTGATGAGCTTCAGTAATCATCGTAACAACCTGGTGTTTCTAAAACAGTTGTTATGATATGGATGACTCATGAGGGAGTAGACGACCAACCAGCATCTCGTCCAGGACAAGTTAAAGGTCGTCTACTTCTTCCTCTTCTTCAGGTCCCACAAGCTCAAACGACGCATGCCTCAACTGGGGAGAAGCTTCTGGTTTATTTTAGAATAGGTCTATTTTTCTCTATAATATTCTGACAACTTTAACAAGTTGTAATGTAACTTGTAAATGTCGAATATATGAATGAAATTTTATTTTAATCATTATCAATTTTTATTTCATACATTGTCATCTTATATGGCTTTAAATATTTGCCATTGATAGACTTAACTCTCAAACCTGAATTAATTTCGACAAGTGCATAAGCATTCCCAGAAAATACTTGAGTAATTTTAAATGGCCCTTCCCATTTTGGAGACCATTTTCCATATTCTCGACAACTCTTATCCATGGGCAAGATTACTTTCCAAACCAAATCATCAATCTTAAAAGATTTGTACATAACTCGACTGTCATAAAATTTAACAATTCTTTCTTTTTGTCGAATCAAGTTTTCCAAAGCAATTAATCTTTCATCACTTAATTTGTTTAATTCATCAAACATCAAGTTCCAGTAATGTTCAACCGGTAACTCATCTTGTTTTTTAATACGAACTGATTGAAGATTAATCTTGACTGGCAACACTGCATCATGACCATAAACTAATTTATATGGCAAAGTGTCTGTCGATTCTCTTGGTAAATTTCTATAAGCCCACAGAATTTGATTAAGAGTATTATGCCAATTACTAGGTTATCGACCAATATGCTTTTTAATCAAACTTATGATTATTTTATTCATAGCATTTACTTGGCCATTTGCCTGAGCATAATATGGAGTTGATGTGAGCATTTTAATTTTCCTTGAACTGGCATATTTGTAACTTTCTTTCCCATGAACACTGTCCCTTGTTCGGTTGTCAGAGTTTATGGTATTCCAAACCGACAAACTATATTATCTTCGATAAAGTCAATCACATCCTGTTGGGTCATTTCCTTTAAGGCCACAACCTCAACCCATTTAGTAAAGTAATCGACTCCTACTAAAATATATTTATGTCCCTCTGACGATGCAAGATGAATTTGGCCAATTAAATCCAAAGCCCATCCCCTGAATGGCCAAGGTTTAACAATAGAATATAATTCACTAGCAGGAACATTTTGTATATGGCCATGTCTTTGACACTCTTCATAAGACTTAACAAACATTATACAATCCCTTACCAGTGTAGGCCAATAATATCTTTGACGTCGAAGGACCCATTTCATCTTATCACCTGCCTGATAAGCTCTATAAATTCCTTCGTGGACTTCTGCCAAGGCAATATAAGCCTCTGCTTCACTCAGGCAAACCTCTAAATTTCCATCAACATATTTTCTATACAAAGCCCCTCCTAATACTACAAATTTTGATGCTCTGTATTTAAGCTTCCTGTCCACGTTTTGACTTGGATTTTCCAAATAGCTTAATATTGGTTGTCTCCAGTCATTAACTGTCGAAATATCATTTTGTAGTACATCTCTTTCTTCTAATGGATATAAAAGTTCTCTAATCTCCATTAGATTTGTCAGGACCTTGGATGAAATTTTATACCCAGAGACAATCTATGCTAATTCATTAGCCTCCTCATTCAATTTTCTAGGGATATGTTTGACAATCACTTCGTCGAATTTCTTCATTAACTTACTTGCCAAAATACAATATTTAGTCAGATTATAACTGATATATTTATATTCTTGGGTGAGTTGCTTAATGACTAACTGTGAATCTCCAAAAATATACACATTACATGCTTTTATTTCTATTAATATTTCTAACCCGACAATTAAGGCTTCATACTCAGCCTCATTGTTTGAGCATGAATATTTAAGTTCAAACATGAATTTAGTTGGAATACATTGAGGAGAAACAATTAGAATTCCTACTCCAACTCCATTTTGATGCCTTGAGCCATCAAAATATAAGCGCCAAGGTTTTAACCCGATGAAATTTATATTATCAACATCCAAACATGGATGGTCAGCCAAGAAATCAGCAATTGCTTGGCCTTTGACAGCTTTCATTGGAACATATTGTGAAGAAAATTTTGACAAAGCAATGGTCCATTTACCAATACGTCCATTTAATATTAGTTTTGACAACATATACTTTATTACATCAGTTTTCGACATAACCAATACATTACAAGGCATCATATAATACTTAAGTTTAGTACATGAGAAATACAATGTTAAACAAAGTTTCTCTATTGCACTATATCTCCTCTCAACATCATTCAAAACTCGACTAAGATAATATATGGCTCTTTCGACATCATTCTTATCTTGAGCCAGCATACTGCTTATAGTATCATTCGATGCTGATATGTATAATTTCAATGGTCTATGAGGCACTGGAGGCATCATAATCGGAGGGTTTGTCAAGTACTGCTTTATCTGGTTGAAGGCTTCTTGGTGGCAAGGTTCCCACACAAATTCTTGTTCAGCCTTCAACTTGATCAATAGAGCAAAAATTCTAGTTCTTCCTAACAAATTGGATATAAATTTTCTCAAGAAATTCACTTTTCCTAAAAAAGATTGTAATTCTTTCTTATTCGTCAGTGGTGCAGCTTCCAAAACTGCCTTAGCTTTATTCTTGTCCACCTCAATACCTTTTTTATAGACTAAAAAACCAAAGAATTTAGCAGTCGACACTCCAAAACCACATTTTTTCGGATTCATCTTGATGTTGTGCATTCTCATTTTGTCGAATGCCTACCTCAAGTTTGTCAAGTGGA
This sequence comes from Ormosia emarginata, assembly GCA_029884605.1. Lineage (NCBI taxonomy): Eukaryota > Viridiplantae > Streptophyta > Magnoliopsida > Fabales > Fabaceae > Ormosia > Ormosia emarginata. The sequence continues at coordinate 3,780,870 of JAQQTP010000083.1, forward strand.
TCTCATTTGTTTCCGACTTGACAATGACATCGTCGATATACACCTCCATAAATTTTCCAATGACATCATAGAAGATTGTGTTCATCGTTCTCTGATAGGTGGCCCCTGCATTCTTTAATCCGAAAGGCATGACTATCCATTCATATGTCCCAATAGCTCCTGGACATCTGAAGGCAGTTTTCGACATGCCCTCCTCGGCTATAAAAATTTGATTATAACCTGCATGGTCATCCATAAACCTTAACAATTCATGTTCAGATGCGACATCAACTAACATGTCCGCAATTGGCATTGGATATTCATCTTTAGGTATAGCAGTGTTTAGATTTCTAAAATCTACACATATTCTTAACTTGCCATTTTTCTTAATTACAAGAACAATATTAGAAAGCCATTCGACATACCTGGTTGTTCTGATGAACTTGGCTTTGAGCAATCTTTCGACCTCTTCCTTTATCTTCAAAATCACCTCAGCTGCAAATCTTCTATTAGCTTGTTTGACAGGTTTACAACCTTCTTTCAATGGCAATCTATGCTCGACAAGATCTCTACTCAATCCAGGCATTTTGTCGTAATCCCACGCAAAACAATCTTTATATTGCTTAATTAATTCCACAAGCTTTTCTTTGAATTCCTTTGGCAGAAATGAACTTACAAATATAGGCCTTCTGTTTGTTTCAATGCCCAAGTTTATTTCTCCTAAAGGATCTTCCATCTCTACACCTTGTCTTTCTTCAAGTCCTTTCTCAAAACCCAAAGGACCATCATCTATTATACATTCCAACAATACACCTTCAGTGGTGTACACTGCCTTATCGGCCAAATAAGTCGACAGTCGATCCAACTGATTAACACTCATGGCTAGTGCTTGGCCAATCCATTTTGGCCTTATTCATTAGTCGAATGCCAAACTGATCCATTAAGCATGTTCCAAGCGCCTCTTTGTCGATAACTCCATTATTTGTCGTGACCGGCTTGACATTTGGAGCATAGATTTTAAAATTGACATGAAGTTGTTATAAATAGCAAAGGCTGTCATCTGCCTCTACTATTTCTACCTGATCATCTGCATTCCAGATAATAAGTTTCTGATGAATTGTCGATGGTATTACTCCAACGACATATATCCAATCTCTCCCCAATAGAAGATTGTAACTGGATTTTGTTAGAATTACAACAAACAATGTCGACCTTTCAATGGATCCAACTTGCTCGTTTAACATCACTACTCCGTCTGACGGGGAAGTTTTTCCACTGAAATCAATAACAATCATGTTAGTTATAATTAAATCAAACTCATTCTTTCCAAATTTCTTTAACATTGCCCTTGGGATCAGATTGATAGCTGCCCCTCCGTCTATCAAGACTCTATTTGTCGGCTTGCCTTCTAACAAAGCTTTGATATGCAATGGACGGAGATAAGTCTTTTGTTCTTCTGTTGGCTTTCCAAAATATGGTGTATTATTGAATACAGTTAACATATTATCTTGACAGAAAAGCCAATGATCATTGAGGTCATTCAGGTCTTCTTCATTCTCTCCTACATATTCAATTTTGTGATACCCTTCGAATTTAGCAGGTAAAACTGAAATCAAATTCACATTCATTGACTTTAAGAATTCTTCCTCATCTGACTCTTCATGACTTTTGAATCCACCAAGCTTGAGATACTCTTTCGATGGAAAACTACTATCCATAGCCATTATGATGTCATCCAGATCCTTGTCTAGATTAAAATCCATGTCGAATTGTTCATTATCACCAAAACCTAAAAGATCATCTGGATCAGTTAAGGCTTCAATAACTTCATCAATCATCGAATCCATATCTACAATTTGGCAATCAAACTTCCCAAATTTCTTTTCCCTTTGATCATATCAAGCATTTTCTTCCTCCACTCGACATCTTGGTCAGGATCTTTCAGAACTTTCAAGATTTCTTCCTTCGACTAATCTTCATCATCACTATTGCTTTTATTCTCAGCTATTTTCCTTATCATTTTCTCAGCTTTCACCCTAGCTATATCCTTATCTTCTTTAACTACCAGATTGTTCTTTTTTGCTTCTTTTTCCATTGCTACAAGTCTAACTGGCCATTTTCTTTCAATTTTGTTTGGAGTAGGCTCTTGAACCTGTTTCCCTCTCTTTATCTCTGCAAGTTTTTCTTGTCGGAGATTATTATTCCTATCCAGCCGTCTAACTTCACTTGTTGTCGACTCAACTGGGATTGTGTTTGTAGATTCTTTTCTGATAATTCTTCTCAATTTCTTATTGTCTTTATTTTCATCTAGTGTTGGCTTAACTTCGACTACCAAACATCCCATTTCTGTAGGTTGTTCTTTAATAACCAAACCTTCAGCCAAATTTATTCTTTTCTATGCCTGTCTCAACCTCTGCTGCCTTCTTTTTTGACTTTTTGACATTGGTACGGACTTTGATGGCCTTGCTACATCTTGGCCAATCAAGGCTTCATCTTGGTTGATTCTACCATGTCTGTAATCTTCATTCCAGAATGGTTGATTTTTCTGAAATCTTCTCTTCCTGGCAGCCACGTTTCGTCGAAAATACGTGTAACTTGCCATTGTAGAATTTTTAACCCATTTATCCACAACAACATTGGCAGGTGGCACTCGGGTTTTGACTGATCCGACACAGCCCCTGGGAAATGAATTACTCCCCATAGATTCACCAGATGACTCAACCAACCAGCCATTCATATTAGGCCTGGGCATATAGATTGGCTTAGGCTTTGGAGTATAAATTGGTTTTGGAATATTAAAGGGCTATTGTGGTTTTTCAACTTTTTTGTCGAAAAACTTCTTTTTTCCTTGTGAATGACCCTGTTATTCTTCAGCAGCTTTCTTTGTTGCAAATTCATCATACACTGCATTGCATCTTGGACACAACCTTACCTTGTCTTTTTCCTTCTTCCTTTCAAGGAAAATTTCAAGAGATTCTCCTTGCTTGGGATAAACATCCATTGTATCTTCCATGTCAATGTCCAGTCCCTGTAAATTCCTTATGTTGATCATTCCAACATTTAAAGGAACCTGTTGATCGACGTATGAAATTCCAGCCTAAAACAGATCTGTATCACTTTTATGTCTGCCTTAGGCTTGTCAGTAAACTTCAAGCGCCCATCCATTAGTGCCTTCTAAATTAGATCTCTAAAACGAATACATTCGTTAGTGACATGACTGAAATTATTATGAAACTTACAATATTTTCAGTCTTTTATTTCATCTGGTCTTAATAACTTATGACCTTCTGAAAGTTTAATCTGTTTATCTTTTAACAATAAATCAAAGATTTTGTCAGTTCTTGTTACGTCGAATGTATATGTTTATCTATTGACATAATTCATTTTTTCCTTATTTCTTGTAGGCTGTAAAGCCTGACATACATAAGGAGGACTATTCTGAAGTTCAGCAATGTTAACTTCAAATTCATCATTGCTATCCTCAGTCCCATTGTCGGATTCGTCTAACCCAATGAATGTCACTTTCTCTCTTTTAAGGAATCTTTTTTGCTTTTGGACCTTTTTAGCTTTCAGTTGCTCTATTTGTCTAGCCTTCTCACCTAGTTGGGCAAGATCAACAAAATGTTGATTCAATAATTTTTTTCTTATGTAATAGTCTAAACCTTCTGCAGCAATTTTCACTATTTCTGCTTCAGGTATAGGAGTAAAACACCTTCTCCTCATTTGTCGAAACCTAGATAGGTAATCATCCATGGTTTCATTATATATTCTCTTGATATTAAAGAGATCTGTAAGTCCAACTTTTAAATCTCCCTTGAAGAATTGATCATGGAAACTCCTTTCTAATTAAGTCCAAGAATGAATCGAATTTGGTCTCAATGTCGAAAACCAAGAAAATGCATTTTTAGTAAAAGAACTTGAGAAGAATCTCATTTTAAGGCCTTCAATAGTGGCCAACTCTCCCATTTCTATAGTATACCGTGCGACATGTTCGATGATCGATTCCCCACTTTCTCCTGCAAACTTAGAAAGTTTAGGAATTTTAATTCATCTGGGCAATTCTGCCTGTTGTACCCACTCAGGAAAAGCTGAAACAAAATAGGGTTAGTTGACATATCCAACATTGAACCCAAACCTATTTAGCACTTGTTCCACTACTTGATTAACATTTTGTTCAACCATTTGGTGCCCCCCAAGATTTCGTCGAAGTAATCTTATGGCTGCATCATTCCTAGCCATTTGATCCTCATCATCTCGACAAAGCACATGGACATTACCACATTCCAAACGTAGTTGATCATTTTGTCCAGGTTGACCAGGATTTTGTTGGTCTTGTCCCATGTTCACTTGGGGTATAACTACTCCTGCATTTGCCCCAGACTGGGCTCTTTGAGCATTATCATTAGCCAATTCACCTATTCCCAAGGCTTGATTTAGCCTTGCCATTTATTGAGCCAACGCGCTGCAAGCATTATTTGTATTTTCCATGATTGGTGTAATCACAACACCCATTTGCTGAGTGAACATGTGCACCATTTCATGGTTGCTTTCATCCATTTGTTGTCGAAAACTGGCCAAAGAATTCATAGTTGGCCCAGTCATATTCTGAGGAATATCTCTTGACATATTTAGGAATACAGATCCCAAATTTAATCTCTCCTGTCGAAAAAGAGTTGGATTACTTGAACTTGAAACTCTTGTTCCTTGGCCATTAAAACTTACTAAAGCCGAACTTATTTATTGTTGTCCTTGTGAAGTTGTTGTTTGGCCTATAGTATTGGCCAAAGTAGAACCAAGTCCCATTTGTGCTAACATAGGAGGAATATAATTTGGTGGCAAACCATATTGTGGTGCCAACCTTGAATTTGAGTTCATTACACTTTGATTACTTGGTTGATTTGGTGATGACTGAGTCACTCCAAGCACCACTTGTTCCAATACTGGGTTACTCTTGAGAGTACCATTTGCTACTATATTAACCACAGGACTCGTACTAACTACGGTTAAAGGTGACACAGTAACAGCTGTCGAAGGTGCACACTAACATCAACTGAAAGTGCATTCGACGCCTAGTTATTTGCGTTACTCATAACTTGCGTATCTTGAGAAGGGCAAGAATATACCAACTTTCCACTTCTTAAACGCATAAAACTATCTTCTTATAAAGAGGTTTGTGACACTACGAGTTACTCTAAACTCGTCCCACCGAGTGTGCCAATTTGTTTATGGGTGAATTTGGTTAGGATAAATTCCAACAAACAAATATATTTTATCAGTTGAAAGTGAGTTCAGAGTTATATGGTAATCTCATTTTGAAAATGATTTTGAAGAAACTTGTGAAAACTTGATTCAAGAAGTGAAGGGAAAGAGATGGAAGCTTAGAAAAAGCTTTAAAACTTTGCAAAAAATTAAAGATGCAGAAAATATAAAGGGCAAGAATTTAAAGTGCATAAATTTAATGTGCAGGAAAGTAAAGTGCAAGAAATGTAAAGTGTAGAGAAGGTAAAAGTGCATGAAATGTAAAAGTGCTGAAGATTAAAGTGTAGAAAATAAAGGTGTAGAAAGTTAAAATGCAAGAAATGTAAAATACAAAAAGTTTAAAGTGCAGAAAGTGTAAAGAAATTTAAAGAACAAGACTTAAAATAAAAGAATTTAAAAGAACACTGCATTAAAGTAAATGACTTGAAATGAAAATGGAAGGCATACTTGGAGTCAGAATCTGTTAATCTGCTAGAGTGAGATGTTAGGATTGTATATCCAGTAACTAACCATTTGTACATCGTGAATACTAGTATTTATAGGCAAAAATATAAAAAATAACTGACTCCTAAAAACTGACTACGTACACAGCAGTTATGCCACGTTTTTCTATACTAATCTTTTGCTCAACTGAGAGCAGTTATGAAATCTTTCGACAATAACCAACTCCTGTCGAATTCAGAATTAGTAACTTTATTTTCGACGAAACCAACCCTAGACCATTTGAGAGTTGGCCACTACTTGGATCACCATCTGGCTGTCGAATTCAAGACTAATAACTGAAAGCAACTGAGATCTTTTGACAAAAACCAACATCTGACTATAACACATTAGAAAATTTCTTCAATGTCATCATCATCGAGCTGTCGAAAATCTCTTCATCGAATATCTCAATGTTATCATCCGGCTGTCAAAACCCTTATTCGTCGAATGTCTCAATGGTATCATCCCACAATCAAAATTATCTTCATTGAATATTTCAATATTATCATCTGACTGTCAAAATTATCTTCGTCAAATAAGAACTTATGATTTTACCCCCAATAATGGGTAAATTTGATACTAATATTTTGCTCAACTATGAGAGCAACTATGAATCCTTTTGATAAAAAAACCAATGACTGACTATTAATATACGTCAGTCTAAAGCTTAGAAAATCTCATCGATGCAACACTTAGAAAATCACGTCGATCCATCACTTCTTCTTCGTCGAATTAGAACTTGTAATTTTACTCTTAACAATTACACTTTGATTACTTGGTTGATTTGGTGATGACTGAGTCACTCCAGGCACCACTTGTTCCAGTACTGGGTTACTCCTGAGAGTACCAGTTGCTACTATATCAACTACAGGACCCGTACCAACTACGGCTAAACGTGACGCAGTAACGACTGTCGAAGGTGGCGCACTAACATAAACTGAAAGTGCATTTGACGCCTGGTTATTTGCGTTACTCATAACTTGCGTATCTTGAAAAGGCAAGAATATACTAACTTTCCACTTCTTAAACGCATAAAACCATCTTCTTATGAAGGGGTTTGTGACACTACGAGTTACTCTGAACTAGTCCCACCGGGCATGCCAATTTGTTTATGGGTGAATTTGGTTAGGACAAATTCTAACAAACAAACAAATTTTATCAGTTGAATGTGGGTTCAGAGTTATATGGTAATCTCATTTTAAAAATGATTTTGAAGAAACTTGTAAAAACTTGATTCAAGAAGTGAAGGGAAAGAAATGGAAGCTTAGAAAAAGCTTTAAACTTTGCAGAAAATTAAAGATGCAAAAAATATAAAGGGCAAGAATTTAAAGTGCATAAATTTAACGTGTAGGAAAGTAAAGTGCAAGAAATGTAAAGTGCAGAGAAGGTAAAAATGTATGAAATGTAAAAGTGCTGAAGATTAAAGTGTAGAAAATAAAGGTGCAGAAAGTTAAAATGCAAGAAATGTAAAATGCAGAAAGTTTAAAGTGCAAAAAATGTAAAGAAATTTAAAGAACAAGACTTAAAATAAAGGAATTTAAAAGAACATTGCATTAAAGTAAATGACTTGAATTGAAAATAGAAGGCATACTTGGAGTCAAATCCGTTAATCTGCTCGAGTGAGATGTTAGGATTGTAGATCCAATAACTAACCCTTTGTACATCATGAATACTAGTATTTATAGGCAAATTATAAAAATTAACTGACTCCTAAAAACTGACCATGTTCATGGTAGTTATGCCACGTTTTCACTAACATCTTACTTAACTTTCGACAGTAACCAACTTCTGATCATTTAATACTTGTGTCGACCACCACTTAAATCTAGTCTGTCGATTTCAGAGTTGGTAACTTTTCTTTTGACAAAACCAATTCCTGACCATTTAAGAGAGTTGGCCACCACTTGGATCATCATCTGGCTGTCGAATTCAAGACAGGTATTCCCACCTTCAATATGTCGGTTCACCACTTGGAAAATTTCTTCAATGTCGTCATCGAGTTGTAAAAATCTCTTTGTCGAATATCTCAATGCTATTATTCAGCTGTTGAAACCCTTATTCGTCGAATGTCTCAATGGTATCATCTGGCCATCAAAATTATCTTCGTCGAATTAGAACTTGTGATTTTATGTAACACCCTGTAATAATTCTTAAATAAGAACTTTGATTTGAATAAAAACCCTAGGCAAGGACTAAGAAGAAGATAACTTACTATAAATCTAACTCAAAAATCAATCTCAAAGTAAATTAGCAAAGAATGATCATGACCACGTATATGATTGAGTAATGGCTAATTACTTGAGAATAGAAAAAGAAATCATGCAAACAAACAATTAATCATTTGCATATTAATATTTAAAAGGACAAGTGTTGCTTGGTTATAAATATGATTAGAATTATGCCAAAGGCAGCCTAGCCATCATCAAACAAGTGTTTACATGTCTTTCACTTAGTGGAATTAGTAAGTTAAACATAACTTATGGCTATGGCATTTAGAAGGTTGCATGCTATCCTTAAAACAAGTATTTTACACAAGCAAGGAAACCAAGACAGCATGATACAATAAGGCACACGGCTGGCCAGGATTGTGACACACCACCAAAGTTTTAAAACACATCCAAATAGCATGACATTCATGGCTGGAACACAGGGCAGCCGTATGGCTTGAAAGCCATGCAAATTGCCACATTCTTAACCAAGCCAAATGTGCAATTGTCCAAGCTCTTCTCCATGCAAGATGCCACGGCAGTAGCCCTCCCCAAGGGCTATGATTCTCCCTCACTAGCCTAAGTAAATCATGGAAGGTTGAATGACAAACAAAACATGCAGAAGGACACCTTTCTTGATTAAACCAAGTCATGATGCCACATGTAACTCATGCTCCCTTTCCCTTCATGCAAGGAGACACCTCTCCAGCCTCCTTGTCACGCTGGAAACCAGCAGAAGCAGCAGTATGCTTCTTCAAAAAAGGAAAGCAGGAGCTGGCACCAGGATTTCTCTTCAAAAACAGTAAGCTGCCACCCTTTTCTTCCAAGACAATGGCCACATCAAAAGCCTATGCTATCCTAGGCAATCATAGCCATGATGAGGAGGAGCAGCACGGTTTTAAGGAGCTTAAGAATCAGGAGACAAGGCTGGAGCAGCATCCATCCAACCCCCTCCAAGTTCTTGCAAAAAAAACCGTGAGCCACCCATCCTTCCATTTCCATAATTTCTTCACACCCTTCCTTTTGTTTTCATATCCGTGAGCCTTAAAGAAACAACACACCTCCTCCATCTCTTCACTCCTAAGGACGGTTAAGGTAGGGAAGAATCAAAGGGGAAGCTTTTCTCTAGTCATTCTTTCTTAGATTCCCATTCTATCAATTTATTGCTAACCAAGTGCATTTGTTCCGCATACTGTTTTCTGGTTGCATTCTGTTTCCTGGTTTGTATCACAACACTTGCATTCTGTTTTTCTGGTTTACATATAACCCTTGCATGATGTTTTCTGGTTTGCATAATGATATCCTGCATTCAGGTTTTTCTGGTTTCCATACGTTTCTGTTTTTCTGGTTGTATTTTTACATTCTGGTTTGTTTACTGTCTTCTGGTTTACAGGTTTTTCTGGTTTCCATATGTTTCTGTTTTCTGGTTTCCATTATTATGTTTCTGTTTTTCTGGTTTCCATTCTAATATGTTTCTGTTTTATGAGTATAATATAAGTTCTAAAGCTAAGTAACCACACTTTGCTATAAGTTGTGTAAACAACATGATTCTGTTTTCTTAAATCAAATGCACCGAGTGGCAACTTGGAATATCATGCATTCTGGATTCTTCAAGTGCACCGAATGGAGGTTGTGATGTTATGTACTCTTCTTTGATTCTGGTTTTGATCAAGTGCACCGAATCAAATGCATCTTAAGGGTTACTAAAAATAATGAAAGACTATGGTGATGAGAATTTGAAAATATGGTTATTGATCCCTATGCTTACAAGGACGTAAACACTTGGTTGGTGGTGAGTTGTGATTGGTTTTCGTTTGTAATATACAAACTTTAAAATCATCATATGTATAAATGTAATAAAAGTGTAAAGATAAAGTTTCCTTGGGATTTAGCCTACACGAAGATATGTGAGGAGTAGATTGGGGGGGTGGTGAAACCCTTGGGAGTAATGCTATTGTGACCACACTTATGTTCGAGGTAGAACAAGTCCTGGTAGGACTGTGAGTTTGTGGGGGTCGCTTCCGGAGGTGGCATTACTTTGACATGCCCTTTTTCTCCAGGACGATGGAGAGCATACAGTGGGAGGTATGTGCACTCTCGTCCATCTATCCCAAAGGAGCACTCCATGGAGTTGGTATAGTAAAAGAGACTTTAAAAAGAAATTTATAACTATCCTAAACTCTTGTTATTATGATACTGTCTTTATTAGTAATTTTTTTATGGTGTTTAGATGCTCTTATTCCTTATTGTTGCAATTCTGTTATTATAAGTAATTTATTCCTACTAACTGTTACATATTCTGTAGAAAGGTTATTTTCGAAAAATAAACCGTTTTGGGAATTGGAGTTTTTCTTTAAACTATATTATTTCTGTTGTGAGAATTTTACTAAAAACTGATTCCCCTGGAATATCATTAGTTCTGTTTTTTTTAACTTACCTACTGAGAATCATTTTCTCATCCCTTCTATGATTTATCGTGGTATTCCAGACCCGCCATCATGAGTACTATTGTAGTCTGGCTGGGAGAAGGGACTAGGCATTATGACATGGAAACCAAATTGTTTACTTTTACTGGTCAGATTACCATACATATATCATCCACCTCCCACCCAGAGTTTGGAGTTACCACCATCTCTGGCCCTTTCACTTTCCAGGTGGTCCTCCCTCCATGGTGATCCTGCCATCGCCACCTCCGTTCAGCTAGCTATGACCATGCTAAATTCTCCTCTACCTTACTACTTGAAAATGAGGAGAAATATGTGTTGCTGCTAATGTTTTTTTTATGTTGTTTTAATCTCATGGCTTGTATAAGACCCTGCATGGGTCTAATTTTGTAACTGTTATGCAAACTGGTGTTTGGTGTTTTGTATCTAAATGGCAATTATGTACGTAGGTCTTTGTGTCGATAGTTATTTCTTCCGCTCCTTAAAAAGAAAGCACAAAACGTAAAGTTAATAAGTTAACTATCTCCAAAACAATCGTGGCTAAATTAACCCTATTTACAAGGAAGAGGAAATAAATGCTTTTTTTTAGGTTGTTACATTTTACCCCCCAACAACTCTATTACAATAGTTTGACTAAAGCTGCTGATAAGATTATATAATTTTAAATGCAAACATGAAGTTAAGCAAGTTTTATCTTTTAGTGGTTGATTAAGTCTTCGTTCCTTTATACCCCCGCAAGATAGGATTGCCATTTGCAACACACATCATGGATCGAAGATCACTGAACTTGGAGACACTTAGGTTGCGTTTGGTACACCTGATAGTATAAAACATGATAGTATAAAACATGATAGTATAAGACAATATGATAAGGTTTGATAGTATAAATAAACTGATAAGCTCTTATACTATCAAGCATTTGATGTATTTAGTATAAATAACTTGATAGCATATATAATTATTTACTATGACTATATTATTCTTAACATTTTTTACCATCCATTTTTGCTTGTCAAACCACCAATGAAATAATAATAATAATAATAATAATAATAATAATAATAATAATAATTTAATTTAATAATAATAATAATAATAATAATAATAATAATTACGAAATAATAATAATAATAATAATAATAATAATAATATTTAATATAATAATAATAATAATAATAATGAATTTAATAATAATAATAATATTTATTAATAATAATAATAATAATTACTAATATTATAATAATAATAATAATTACGAATTTAATAATAATAATAAATAATTACAAATTTAATAATATTAAAAGTGGAGGATAGTGGTGAGAGAAAAATCTTATCAGGTTATATTATGAGGTCATAAGAAGGATAGTGTTATACTATTAAAGTGTGATAAAAAGTTTTGACCGGATTTGGCTATCGTATCAGATGGACATACCAAACGTTTGATAAAGTCTGATAGTATTAACTTATACTATCAGATCCTCCTTATACGACGCACCAAACATAGCCTTAGTGGTTTTGTCAAAATGTCCGCTAGTTGGTCCTTAGTAGAGACATGAGAAACAACTAAATGACCTTGTTGTACCAGTTCACGAACCAAGTGATAGTCCAACGCAATATGTTTCATTCTAGAGCGGAAAATAGGGTTGGAGCATATGTATGTGACACAAACATTGTCACATAGAAGTTGCGCTGTGGAGCATTTGTTCAGGCCAAGTTCGTGCAACAAATTGGAGAGCCACATTAGCTCTGCAGTGGCAGTAGCAACAACTCAATATTTTGCTTCAGTTGAGGATCGAGCTACTGTGCGTTGTTTCTTCAAAGACCAAGAAATTGGATTGCCACCAAAAAGAATGAGATAAGCAGAAGTAGAAGTAGAAGTGTGGTCGTCAGTATTCCCAGCCCAATCAGCGTCACTATAGGCAACTAATTCAACACAATGGCTCTGCCGAAAGATGTCATCGCCATATTGTTGAAAAGAGTCGTAGTTTCCTTCATTATGCCAAACTTCCCTCCCATCTATGGTATTAGCTTGCCATTAGCTTAAAAGCATTCATGATCCTCCCTCACCATGTCTTCTCTCACATATGAAAATCCAGCCACCAATCCTGTCACCACTTTTGTCATCTATCCCACCACTAGTTTCCCTTTCTTTGGAACTCAACCTTTGCTAAAGGAACCAAGACTCAGTCAACCACTGAAAGATAGCACTTGCTTAACTCATGTTTAAAATTAAATTTATGTAATCTTATCAGTAGCTTTAGTCTAACTGTTGTAGCAGAGTATATTATCATCCCATCCTATAGCTTAGGAACAATTCTCTCTATATATTGTACTAGTTTAGATCAATGAACTAAATCAATTCAGTCTTAAAATTATCTTCTATATGGTATTAATTAGGGTTTTTATGATCAATTAGTCTAGAATTCGATTCTTGTCACTCCTATTATTTTAATAAAAAGTTAAATTTAAGTACAAGATTAGTGAGTCTATACATTATTTACACTTTAAACCTAAAGAATTTCTAGGTGAGGGGCATGTTAAAGAAGTAATAAATTCATTAATGTGCCTTCACTCAAGAGCTTAAATTTTTTAAAAAGATAATTTATGGCAATTTGGACTAGATAAGTGACTGGTCAATGGTCAAACTACTCAAGCCGAGTTTTGAAAAGCAGATGTAGTTGATTTCCATGGCTTTCCGATTGCCTGATCTCTGTGACTAGTTTATCAAATTTGTCAATTCACTCATCCCTCTATTATTTGATTGTCAACTGCTAATTATTTTTCTTTAATATAATTAAAATTTTGCCAACAAGTGTCTTAAAAATATTTTTTAAAGAAGTCAAAATAATTTTTTTTTAATGAAAACATAACAAATAGTAATTTTTTTTTTTAATTTTCTATATGTTAAATACTTTATTTTCATAAAAAATTATCTTAACTTATTTAATAAGTATCCTTAGTAAAACTCATATCCTTATATTGCGCATAAAAAACGTAACAAAAGAAGGGACCAATATCCTCTGTCTAAGAGTAATAATAGGTATACGGAGCAGCGTGAAATGATGACAAGAAAGTGAGAAAAATTTGAATGCCATGATTTGGAGTAGCAAAGATCAAAAGCCACAGCCGCCCATGCATTTCATGTTCTTGTTTTTTCATAGTAATTATGTACGAAGACTACTTTAGTTATTTCTTTAGAGACGGGCTTTACAGGAAGATTATGTCATAAGAATAATATTTAAGGTGATAAAAAAAAAGTAAATACGTAAAATTCAAATAAAATGTAAATATGTAAAATTATTGAATTATAAAAAAATTTGAAAAAATATTTTAACATAATATTAAATATTTAAATATTCAATAACATAAATTAAACATAGTTTAATCAATTAAATATTATTTATAATATTAACGGAGGCTAACCCACTAAAAGTGGATTAGTGGTAAGTGGTTTGAAAAATTTACATTAAGTCATCATAAATTAAAATAACAGTACTACCATTATAAACGAAAAAAAAAAAACTAAAACTTAATTGACTAGTTTAGCTAGTTAGAGACACACCGTCGTCGTTCACACATCGGATTGCAACCCATTCATTGTGCTTAAAATAAATTCAAGTGCATCTGGCGTCATTAAAATAAAAGAATAAATTTTCAAATTCATCCATGAGATTATAGGCATTCGAACATATTAAACTATAATAACAATAAAATTTCACTGTGGTCCTTAAATAATCACGAATATGGGTGGTATTAGTCATTTTCAAGGACTAGTGTGTTTAGTGTTTATATATAAGAAATTGTTAACTTTCACAATTTTATGTGTAAGTTATCAACTTTCATTTTTTGTTTCAAATTAAAAATTTCATATTTCTTCCTTCTTGAAACAATTTTAAAGTCGTTAATAATTGTGTCATTTTATTTCAAATACAATCATTTAATTAATAAAGTAAAAATATTAAATACTAACATTAACAAGAAAAAGAATAAATAAATATAAGATTAATCAAGAGAGAGGTTTTGATTATTAACTTTATTTATTTAATGCTAACATGGATAGTGTTGGTTATTGTTTTTATAAAATGATATAATTCAATTCTGACAAAAAATATATTTACATATAATAATTTTTAAAATATATATAATATTTTTCAATTTCATATGATATATATATATATATATATATATATATATATATATATATATATATATATATATATATTCTCTCCTTATGTCGTTATACATATTTTCATTTAATAAAGTTTACATTTTAATTTTATATGATGTTCCTCTCCGCTAATAACGTGATTATATTTGTCTTAAAAAAGAACAACGTATATTTCCTTAATTTTTTATACATTAATATTATTTTTTAAGTAAACAATTAGAATTAATAATCAAAACTTATATCTTCATTAATGATATATTTCTTTATTCTCTCTCCTTGTTAATATTTTCTGTTAATATTCTCACTTTTTATTAATTTAGATGATTATGTTTAAAATAAAATGATAAACTATTCTTGACTTTAAAGTTGTTTAGGAAGAGAGTGAGTTTTTAATATAAAACAAAAGTGTGAAAGTTGTTAACTTAGCATCCTTCAATCTTTTGGTGGAAAAAAAAAACACGTTTCTCTTTTGCTAATTAAGTTAAATGACAAATATCTATTTTAATAATTAAGAGCAAATTTTTATCTCCCCTAATAAATGTTAAGCTAAAGAATTTTCTTTCTCCTATTAACTACTAACTTTATAATTCTTTCACAGCCCTAATAATCACTAATTTCATACCTGTTCCTATTGTAAAAAAAAAACTTCATAAATGTTTCTCTTTTATTGTTATTCTCTAAAAATAATAATATAATAATATAATTATTTATAAAATGTAATTATTTAAAAAAAAAAATAATAGATAATTTTTAAATGCTGATATGATTTAATATTAACTAGTTTAAAAAATAATCACTTACAATTTTTCTTCAAAAATCACTATTATAAATTTAAAATTGATAATTGATTTTAGTGCATTTATATACATGCATTTAACTTTTTCTCAAAATTTAAGATTTAGCATTTATAATATTTCCCAAAATTATTCTAAATGATTTTTTTTAAAAAAATTTGTTACTATTAAATTATATAACATTTTAAACTTATCGATTATTTAATTTTTTAATAATTAAATTATTATATTTTTCAGAAACATAATAATAAAATAGAAAGATTTATGCAGTGAATGGTTACTAGAAGAGAAAATCTATGAGGTTTACACTTATTAGAATAGAGAAAGATTTGTTGATTTAATTAATGAAGTTCTTAATTACAAAAAGTCAAAAATAGACATGGTTCTTTAAGTTGACTAGCAAAAGATAAAAGATATTTTTTTGTTCATAAAAAGAGTAAAGAGTATTAACCTGTATTCCTCTCACTTCTTTTTTAATAGAAAGATGTTAGCAACTTACACCATTTACTTTTAGACGAAAAAATCTTACAAATTTTATTTTAAATAATTTAAATTTGTAAGCATTTTAGTCATTTGTACTCTCACTCATTTAGGGAAGAAAGAGAATAGTAGACCCTGATTTTAATAAAGAAAAATAATATTTGAATAGAGTTTTAATGAAAAAATAAAATATAACCATTACTACTTAAGTAATTGTTATTAATTTTTTTGTTGAAATTTCACGGGGAGCCTTATCATTTGATGCAAATATAAACTATATATTTTACTCCATTTGTGCATTAAAATTTAATTGTAAATTTAAATATTTTATATAAAATTTATATACCAAATATTAATTATATAGCACAAATTAGATAGAGATAATATATCATGTTATCTCTTAAATATTTAAATTATTATTTGACATATATAAAAATAATTTTAAAAATAGATAAATTTCTATCATAAATTCCACAATATTATATATATCAAATAATTATTTAGATGAGTATAATATCGGCCCTAATTAAAATTTATTCCATTTAACTATACATGCATCTTTGTCTTGTTCACATATTTGATTCCAAATTTCCAACCCTTTGGCACGCGAATGTCTCTAGTCAATGGTCATGCCAGTACAGCTGCAGCCACGTTCAAGTCAAGCCAATTATGTTATAACTTCCTAATTACCATTTCTGTCTTCTTCAATCATTTCCTCTTTCTTATTATTTTTTTAGAAATGGGGATTAATTAGAACAACATTTTATTGCAAGCCAATAATTTTTTTAATTATAGTCAAGTACTGAAACAGTTTGTACATATCTCATCTAATTTACTTTTCTAATCCGATTAAATGTAGATCATCTATATTAAAAATAATAAATTCATAAAGATATTTTTTATAATCTAACCCATATAATTGACATAATTAAGCGTCAAATCAATAACTATGTATTTATCTACATATCACATATTTTTTCACTACTAAGCCATCTCTGACAAGTTAGTGCTAGGTGTAACATTCAAATACTGATAACCCAATATATCTGACATATATCTGGATAAATAGTATTAACAATGCCAATGCTAGTTAATTTTTAATCTAACCCATAACATTTATATAAATAAATCATTATGGATAGTATTGTAGAAATAAATATCCACATATATTTACAACTTTGTCATCAATACATAATATTCTATATACTACTGAGATTACAACTCAAAACAAATATACATAATATACAAACTTAAACTAGTGGAACATAAAACGAAACTATTCTTCAGTCTTCTTCTCCTTGCTTCTGGATGAACTTCTACTTGGATTTACACGGCAACACATAGAGTGAGAATTCATAATTCTTAATATAAATGTATTAATACCAACAGTCGTAATATTCATAATGAATATACAACCCATAAACATTAAGAATAAAACTGTAACTAATAATTAAACTATTGCTCAAAACTCAAGGGACTATCACATTCGCTCTCTATATGATATCTCCAAGTAACTATACCTCTGAACTAGTTCAAGTTTAAAACAGTCAATGATATTAAACAATTGCTTATACAATTGTAAAATATCATTGAGCAAGGCCACACATACACAAAAGAATCATAAATCACAAATGCAAATAAATATCAAGTAATGCAATGAAAATATGATGTATGATTATGCTCAAAGCAAAGGTGCATGATAGTGTAAATGCAATATCATGAGATGTCATGAAACTTAACTATTCTTCTTGGTAAGGAGGGAATCTATTATCTGAACATGTTACCTCCTTAACCTGCCAAGTAGGGAGGGAATATGTATCCTCCAGCAACTTACCTTAAACTGAGTGGACTTTTCCACTACCTCAAACTATTAGGAATAGTAAGTATGTGTATGCATGTGGGTGTAAAAAATGTGGTGCTATGTCTAACTCTTACATAACTACCACATAAACTCTATACTAAGTTTATCCTTGCACTACTAGCTTTACCTCAACTCTATGAGAGCGTTCATGCCCTATGGCACTCCTCTATAAATAAAACTTAATATACTTCCTCCCTTTGCATTACTAGTTCTTCCTCCCTATGGCACTCTAATATAGCCAAACTTACTTGTATACTTGTGTCTCATTACTTCTTCACTTTCAAAGTAATAGCTATGCAACACTTTGCTGCTCAATGAATTAAATTTCTATCTATGACAATCCATACTTAATGGATGCACAAACTTTCCTTGACTTTGTCTTGTATGCAAGTCATTCCTTTTCTTTAAGAAATTCACATTTTAGTGTCCTAACACTCTTTAAAAGGCATAAAGAAGGGGTTTAAATCATTAGGGTAGCTCAATTCTCCATGAAAAATATCCTGGTAGATCCTACTCTGGGCTCCTAGCCACCCTCTTCCTAGCGCCTGAGCGCTGGTTGCGCGCCTGGGCATTCGCTACCCGATGCCTGAGCGCTCACTGGATAGAGCCAAAAGAAAAATCTCTCTAGGCGATGGGAGCCTGGGTGCCCATCACTGGCGCTTGGATGCCAGCGACCCAGCGCACTTGTTCTGTTCTATGATGCTGAGCGCTTGAGTGCTCAATCCCTAGCGCCTGAGCTCCAATGCATCAGAATGGATTCTACAGAATCCTTGTTTCCAAACTAGATAAATTCTCCCTTAAACTCATTTGTTAAATAATTTTCATCTTCAGACAAAGCTTCTAATCATGATATAAACCTTAAACAATCATTTATCGTATTCAAACTTGGATTTTTTTTAAAAAAAAACTCAAATATTGAATCCATTTTCCAACTAACTTTCCAATAAAAAATTATGGATTCTAAGGGTTACAATCTATTTTCTATGGTCCATACAAGCTAAATCTAACTCATTTCAAGTAAAGAAACAAGAAATTGACATCTAACCCCCTATTTTAATTAAAAAAAAACCCATTTTTCCCACTAAACCAAGAAAAGAGATGAAGATAATAGGAAATGGATGAATACAAATACCCTTGCCTCTTTGTGGAGTGGATAATCACTCGTTGGTCTTCCCTTTTTCCTTCGTCTTCCTCTCTTCTTCTTCTTTCTCCTTTCTCTTTTCTTCTTCTTTCTTCTCTCCTTTGGTTCCTGTTTCTGCCATGAGAGACAATCAAAAGAAGTCAAATGACTTCTTATAAGATAATTACTAAACCATGCTGTTAACTTTATATCTGTTAGAAGCACTTTGATTTTACTAAATCAAGTTTTCTAACCTTCTTAGGTATTCGAATAAATCCTAAGATTCGTCTAATTACCCAATTCATCATTACCATTAATTTTCATATCTGCACTAGGTCCATTTGATATTAAAACACTTACTCGATGTATTTAAAAATACCAAACAAACTCAGTTTACCTTTAAACTTTAATGACATCTTACTTAACTCATTGGTGACTTAGAAACAAATTGTCTATATTTTTTTATCTCAACTTAACCTTTAAAATCATTTTCTGAGTCATTTTAGACCACTTTTCACATTCTGTATTGCGACAAAGTATCTAAACTAACTTAGTTTATCAACAAACTTTATAAGCATGTCAAGCAAGTATTAAGTTACTTCTATAACTCTATACAAGCTTAACATGTTAGCAAGAGTGTTACACTAGGACAATATGTAAGGGGATTAAGGTTCAAGCATCTCATGCAATAATATATATAAATAATATTTTTCAAAAAATAAAAACTCAGACATAACATTTATAAATCGTTTGTTTTTTTGTTACTTCAAATATTTTATAAATCATATTTCTTTATATGAATCTTACTTTACTCTAAGGATTAGTTAAGTTTAGTTCTTACCCACAAAATTTATTAATGTGTACATTCTACACAAAATCTAATCTTTGTGCGCATTTTTGCTAAAATAATTATGTAATGAAAAATTACGTATACATTTATTTTTTCTAGTTTAATAAAGCTTTAAGGTCAACGTGATGTTTTGTTTGATACTTGAAGAAAATGAGGGAAAGCCGAACAGAATATTCATGAAATTGTCGGGTTGGTTACTTTTTGACTTTTTTTTTCTTAATAATAAAAAGTTTAAGGAAGAAGGAGCTCATCTCATTCTATGTTTGGTAATGTTTATTTTTTTTTTTTTGGAGATAATTGCTTCTTTTTTTTCAAAATTTCTCTTGAATTTTTTTGATTACAAACTGTTATGAATATAAAATAAACTAATTCATATACACAAATCTTAACTTTTAGACGTCATAGTTTTTTTTCCTCAAAATAAGTAGATATAATTTGGGGTGTTCGATTAGTAAGTTAAGTGGCTTTCACAGAGTTTTTTAACCTGATCCACTCAAAATGAGTTGGGTTTGATCTAATCTATGAATCTAACATACATTAAAAAAATCCTTGTTAAAATAAATATTGAGATACGAAATTAGAAATTTGTTACAAATAACACATTTTAATTACAAATAGCATATGTCCCAAATAAATGAGAAGTTCTTACATACTATGTGAATATTATATCATTCTACTCAAATTGTAACACGTGACACCTATAACCATACATACCGTTAGATTAAAAAATAAAATATTATTAAATTAAAATGTATGATTACAAAACTTCCTAGAGTAATACTCAGGAGTATTTTAGAATTTATCCAAATAAATTAAAAAGTCACATAATCAGTCTTACACAAAACATAAGAAATCTCAAATAAGGTAAATAAATATAACAAGTTTTATAAAGTTAATATAAGTTTAAAATAAATATAACAGAATATTCATGAAATTGTCGGGTTGGTTACTTTTTGACTTTTTTTTTCTTAATAATAAAAAGTTTAAGGAAGAAGGAGCTCATCTCATTCTATGTTTGGTAATGTTTATTTTTTTTTTTTTGGAGATAATTGCTTCTTTTTTTCAAAATTTCTCTTGAATTTTTTTGATTACAAACTGTTATGAATATAAAATAAACTAATTCATATACACAAATCTTAACTTTTAGACGTCATAGTTTTTTTTCCTCAAAATAAGTAGGTATAATTTGGGGTGTTCGATTAGTAAGTTAAGTGGCTTTCACAGAGTTTTTTAACCTGATCCACTCAAAATGAGTTGGGTTTGATCTAATCTATGAATCTAACATACATTAAAAAAATCCTTGTTAAAATAAATATTGAGATACGAAATTAGAAATTTGTTACAAATAACACATTTTAATTACAAATAGCATATGTCCCAAATAAATGAGAAGTTCTTACATACTATGTGAATATTATATCATTCTACTCAAATTGTAACACGTGACACCTATAACCATACATACCGTTAGATTAAAAAATAAAATATTATTAAATTAAAATGTATGATTACAAAACTTCCTAGAGTAATACTCAGGAGTATTTTAGAATTTATCCAAATAAATTAAAAAGTCACATAATCAGTCTTACACAAAACATAAGAAATCTCAAATAAGGTAAATAAATATAACAAGTTTTATAAAGTTAATATAAGTTTAAAATAAATTAAAATAATAAAAAAGCCCCCAGAAGGCATAAACAACAAATCACATTAACCAATTAAAGTCAATATCATCACATATATCATATGTACTGATATAATCATTTACTTCGTTCTCAATTTTTCTAGATACTCTTTGTCATTCAATCAATTCATTAGATACTCATCACAATGGTATGTTATATGATTCATAAGTTTCTCATCTTTATTTTCTATGGTCACATTGAAAATGTGATCACAATGCCTATACCTAAATTTAATTAGCACTAAGAAAGGTAATGAGAAAAGCAACTTGAAATGTCACTATAGCTAAATGACTTTTATAAAAAAAAAAAGAAGAAAATTTTACTTTGGTTGGTTGAGTTTGTACGAGTTGACACTTTCCAAATTCACTACCTGACTCATACATTACATGTTTGAGACTTTCTAATTATGTTTTTATGCATTTATCTATATACTTACTGTATATTAAAATAGGTTCTTACAAGTCATCTAATGCCAAATCATAATAAGTGATGATGTGGCATCTTTCAACGAAGAGTCTATTTCTTTAAACTATAATGTGTTCATTAGATCGGATTGACCCAATTAACTCGAAAATCCAAACCAAAGCAAATAAATTGGTTTGGTTTGGTTCAGGTAATCAGGTTACACCGGATCAAACCCGATAAAAATAAAATCTCCATTGGTTCGGTTTTCAGATTTGTGATTTTGCACCCGATGACCTAAACTAATCACCTGATGAACTCTTTTTTCAAAAAAATAAATAAATTCCTATTACTTATGTTTTGCATCTTAGCTAGGTCACAAATTAAATCTCTCATTTCATTCCTCATTTGAACGCCCATGGAAGATCAAATAACATACCAATCCACCTACCTAACCAATGAACCATCGAGTCGTAGGCTCTACCCTATGAGTCGTGATTGCATCTTGCATTTTTTTTGTGTACATTGTAATTTATTATTTTATGTGACTTCTATTTTGACAAACATTATTTTGTTGTCATACTCATTTTATTTGTTCAGTTAATAGTTTATTTATTCATTTTATTATGTTTAGTTCATTGTGTTCTTTGTCTTTGTCTTGTTAACATTTATTTTTTTTTAAAAAAAAATTAATAACCCAATGACTCAAACCAAACCAACCCATTTTAGATCAAGTTGTTTAGGTTTGGGTTGGCCAAAGAAAAAAAATTAAAGAATCGAATCAAACCAAACCAAACCAAACCAATTAAAATGCCATTATACTCATATACAACCTCACATTAATGTAAAATGTATAGGAGTTGGTCACAGGGTTATACACCTACCAACTTTCAGAGGACTCCCAATAGATCATCAATAATGGCATCTTCAATCTGAGGTAGTGGTAGTGTAACATTCTATTTTTACACATGTTAAGCTTGTATAAGGTTACAGAGGTAGCTTAATACTTGTTTAACATGTTCACTAAATTTTATGACGTTTTGAGTTAATTTAGGCATTTTGCCGCAACACAGAACGTGCAAAACGACTATTTTAACTCAGAAAAATTAACATAAATGCTATATTAAAGGCAATGGATATGAAAAAGTTATTTCTAGGTCACAAATAAGTGAAAGAGGATGTGGTTAAATTTTTAAGGCAAACAGAGTTAGTCTGATATTTTTAAGGATACCAAGTGAGTATTTAAGTACTGAATTAAGACACAGCAGATATGAAAAATTATGAAAATGATGAAACAAGAATTTTGATGGATCTTAGAATTTACTCTAAGGTTTGGAAGTTAGGAAACTTGATTTAGTTAAATCAAAGTATTCTTAGCAGATACGAAATTAACAAAAGGACAAAAATGCCCTCAACATCATCTTTTAAAAAGATGAGAATTATCTCATCTTTCTCACTCTCTCTCACGTTGGTTTCAACTGAAACCTGTTGGTGTATGCCTTAGAGGTCGATACTTTTTGTCTATATTTACATACATTGTATTATGTTATTTTTAATATATGAGGCATTCTATTTATTGTGTTTTTTTTATAAACATAATAAAGTCCTTAGAATAGTAAATTTGATGCCGTAGGACATCAAGTGGATGACTTGATCGTGAGATCCTACTGGATAAAACACTATTCTTAAATGTCTTTGGTCAAGTATTATTGTTAATTAGGACAACAATAATGCATTGAGACTAGTATATGCGTAGACTGATGGCCACATCTCACGGGTCATGGATATAAGATATCAAGTTTTCACATGGGTACATATTAGAGTAATAATGTACTGGACAGACCTGCCATGAGGACGCTACATGGATCATTACGTGAGTATCATAAACGATTCTCAAAGTGACAATTGTATATGTGGTCCTTTGACTTGAAATCACTACGATTCCTACATGAGGAGTTGTGTGTTTTAATGCCGTCAAACGTCATCTGTAACAAGGTGAGATTATAAAGTCTGTTATTGGACATACCATGAATCATGCAGATGGACGTGAGTTATCTAGATGAGATTTGTCCCTCCTATATAACAAGAGCGATATCTTCGGGTCCCCTGATTGAGTGAGACTGCGAAATGCATGGTCATGCTCAAATGAGTCGATATGAGATATCGATCTCATTTGTTGTTATTAAGTCTACTCGAGTATCAGGAAACGAAGGATTGAACTATACAAGGGTGACACATTCCATGCCTTGTGTTCAATCTAGATATCTGGACAAAGGGACTAAACTACACGGTAACATTGATCAAAGAATGGTTATGTCAAATCACTGACATTCTTATTACTTGAGTAGCAGTGATGTGTTAATAGATACCGCTCACTGTTTATAATATTAAAATGAGATTTTAATATTACTGCCAACGTCGTGAGAACCTGTAGGGTCACACACTTAGAGTAGACTAAATTGGAGCAATAAGGATCCAAGTTGGACTCAGATTCAATTGTGGGCCGGACTCATAACAGATAAGTCTAGGGTTGCACACCTTACCTTATTGCTGCTTTCACTCACTTAAAGCAGTCATCTATTATAAATAGCACTACTAAGGGGCTGTCAAGGAATGCATTACAAACCCTGGCCGCACTTGACAGAAACAGTGAGTGAGAGAGTGACATGTTTCTTCTCTTCTCTTCGTAGCTAGCATTGTGTGAGAGAGACATAACTCCTTTTTACGGACGTTGAACGTTCGTGAGTCTATTCATGTGGGTACCACAGAGACATTGTCACTGTTACGGTGTTGGTGATTCACGCCACTTGTTTTGATCACGCTTCAAGAGGTAAACAATTTTAAAAACTCAGATTATGGCTTTTTCGCATGGATCATTGATGCAAATTCTATTTTCCACTATGTAATGTATCCGCAATTCCCAACAAAACCAAAGAAAGAAAAATAGAGGAAGAAAAGGGAGACGAAGGAGGAGGAAATGGATGAGAAAGAAAGGGAAATCAAAAGATGAAAATTGAAGACTTGAGGTAGGGGAAGATCCTTCTACATCTTCTTTCTTTCATTTCTTCCTTTTATTTGAGTTTCTATAGTAGAAAGAAAACTGAATTTGGTTGATAATTAGGAGTTTCTATGCTTGGATTTAAATTGAAGGGTAATTGGTTTATTTTTGTTTTGGTTAAAGTATGGTATTAGTTTTTAGCATGTTTATACTTGATTTGCTATGAGTTTGGGCTAGGGCTTTGATTTGTAAAACTCATGTTTAAAGTTTAGAAATCATATGTGAGGTGTAATTGATGTTTAGAGGTGTTTAGGAATTATGTTTATTGTAACACCCCAATTTTTAGAAAATGTTCCGAATGTACTGTTTGCTGTTTTTCAAGCTTTTGTGTGAATGACAGTTGTGTCCCTATTTTACTGTTTCTCGATTTCTGTATGAAATACAAATACGTTTATACATGCTCAAATTTTATTTGATCTTTTTACGTAATTTGTTTTGAGACGGTAAAATAAAAGTTTTTCTGAGTTACTGTTTTAATTTTTTTGATTGATATACAGACAATTAATACTGTCTGTAATTTTATTTGAACGTTTTGGTTGATTAGCTACGTTGTGGGAAAAAATGAGAAAATGACCATTACGTCCGAATGTCTTTTGTTTGTCTTGTTTTTGCTTGTTTTTAATTGTTTTCTACTTGATTTAGTGTTCAATATTATTGTCTGTGATTTTATTTGGACTTTTTGTGCGATTTGCTCCGGGACAGGAAAATAATATTTTTCCGGGCCGGGGAAATCTTGTTTTAATTATTCAGGCTGAGGGATCTTACTAAACCCAATTCTGAATGAGACGATTAGTAATATTTTAATTTTTAGGATTTAACTGTCTAATAAAATAATTTTGTGTATTATTTTATTAGTCAGTATAATTAGATGACAGTGGACCCGGAAATATTTTGCGGGACCCACGTTTAGCTAATACAGTTAACTTAGTAGCTTAATTAAACATCATTAAGAGTGGAACATTCTTGAACATGGTGACTAAGCTAGATGACTAGGTCATTAGTGACTAAGCTAGGTGACTAAGCTAGATGACTAAGCTTAAACCAACCAATGAGAGCAAAGCTTGTTAATCAAGGCTTAATCTTGACCTTTGATGCATCCAAGGGCTTGGATGAAGCCAAATCCATGCACACCTTGCATGCCCATTGAATGCTACGGCCAAGGGAGTGTGGAAGACCATTCTTCACTTTTCTTTCATGCAAATTTCTCTCTTCTCTCTCATCCAAGAACCCTAAACACCATTGATGCTTTTCTTGTGAAGCATTCGCCAAACCAATACCTAGACCATCCAATCATCCAAAATTTCATCTAACCAAGTTTTCTAAACCTAAACACAATCCTAAGAACATCTCTAGTTGGGAGTTCTTGCTAAATCTTTCATTTGAAGCTTGAAAACCTACTTGGAAGATTGTACCAAGAAGGTGAAATTCCTAGTTTTTCTTTTCTAAACTCTTTTTCAAAGTTCTAAACCATGTTTTCTCCATGGTTTAAGCTCTCTTTCTATGGTTAGTAACTTGTAATTTTTGTTTAAGCTTGTTAGGTTCTTGAAGGAGGAAAACCGAAACTCTAGGAGGAGTGAAAGAATCCTTTTGTCTTCATTTAAGGTAAGAGGAAGACAAATCTTATCATCTATGGATGGTGGTAAGAAGATGGAGTGTGGTTTTGTGATTGTAGAATCCATAAGGATTCATTTGTGTGGTTGTTAGTAGCTTGTTAATATGGTTGTGTATTTGTTAGTAGCTTTCCTATTTGTTGTTTGTAATAATTTGCATGTCTACAAGCTTTGATAATATTGCATGTGTTAGAATTGCATGATAATGTATAAGATGTGAATAACATGTCAAGGAATGCATGTGTGTTCCAAAGAACACTCCACAATGCCCACGGTTTCTAACCAAGAGGGGAACCAAAATGTTCTCTTAATGTTTTTAAAAGATAATTTAATTAATCTAGGAGAATTAGCAAGATATCAAGTTGTTTAGATCATGAAAAATGAATTGAGAAATCAAATGGTAAGACTTAGTATTTTCGGCCAACATGCCTAAAATTAATGTGTTGATTTATAAAACTATTTTCTAAAACAATGGGTTAATGAATTTAAACAATACAGTAAGTTTGAAAGGTATTTAGAAGATGAAAAATAATTTTGAAATCAAATACAAAGGGTTTATGAAATTTGGCCAACATGCCAAACTAGGTATTCATAATTTCTAAAATCAATACCAAACCTCTTTAAGTAATATAAGTTAAAAGGGAATTTTTTTTTCTATAAAGAATTTTGAAGAAACAAATTGATTTGACTCAAGTTAAAGGATTAAAACTAATGATTTTACCGATAGAAAGGAAATACAGTACTTTCGAGAATTTCTAACATATAGCTCACTTTATGCTTTGAAGCATGTTAGAGATTTTCAAAAAGAATTAAATTATATGGTTAAAAATTAGGTAAACAGAATTTTTATGGAAAATTTAGGAAACCATTTATATAAATTTTCTAAACAAAATACTGTCAATTTTTATTAAAAATGGACAAATAAGATAGAAAAGAGGTCCAAAAGACAGTATACGGTATAGAAAATATTTTACGTAGTTTAAACGTACTATTTATTATTTCTGTTTATTTAAACAGTAATTTTTAAAGTATTTGAATAAGAAAACGATTTAAAAATCTTACGCGATTGAGAAAACGTATTAAAAATCCTACGCGACTTTGAAAACAGAAAAATATATTTACGCGATTTCAAAACGTTTATAAAAACGACGAGATTGTGAAAACGCGATAAAATTTCTACGCAATTGACCGAAACAGTGTTTTTCTCAGATTTATGTATTTTTCTCTTTGTCGGGCTATGAGGTGAACCCGTACAGGCTTTGAGACAGTATTTGTCCAAGTGGGACTTACTGTATATTTTTGCCATTGAGGGCATATATTTTTATACCTTGAGGGTATTCTGGTAATTTACTAATTTTTGGTGAATTTTGGTTGACGAGGTGAATCACATCGTGTTGTCGATGCGATAAACGTAGTGTGGTTCATTGTTCTAATGAACTTGGAGACGTTAGTGTACGAGATTCCATATATGGACAGTTGGTAGCTCCGCTGGGCCGCGGTAACCGATAGCACACTAATGGACTCGACACGCACTGTATTTAATCGAGATTTGTAAAGTCTAGTAGTACATTTACCTTTAATGTCACGACGTGAGACAGTGAACTACACCACGCCTGGATAGTGAATTCCCAGTGATGTGGGGCTATAGACGCAACGTGTGACCGCGGAATAGTTGGCTGGGCAGCCGTGGTACTAATAGATTTTTGCGAGTCATTCCCTCTGATATCTGTGGTATCTGTGTTGTTTAGCTCCATGGAGTAGGAACGTGTCATATTTCATATGAGTATATCTGGAATCTTATTTTATTTTATCCGTCTATTTTTTTATGGTTAGTATTATGGGATTATTTATCTCGTTTCTATTATTTTATCTCGTGATGTTTTATTTTATCCGTGATATTATGTGTCGTTATGATAATTAAATCTTTTTCTTTATTCTTATTGATTTATTTTTCTAACTGTTTTTGGGTAGATTTTATTTATTTTCTTTATATATGTGACATCCTTTATTCGTTATCGATTTCTCGTTATAGCTTTTCATATTGCATGAATTGTATAACTGTTGTTTGACGTTTTCTTATTTACCATGTGTGTGATGATTTTAGATTGTCTTACCTCTTTTCTGTATTGTGTATGTTTCTTGTATATTTATTTTACGCGGTAAAGAGTTTGAGGAAGAGGAAGAGGAAGAGGAAGAGGAATGCCTCTTGAGGTTCGTACCCGAGGAGGAGGAGGAAGATCAGCCTAGCCGACGACCAGTTTGACGATCAAGAACCATCTGATCATCCATATCCGTTGGACTGATTAGTTTGGAGATGGCGGTGCCTGGATTTTTGGGGTTCGTGACTCTTGAGTTTCACGGTGGGTCATTAGCTTGGCATATGTGGGGAGACAGAGACTCCGTGACGTATGTGGGACGGCTGACAGTGTCCCTACGTCATAGGTTTGATGAGGAGCCAGTGATGAGGACTACAGTGTTCCTACATTTGGAGTTACCGTTGTCCATTAGGCGTCATTGGGGTGGGATATCCACTGAGCCTAGTGAGATGACACTTGTGTCGACTGCGCGGTCACATTTCCGCCGAGAGTCGAGGCATCCTGGATATTTGTCTTCTGATGAGTTTCCTGAGAGTGATCCATCAGAGGATTGAATGTTCATGATGTGATTTGGGCGCGTCTGCGTATGGTTGTAGAAATTGCTTTACTGTTTTTATTTACTGTTTCTGTTTAAATATTTGTAATTGTAGTTGTAAATTATTTGTATAACTTATAACTTGGAACATATGTATATTATGAGTGATGTTGTTCTGTTTATTTTATGTTTTCGCATTATTTTATTTTTAATAATCTGTTTAACAGGAATTATTTTACGACCCATATTATTATGTAATAAATGTTTTATAACTTGGGTAGATTTTATTTATTTTCTTTATATATGTGACATCCTCCAAAGGGGTGTTACATTAGTTGGTATCAGAGCCCAAGTTAGAGTCTTTTGGGGTTGTGGTTGGGTCTGTTTTTGTTTGTGCTGTGTGATTCTCTGTGATTTACTTCCGAAAGGATGCATCTAATTTTGTTTTGTTCTGTTTGAAGATGTTTGGACGAGGTAGAGGACGTACGAACATGAATCGTGATGTGGACCCTATGATTGCGGCTGCTGAGGCTATGCAGCGGATGGCTGAAGTAATGATGCAGCAGAATTTGAGAGCAGCTCAACAGCAAGATGCTACGGCTGATGCCCTAAATTTATCTGAATTTAGGCGCCATAATCTGCCACAGTTTAGAGGCGAGGTTGATCCGGAGAAGGCAAGTCAATGGATACAAGACTTGGAGAGAATTTTTGAAGGAATGAGATGCACAGACGATAAGAAGGTGACTTATGCTGTGTTCATGTTGAGGGGAGATGGAGAACATTGGTGGAGAGGAACCCGCCGAGTTTTGCAAGCTGAAGGAACAGAAATCACATGGGAAGTGTTTTCTAATGTTTTTCTCGGGAGAAATATTTTTCTCGCGAGTGCTAGGCATGCCAAAGAAATGGAATTTCTTGGTTTGCGACAGGGAATATGACGGTGAATGAGTATGCTACAAAGTTCGAGAATTTGTCTCAATTCTCAGATTATGCTCAGACACGACAAGACGATGTGTGGAGATGTCGAAAGTTTGAATCAGGGTTAAGGGTGGAACTGAAACGAGGAGTGGTATCCTTGAGAATGACTCAGTTTCATGCTTTGGTGGATGCTTGTGCTCGACTTGAGGAGTTGGAGCCATCTAGAGATCAGAGGAATCAGAACTTTGGGCCGACAAGGTTTCAGAGAGGTGAAGGTAGTAATACGAATCGGTTTCAGCGTAAGCCGTATTCCAGACCAACAGGGACTCAATCTCAACGACCATCAGTTAGTGGAGGTGCAAGTGGTAGTGGAGCTGGACAGAGAGTGGCGTTCACGCCGACATGTTTTAAGTGCGGGAAGAAAGGCCATATCTCGCCGGAGTGCACGATTAGAGGTACAGTTTGTTTTAACTGTAAGCAACCTGGGCACATGTCAAAGGATTGTACTCAACCGGAAAGGAAACCTGTTGTTCGTTATGTTCGTGCTAGTCAGCAGAAATCAAGGAATACTCAACCGAGATCTGGAGGGCGTGTTTATACCATGAAGGGAACTGAGATTTCTCAATCTGATGATCTTATACAAGGAGAAGGTGACATTGGAGGTAACCATCTAACTGTGTTATATGACTCTGGTGCTACACACTCGTTTATTGCATATGATTGTGTGGAAAGATTGAAGTTGCCTGTGTCTTCTTTGAATGTTAAGTTGAGTGTTTCTACTCCAACTCGCTAAACCTGTGATTGCATCAAAGATATGTTTGGATTGTTCGTTGTTGTGAAGGATCGTAAGTTTTTGGTCAACTTGATTTGTTTACCTCTTGTTGAAATAGATGTAATCTTAGGGATGGACCTGGTTATCTTCTAACCATATCCTTATAGATTGTGCCGTAAAACCATAGTTTTCCTAAGGAAGAAAAGTCTGGATTCTTAACTGCTGTAAAGGTCAAGTCTTTGTTAAGAGAGGGAGCACAGGGATATGTGGTATTGTCTTCTCTAGAGGTTAAGAATGAGAAGGATGTGAATACTATTCCTGTTTTCAATGAGTTTCCCGAGGTTTTTCCTGATGACGTACCTGGTTTACCACCTGAGAGGGAGATCGAGTTTTCAATTGATTTAGTACCAGGAGCAGGTCCTATCTCAATTGCACCGTACCTTATGTCGCCAACAGAGTTGGAGGAGCTGAAGAAGCAATTGGTGGAATTGTTGGAGAAGTAGTTTGTACGACCAAGTGTTTCGCCATGGGGTGCGCCAGTGCTTTTGGTCAAAAAGAAGGACGGAACTTCTCGGCTTTGTGTGGATTATCGTCAGCTGAACAAGGTAACTATCAAGAATAAATATCCGCTTCCAAGAATTGATGATTTGATGGATCAGTTAAGAGGAGCTGTGGTATTTTCCAAGATAGATTTGAGATCGGGGTATCATCAGATTCGTGTTAAAGGGGAAGATGTACCGAAAACCGCTTTTCGAACTCGATATGGGCATTATGAGTATCAGGTGATGCCATTCGGGGTGACGAATGCTCCTGCCATATTTATGGATTATATGAACAGGATTTTTCATCCGTATCTAGACAGATTTGTCGTTGTCTTTATCGATGACATTCTGATCTATTCTCAATCTAAGGAAGAGCATGCTGAACATCTTGGTATTGTTCTTCAGATTTTGAGAGAGAAGCAGCTGTATGCGAAGTTGGCTAAATGTGAGTTCTGGTTGGAAAAAGTTCAGTTTTTAGGTCATGTGATTTCTAAAGAAGGTATTGCAGTAGACCCATCAAAAGTGGAGACTGTTTTGCAGTGGGAAAGACCTAAGACGGTAACAGAAGTTCGAAGTTTCGTTGGACTTGCTGGTTATTACCGGAGGTTTATCGAAGGTTTCTCGAAGATTGCTGGACCGCTTACACAACTTACGAGGAAAAGTCAAGCTTTTGAGTGGACGGAAGAACGTGAAGCCAGTTTTCAAGAGTTAAAGAAGAGGTTAACAACTGCACCTGTGTTGATCTTGCCAGATTCTAAGGGAACTTTTGACGTGTATTGTGATGCTTCTTATCAAGGGTTAGGCTGCGTTTTGATGCAGAATCGGAATGTTGTAGCGTATGCTTCTCGTCAATTGAAGGTTCATGAAAGGAATTATCCAACGCACGATTTGGAATTGGCTGCAGTGGTTTTTGCTCTGAAAGTGTGGAGGCATTTTCTGTATGGAGCGCTGTTCAATGTCTTTAGTGATCACAAGAGTCTGAAGTACTTGTTTGATCAGAAAGAATTGAATATGAGGCAAAGACGATGGTTGGAATTCTTAAAGGATTATGATTTTCAACTTCAATACCACCCGGGAAAAGCTAATGTGGTAGCTGATGCCTTGAGCAGAAAGGTGCTTAGTGTTTCGGCAATGATGATCAAGGAGGAAGAGTTGATCAATGAGTTTCGAGATCTATGGTTGTCTGTGGAGTTTCTACCTGAAAAAGTTCGTTTGTTTAAGGTTGTGATCATAAACGAATTTCTTGATGTCGTCCGAGATAAACAAAAGGAAGATGTGTTTTTGCAAAATGAGAGAGAATTGCTAAAGCAAGGTCATAAAGCGACGGTAGAAGAAGGAACAGATGGAATCTTAAGGTTTAAGGGAAGAATTTGTATGCCTGATGATTCTGAATTGAAGAAGTCGATTCTAGATAAAGCTCATACTAGTGACCTTAGTTTACATCCGGGAATGACCAAAATGTATCAAGATTTGAAGAGGTTGTTTTGGTGGCCAAGGATGAAAAGAGACGTAGCAGAATATGTGGAGTCTTGTCTGGTTTGTCAGAAAACGAAAGTGGAACATCAGAGACCAGCTGGAATGTTGCAACCGTTATCTATTCCAGAATGGAAATGGGATAGTATCTCGATGGATTTTGTTACTGGTTTGCCGAAGACGAGGAAAGGTCATGATTCAATATGGGTTATAGTCGATAGGCTTACTAAATTGGCTCATTTCTTACCAATTAATATCAAGTATTCGTTGGAAAGATTAACCCAGTTGTACATCAGCGAGATTGTCAGATTACATGGTGTACCTACATGTATAGTTTCTGATCGAGATCCGAGGTTTACGTCAAGGTTTTGGCGGAGTTTGCAA
Source organism: Ormosia emarginata (assembly GCA_029884605.1). NCBI lineage: Eukaryota > Viridiplantae > Streptophyta > Magnoliopsida > Fabales > Fabaceae > Ormosia > Ormosia emarginata. The sequence continues at coordinate 3,813,987 of JAQQTP010000083.1, forward strand.
GAAGCTATGGGAACGAAGTTGCGACTGAGTTCGGTATATCATCCGCAAACAGATGGTCAGACAGAGAGAACTATCCAGTCTTTGGAAGATCTGTTGCGTGCTTGTGTTTTGGAGCAACGAGGAAGTTGGGATGAATTTTTATCTTTAATAGAATTCACCTACAACAATAGTTTTCACTCAAGCATAGAGATGGCACCTTATGAAGCGTTGTATGGAAGACGATGTCGGACACCGTTATGTTGGTATCAAGATGGGGAAAGTATGACTGTTGGACCAGATCTTATACAACAGACTACAGAGAAAGTAAAGATGATACAAGAGAAAATGAGGACGACGCAAAGCAGACAGAAGAGTTATGCGGATAAACGAAGACGACCTCTTGAGTTTGAGGAGGGTGAGCATGTGTTTCTAAGAGTTACTCCTACGACCGGGTGTCGGAAGAGTTATCAAGTCTAAGAACCTTACCCTTAAGTTAATTGAACCGTATCAGATTATCCGACGTATAGGTCCTGTGGCGTATCAGATTGCTTTGCCGCCTTTTCTATCCAATCTGCATGATGTATTTCATGTGTCTCAGCTCAGGAAGTATATACCGGATCCGACGCATGTTATACAACCAGATGAAGTACAGTTGAAGGAGAATTTGACTTACGAGACTTTACCTGTTAGAATCGAGGACAGAAAGGTAAAGCAGCTTCGAGGGAAAATGATCGAGCTAGTAAAGGTTATATGGAATGACGTGACGGGTAATGCTACCTGGGAGCTGGAAGATAAAATGAGGGATCAATATCCTCATTTGTTTTGAGAAACAGCGAATTTCGAGGACGGAATTTTTATTTGTTGGGGAGAGTTGTAACACCCCAATTTTTAGAAAATGTTCGAATGTACTGTTTGTTTTTCAAGCTTTTGTGTGAATGACAGTTGTGTCCCTATTTTACTGTTTCTCGATTTCTGTATGAAATACAAATACGTTTATATAGGCTCAAATTTTATTTGATCTTTTTACGTAATTTGTTTTGAGACGGTAAAATAAAAGTTTTTCCGAGTTACTGTTTTAATTTTTCTGATTGATATACAGACAATTAATACTGTCTGTAATTTTATTTGAACGTTTTGGTTGATTAGCTACGTTGTGGGAAAAAATAGAAAAATGACCATTACGTCCCGAATGTGCTGTTTGTGCTGTTTTTGCTGTTTTTAATTATTTTCTACTTGATTTAGTGTTCAATATTACTGTCTGTGATTTTATTTGGACTTTTTGTGCGATTTGCTCCGGGACAGGAAAATAATATTTTTCCGGGCCGGGGAAATCTTGTTTTAATTATTCAGGCTGGGGGATCTTACTAAACCCAATTCTGAATGAGACGATTAGTAATATTTTAATTTTTAGGATTTAACTGTCTAATAAAATAATTTTGTATATTATTTTATTAGTCAGTATAATTAGATGACAGTGGACCCGGAAATATTTTGCGGGACCCACGTTTAGCTAATACAGTTAACTTAGTAGCTTAATTAAACATCATTAAGAGTGGAACATTCTTGAACATGGTGACTAAGCTAGATGACTAGGTCATTAGTGACTAAGCTAGGTGACTAAGCTAGATGACTAAGCTTAAACCAACCAATGAGAGCAAAGCTTGTTAATCAAGGCTTAATCTTGACCTTTGATGCATCCAAGGGCTTGGATGAAGCCAAATCCATGCACACCTTGCATGCCCATTGAATGCTACGGCCAAGGGAGTGTGGAAGACCATTCTTCACTTTTCTTTCATGCAAATTTCTCTCTTCTCTCTCATCCAAGAACCCTAAACACCATTGATGCTTTTCTTGTGAAGCATTCGGCCAAACCAATACCTAGACCATCCAATCATCCAAAATTTCATCTAACCAAGTTTTCTAAACCTAAACACAATCCTAAGAACATCTCTAGTTGGGAGTTCTTGCTAAATCTTTCATTTGAAGCTTGAAAACCTACTTGGAAGATTGTACCAAGAAGGTGAAATTCCTAGTTTTTCTTTTCTAAACTCTTTTTCAAAGTTCTAAACCATGTTTTCTCCATGGTTTAAGCTCTCTTTCTATGGTTAGTAACTTGTAATTTTTGTTTAAGCTTGTTAGGTTCTTGAAGGAGGAAAACCGAAACTCTAGGAGGAGTGAAAGAATCCTTTTGTCTTCATTTAAGGTAAGAGGAAGACAAATCTTATCATCTATGGATGGTGGTAAGAAGATGGAGTGTGGTTTTGTGATTGTAGAATCCATAAGGATTCATTTGTGTGGTTGTTAGTAGCTTGTTAATATGGTTGTGTATTTGTTAGTAGCTTTCCTATTTTGTTGTTTGTAATAATTTGCATGTCTACAAGCTTTGATAATATTGCATGTGTTAGAATTGCATGATAATGTATAAGATGTGAATAACATGTCAAGGAATGCATGTGTGTTCCAAAGAACACTCCACAATGCCCACGGTTTCTAACCAAGAGGGGAACCAAAATGTTCTCTTAATGTTTTTAAAAGATAATTTAATTAATCTAGGAGAATTAGCAAGATATCAAGTTGTTTAGATCATGAAAAATGAATTGAGAAATCAAATGGTAAGACTTAGTATTTTCGGCCAACATGCCTAAAATTAATGTGTTGATTTATAAAACTATTTTCTAAAACAATGGGTTGATGAATTTAAACAATACAGTAAGTTTGAAAGGTATTTAGAAGATGAAAAATAATTTTGAAATCAAATACAAAGGGTTTATGAAATTTGGCCAACATGCCAAACTAGGTATTCATAATTTCTAAAATCAATACCAAACCTCTTTAAGTAATATAAGTTAAAAGGGAATTTTTTTTTTCTATAAAGAATTTTGAAGAAACAAATTGATTTGACTTAAGTTAAAGGATTAAAACTAATGATTTTACCGATAGAAAGGAAATACAGTACTTTCGAGAATTTCTAACATATAGCTCACTTTATGTTTTGAAGCATGTTAGAGATTTTCAAAAAGAATTAAATTATATGGTTAAAAATTAGGTAAACAAAATTTTTATGGAAAATTTAGGAAACCATTTATATAAATTTTCTAAACAAAAATATTGTCAATTTTTATTAAAAATGGACAAATAAGATAGAAAAGAGGTCCAAAAGACAGTATACGGTATAGAAAATATTTTACGTAGTTTAAACGTACTATTTATTATTTCTGTTTATTTAAACAGTAATTTTTAAAGTATTTGAATAAGAAAACGATTTAAAAATCTTACGCGATTGAGAAAACGTATTAAAAATCCTACGCGATTTTGAAAACAGAAAAATATATTTACGCGATTTCAAAACGTTTATAAAAACGACGAGATTGTGAAAACGCGATAAAATTTCTACGGGATTAACCGAAACAGTATTTTTTTGGATTTCTGTATTTTTCTGCTGTCGGGCTATGAGGTGAACTCGTACAGGCTTTGAGACAGTATTTGTCCAAGTGGGACTTACTGTATATTTTTGCCATTGAGGGCATATATTTTTATACCTTGAGGGTATTCTGGTAATTTACCAATTTTTGGTGAATTTTGGTTGACGAGGTGAATCACATCGTGTTGTCGATGCGATAAACGTAGTGTGGTTCATTGTTCTAATGAACTTGGAGACGTTAGTGTACGGGATTCCATATATGGATAGTTGGTAGCTCATTGGGCCGTGGTAACCGATAGCACACTAATGGACTCGACACGCACTATATTTAATCGAGATTTGTAAAGTCTAGTAGTACATTTACCGTAGTGTCACGACGTGAGACAGTGAACTACACCACGCCTGGATGGTGAATTCCCAAAGTGATGTGGGGCTATAGACGCAACGTGTGACCGCGGAATAGTTGGTGGGCAGCCGTGGTACTAATAGATTTTTGCGAGTCATTCCTCCGATATCCGTGGTATCGTGTTGTTTAGCTCCGTGAGTAGGAACGTGTCATATTTCATATGAGTATATCCGGAACCTTATTTTATTTTATCCGTCTATTTTTTTATCCGGTTAGTATTATGGGGATTATTTATCGTTCTATTATTTTATCTCGTGATGTTTTATTTTATCTCGTGATATTATGTGTCGTTATGATAATTAAATCTTTTTCTTTATTCTCATATCGATTTCTGTTATAGCTTTTCATATTGCATGAATTGTATAACTGTTGTTTGACGTTTTCTTATTTACCATGTGTGTGATGATTTTAGATTGTCTTACCTCTTTTCTGTATTGTGTATGTTTCCTGTATATTTATTTTACGCGGTAAAGAGTTTGAGGAAGAGGAAGAGGAAGAGGAAGAGGAACAGCCTCTTGAGGTTCTGTACCCCGAGGAGGAGGAAGATCAGCTAGCCGACGACCAGTTTGACGATCAAGAACCATCTGATCATCCATATCCGTTGGACTGATTAGTTTGGAGATGGCGGTGCCTGGATTTTTGGGGTTCGTGACTCTTGAGTTTCACGGTGGGTCATTAGCTTGGCATATGCGGGGAGACAGAGACTCCGTGACGTATGTGGGACGGCTGACAGTGTCCCTACGTCATAGGTTTGATGAGGAGCCAGTGATGAGGACTACAGTGTTCCTACATTTGGAGTTACCGTTGTCCATTAGGCGTCATTGGGGTGGGATATCCACTGAGCCTAGTGAGATGACACTTGTGTCGACTGCGCGGTCACATTTCCGCCGAGAGTCGAGGCATCCTAGATATTTGTCTTCTGATGAGTTTCCTGAGAGTGATCCATCAGAGGATTGAATGTTCATGATGTGATTTGGCGCGTTTGCGTATGGTTGTAGAAATTGCTTTACTGTTTTTATTTACTGTTTCTGTTTAAATATTTGTAGTTGTAGTTGTAAATTATTTGTATAACTTATAACTTGGAACATATGTATATTATGAGTGATGTTGTTCTGTTTATTTTATGTTTTCGCATTATTTTATTTTTAATAATCTGTTTAACAGGAATTATTTTACGACCCATATTATTATGTAATAAATGTTTTATAACTTGGGTAGATTTTATTTATTTTCTTTATATATGTGACATCCTCCAAAGGGGTGTTACATTTATGATTGAATACACCTTGGAAGGGTCGGAAATAAGGAATTCTCAGTTAGTTTCTGCAAAATTATGCAGAAAACGAGTTCTGCCTAGGAGTGCCGAGGCACTCAAGGATCTGTGCCGCAACGCTCTGCTAAAAATAGGCTAAAAGGTGTGTTGTGTTGTTAATCACATATCTTGAGCTATAGATATCGAAATGACTTGATTCCAATGGCATTTGAAAGCTAACATGTAAGGCTATTTGCTCATAAAATTTCAAAATTATAGAAGTTAGGATGCACATTTGGTGCAATCTTAAAAATAAGCCTTTTGAGGCAAATATTGAGTTGTTTTGGGATAGTTTGAGCTCGAATGGTTTGTGAACCATGTGTTACCCTCTTTTTGGCTAAGGTTGAGATAAGATGATGTTATAAAAAGAGGTTGAATCCTTATATGATGAATTCTTCAAGTTTAGATTATAGGACTTATATCTTATGTTAAGGTTAATAGGAATCACACTAGCTCATGTCTTGTCTTTCATTTAAAAATAAATCTCGTTGCAAAATCATGTTTTATATTGATCAAGTTTAAGCAAAATGTTTTTAGAAAGGTTGAAAAGAAAACCATGTTTTATACTTGTGAAAATACTCATCAAGTTTGTGGAAAATGATTTTAGAAATGTTGAAAATGATTTGGGAAACTTTGGTTATAAAATCCTTTAGAAATCTTATTTTCTTGGTAAGCCAATAACTGATTATAGGTTTTTGAATAACTGATTATATGTTTTGAATAACAGGTTATCTGAAACTACTAAGTGATTATGTGATTTCAAATAACTAATTATTTGAAATCCATAACAAGTTATTCACCTTAACATAAATGCTCCACTAAATTTTTTAAAGTGAATATTTGGTTATGGAAAGTCCATAACAAGTTATTTGCATGTTGGGAACGTTCCTTCTTGTTTTTCAAATGTTACTAACAGATTAGGAGTCCCAAATAACCTGTTATTTGCGTGCTATAGTGTTTTCTAATGAAACAAATAACCTATTAGGCAAAACAAATAACATGTTATCTGAAACCAAATAACATGTTATTGGAAACTAATAACTTGTTATTTGGGATAGCATAAGTCATTTCCCAACGGCTCTATTAAGAGCATTAATGACCCAACAACCACCAACGACTCTAAAAAGGTTTGGGCTATAAATAAAAGTGGTTGGGCATTAAAAACAAGTTAGAGAACAATCTTAAAATCATCCTTGAGCATTAAATTCGTGTTTCACCATCTCGTTCACCAAACCTCTGTTTTTGAACTATAAATGTGTGATTCTTTGATAATAATAAGCTTCATTTTGTATTATCTACTCTTGAGAGAGTTTTTTATCATTCATACTTTGTATAAAATATAAAAGAGAGGGTGAGGTATCCCCCAAAGTTATAAGGGTGAGGTATCCCTTGAAAGAAGAGGCTCAAGCACAAAGGATGAAGTATCCCAAGGTGTGTTGAGCGCTCAAGTTTGCAAAGGTCATCAAGCACCTGTTGAAGCTTGAAGATATAATGGAAAATCTTGGGTGATTACTTGAGGACTGGACGTAGCCCACAAGTGGATTGGTGACTGAATTAGAATAAACCTTGTATTTGATTCTCTAAACTCAACTATTTACTATTGTGCACTGTTTTATTGGCATTGCTTGAATACTATCTTGCTTGGTTGTCTTATTTGTGAGTGAAAACATTTTATCTTATCTATCCATTCATCTCTATCATTCAATAGCTTCAACGAAAATTGATAATCGAGTGTTTTATAAGAGATTTGCAAAAATATTTTATAAACTCAATTCACCCCCTCTTGAGTATTGAGGCCACTTGGTAATAAGTGGTATTAGAGCTAGACTTTTGTGTAAAGAGCTTAGCAGCTTCAAGAGAAGTGATGGCTTCAAATGATTTTTCTTCCGAAAGTTCTTTTATAAGTAGACCCCTATTTCAATGAGGATGGTTATGCCTATTGGAAAGAAAGGATGAAAATTTTTATTGAAGCTATTGATTTAGATGTGTGGGATGCCATTGAAAATGGCCCTTTTATTCCTACACGTATTATTGATAGTGTAAGAACTAATACACCAAGAAGTGAATGAACCAATAAGGAAAAAAAGAAGGTTCAATACAATTTGAGAGCCAAGAACATCATTACCATATTCTTGGGGTATGATGAATTCTTTAGGCTGTCAAATTATAAGACCGCAAAAGAAATATGGGATACTCTACAAGTGACCCATGAGGGTACAAGTGAAGTAAAATGGTCAATAATAAATACTCTCACTCATGAGTAAGAATTGTTTAGAATGAATCAAATAGAAAACATTCAAGAAATGCAAAAGAGATTCACACACATTATAAATTATCTTACTTCATTGGAAAAAACTTTTCCTAATGAAGATATTGTTAACAAAGTTTTGAGATGTTTGAGAAGGAATTAGCAACCCAAAGTAACGTCTATTACGGAATCAAGGGACTTATCAACAATATCTCTAGGTACTTTCTTTGGAAAGTTCCAATAACATGAGTTAGAGCTCAATAGGCTCAATCAAAGTGAGGAGCTTGACAAAAAAAAAAAAAAGAGATTGCTCTAAAAGCCACTTCCTCCACAAATAATGATGATGATGATGATGATGGAGAAGGTTTAGAGAACCTTAAACTGAATGAAGAGAATCTTAGTCTCCTTATAAGAAGATTTGAAAGATTCCTTAAGAATAAAGGAACTCAAAGAAGGCCACATTTCCCTCCTAAGAAGGCATATCATAAAGGGGAAGGAAACTCATCTACTCCAACATGTTATTAATGTGGAAAATTGGGGCACATGAAGATAGAGTGTCATGTCTATCAAAAGAAAACATAGAAATTTGAAAAGAGACCCTTAAAAGAAAAGAAAGGAAAGAGAGCTTACATTGTTTAGGATGACAATGACTTGGACTCCACCAATAGCTCAGACAATGAGGAAGCTCATTTGTGTCTTATGGCCAAAGGAGAGGAAGAAGAAGAAGAAGAATACGACATCGAGGTAACTTCTTCTAACCTATACTCTTCACCTTCCTATGATGAATTACAAGATGCATTTGAAGAATAGTATAATGAATCCATGAGGCTCACAAAAATAGTTTTATCTTTCACAAAAACAATCTCTTTATTAATAAAAAAAAATTTCATTTTAAACAAGGAAATTAATGAACTCAAAATTGGGAATGAGACTCTAAGACTTATTGATGCTAATTCATTATGCATAACTTGTTCCTCACATGACAATGCATCCATTCAATTATCATGCTCATCATGTAAATCATTTGAAAAGGATATTGAGGATTTGAAAAACACTCTTACAAAATTTACCTTTAGAAGAGACAACTTGAATGTGTTGTTAAGGAAACAAATATGTGTTGTCCAAAAAAGCAGTTTGGGGTATAATCCCAATAACTAACAAAAGTTTTATAAGAACTTGTTTATTTCCTCAAGTACATCAACTAGCCCTTTTATCAAATGCTTTCATTGTGGTAGGAAAGGGCATAGTGCATCAACATGTAATGTAAGAAAGAATGTCAACACCAAGGTTGGAATCAAGAAGGTTTGGATCCCTAAAGGCACCTTGCCAAATGCTAACACACAAGGACTCAAGAAAATTTGGATACCAAAGATAATTATAATTTGAATGTGTGTTGTAGGTATGCTTGAAGACCAAGAGCTCAAGTTGGTATCTTGATAGTGGATGCTCCAAGCATATGACGGGTGATGGCTCCAAATTCTCATTTTTTACACCTAAGAAGCATGGTCATGTCACATATGGGAATAATAACAAATGAAGGATCCTTGGAGTTGGAAAAGTTGGTAAGAATACCTCTACTTCAATTGAAATTGTCTTGTATGTGGAAGGACTCAAATGTAACTTGCTAAGCATAAGTCAATTGTGTGACAAGGGAAATAAAATTATCTTTGACTCTAATTGTTGCATAATTGAAGGTAAGGATGATAAGCAAGTTAAGTTTGTTAGTCATAGATTTGATACATATATATGATTAACCTTGATGATATTACCTCTCAAAATGTAAGATGTCTTATGAGTAAAGAGAATGATTCATGGCTATGGCATAGGAGAATTGTCCACATTCATATGGATCACCTAAACAAACTAATTTCTAAAGATTTAGCAATTGGTCTTCCAAAGCTCAAATTTGAGAAAAATAAACTTTGTGATGCATGTCAAAAGGATAAACAAGTAAATGTTTCTTTCAAAGCTAAAAATGTTGTTTCTTCTACTAGACCGTTACAACTTTTGCACCTGGATCATTTTGGACCATCAAGAACTATGAGCTTGGGGGTAACTTCTATGCTTTTGTGATTGTGGATGATTACTCTATATATACATAGACTTTATTCCTTACTCATAAGAATGATGCCTTTCATGCATTTAGAAAACTTGCAAAGGTTATTCAAAATGAGAAAAATTATAGCATTGCATCCATTAGAAGTGATCATGATGGGGAATTTGAAAACCATGAATTTGAATTATTTTGCAATGAAAATGACATTGAGCATAATTTTTTCGCTCCTAGAACTCCACAATAAAATGGAGTGGTTGAAAGGAAAAATCAATTTTTAGAGGAGTTAGCAAGAAGTATGCTTAATAAAACAAACCTCCCTAAGTATTTTTGGGCGGATGCGATAAGTACTGCTTGTTACGTTATGAATAAGGCTCTGATAAGGCCAATTTTAAAGAAAATCCCCTATGAACTATACAAAGGAAGGAAGCCAGACATTTCTCACTTTCATGTCTTTGGTTACAAATGCTTTGTTTTAAACAATGGAAAAGATAACCTAAGCAAGTTTGATGCTAAATCCGATGAGGGAATATTTCTTGGTTACTCACTTATTAGTAAATCCTTTCGTATTTATAATAAGAGAACTATGACTATTGAGGAATTAATACATGTTGCATTTGATGAAACTAACCCCATTGGGTTGGGAAAGGATAATGTTGATGATGTTGCAGAAATTTTATCCAACACTCACTTAGGAGGCAAAGAAGAAAATCAAAAGAGAGAAAGCCAAAAAGAGGAAACACCACCACAACAAAAGGAAGGAACTTCAAATGGTCTTCCAAGAGAATGGAGAACTTTAAGATATCATCCTCTTGGCAAGGTGATAGATGATGTATCAAAAGGGGTAATCACTCAACTCTGTTAGAAATGCATGTAATCATATAGCTTTTGTCTCTCAAGTTAAATCTAAAGACATAGATGAGATCATTAATGATGAACATTGGATCTTGGCCATGAAAAATGAACTAAACTAATTTGAGAGAAATCAGGTTTGGGAATTAGTTTCAAGGCCCAATGATTATCCCATAATTAGCACCAAATAGGTCTTTAAGAAAAAACTTGATGAAATAAGCTTAATAATAAGAAATAAAGCTAGGCTTGTTGCTAAAGATTATAATCAAGAAGAAGGCATAGATTATGAAGAAACATGTGCTTTCGTAGCTAGATTAGAAGCCATAAGAATGCTACTTGCATATGCATGCATCATGGATTTCAAGCTTTATCAAATGGATGTCAAAAGTGCTTTCTTAAATAGTTTTATACAAGAAGAGGTGTATGTGGAACAACCTCCTAGTTTTGGAACAACCTCCTAGTTCCTAGAGCTTGGTATGAAAGGTTGAGTAAGTTTCTTTTAGAAAAAAGGTTCTCTAGAGGAAATATTGACATTAATCTTTTCATTAAGCATAAAAAGCATGATATACCTCTTATTCAAATATATGTTGATGATATTATATTTGATGCTACTAATGAGTCTCTTTGCAAGGAGTTTGCTAACATTATGCAAAGTGAGTTTGAGATGTCTATGATAAGTGAGCTCAACTTTTTCCTTAGTCTCCAAATCAAGCAAAAAAGGGGTGAGACTTTCATAAGTCAATCCAAGTATTGCAAGGAACTGCTTAAAAAAATTTGGAATGGATAATGGCAAGTATATGGCTACATCAATGGGCACTTCTTATTATTTAGACAAGAATGAAAGAGGTAAATCTGTAGAAATCTCAAAATATAGAAGTATGATTGGCTCACTCCTTTATCTTACGGCAAGTATGCCTGATATTATGTTTAGCGTGTGCATGTGCACTAGATTTCAAACAAATCCTAAAGAATCACACTTATGTACTATAAAAAGAATTATGAAATATCTAATAGGCACTTCAGAAATGGGTTTGTGGTACCCTAAGGGTGCCTCATGTAGCCTAATTGGTTATTCCGATTCTGACTTTGCTAGATGCAAAATGGATAGGAAGAGTACTAATGGGACATGCCACTTACTTGGAAGCTCACTAGTTTCTTGGCATAGCAAGAAATAAAATAGTGTGGCATTGTCTATAGCTGAAGCTAAATATGTTACAGTTGAGAGTTGTTGTGCTCAAATCCTTTGGATGAAGCAACAACTTCTAGACTATGGTCTTGAGCTTGATCACATCTCTATAATGTATGATAATACTAGTGTAATCAATTTGTCTAAAAACCCCATTTTGCACTCTAGGACTAAGCATATTGAAATTAGGCATCCCTTTATAGGAGATCATGTTAAAAAAGGTAATTGCATGTTTGAGTTTGTTGAAACCACTAAGCAACTAACTGATATATTCACTAAACCTTTAAATAAAGAAGCATTCTTTTATATAAGAAGAAAACTTAACATATTAGATCAATCATGCATTTAAATTTTGCTGCTCAAGTAAATTTACTGCATAATCTGTCATTGTGCAGCATAACTTGTCATTTTATTGCATATTTTGTCATTTTAGTGCAAAATTTGTCATGTTGCTGCATAATATGTCATCTTGCTGCATAATTAGGTTCATTGCTTAGTTATTTTGTTTTAATCATTTTTGAATCCAATACTGACTTGAGCGTCAGAGTTTTTCCTAAGTTTGTTTTGCAGGTGCTTGATCCATGCTTAAGTCGCCCAAATTTCCAATCTCAAGTTCTTGCTAAAGAAATTGCTCTCTGATACTTTTGAAGAAGAAAAATCAGTTTTTGAGTTACAGTCATGGTAGTTTGAGCTGATGAAATTGAGGTCAAGCTAAAATCACTCTTAAGATGGCATGAGTTGGTGGTTTAAGGACTGAATTCTTGAAGTTTTCTCTGTTTCTGGTGAAGTTATAATTTGTTATGGAAAACAAATAACCAACTAGGGCCTTCACATAATTGGTTTCTAGTGCTTTTGAAAAGGATAAATCTATTTTGAGCTGTATTTATAGTGCTTAGAGTGGATGTAATTGAAACAAAGTCAAGATGATTCTCAAAGACGACATATGGTTGCATTTTTTAAAGGTTGAATTTCTGAAGGATTTCTGGTTTTGGTAATGAAATAATCTGTTAAGTGGAAAAAATAGCTAGTTATTTGGACTTTGAAACTGATATGACATGTTGGAATTACTCTTTGTCAAGATACAATAACCAGTTATGAGATCTTGCTAATTGGTTATTGAGCAAAGAGGTCATTTGGTGCTCTCTGGAACACTCAAATAACTAGTTATGAACAAGCCATAACTAGTTATTCACTTCTGGCTGAGGCCACATTTTTGCTGGTCCACGAAAATAACCGATTATGACCCTCATATAATCAATTATTTGAATCACATAGAAGCTACATCTTTCATGGTCCACGAAAATAACCGATTAGGATCCTCCTTTAATCGATTATTCAAGGCAAACAGACGTTATTGGAAATACAAAACTAACCGATTAACTAAAGGATCTAATCGGTTATTTCTCACAAACAGAGGTTATAGTGCTTTTGAAGTACGAAAATAACCGATTACCTCAAATCCCTAATTGGTTATTTCACACAACCAAAGGCCACACATTCATTTTCCTCCTAAATAGCCGATTACCCAATACCATGACCATTCTTCCCCATTCACGACACCCCTCCTCCATTTTCATCCTCTTCATCTCATCCCTCACTAACACCCACTCCCTCAAACACCTCCCTTACCTCAAATCCAACCTAAATCCACCATTTAACCACCTTTTTCATCAATTTCCATCACATTCCATCACTTTCCACTAATTAAAACCCACAAATTCTTCCAAAAATATCACTCCTTCATCTCCTCTCTCTCTAAAACTTGGACCTAATCTCCATCTTCAACCATGGCAAGCAGCTCATCTTATCTTAAGAAATCGCGCTCTAAAAATCCCTCTGTTCTAAAGGAAACCCCTACCCCTAGCTTTGATCCAGATATTCCTCTAGGTTTGGCCCAAAGGTGGTACTTCTCACATAAGGTTCAAATGACCAAATATAAGCTGGAGTTTCAAGCTCGAAATCTAATTCAACCAAAGTACATGGATTGGGACTACTTTGTCAACAACGGGTTCACTTTTCTCATAAGCCTTCTGGAATACCATGATCTGAAAACCATTGTCACCACAAAATGTGAGTACTATCTTGAACCTACCAAAGCATTTTACTGCAACATGAGTATATTTGGAGCAAATTTGGTGTATGAGCTTAAGAGGCATAGGATTATTGTGAGACCCAATGATTGGGCTCTGCATTTTGGTTTGAATCACGCTGGAGAAGTTTTCACAAAAAATAGTCACAAAAACTAGGAAGGGTATGTTAGATAAGACACTATTTAGAGCATGATACATCCAAGCAATGAAGTTCCAAAAGGGTCCTTCACTGCTGGAATTCTGAAGGTGGAGACTTATCTTATCCACTATGTGTTAGCCCATATTTTAGTTTCGAGAGCGAGCAACTATGCTTTGCTTGAGGGAGAGGACATCTTCTTGCTTTTGGCCACCTCATATCCATGAGTTGAGAAAATGAGTATTTGTGAATGATTGGTTTGAATCATTTCCTATGAGGTGTTGTGTTAATAGGGTGTATGATACTTTTTTTGAGCTTAATGAGCATGAATGGTGTTGGAGAACACTTAAAACCTATTTTTAGAGGTTGGAAATTGAGTTGGAAATCAATAGAACAGGAAAAATTTAGTTTTCTGTTGTTCAAACGCCCACTGCCTAGAACCAGTTTCTATGTGCTGCTATAAGCCAGTTAGCACCTGAGCGTCAGGTCCTGGACACCTAAGCACTAACAATAGAGGAAATAAGGTAGTTTTTCTAGTGACTGGGCGCTCAGGCGCCTAGTGTTGACCGCTTGAGCACCCAAAGGGCAAAAAAACCTTGTGTGTTCCTCATGAAGGGGATGAAATTCTCTAGTGGTTGGGATCCTTTTATATGCCTTTTTAAAGTGTGTTGAGACACTATTAGGGGTATTTCATGGAAAAAATTACCACCTTGTATATATGGGATTTTGGTGAAACCTTAAGCATTCAAAGTGTCATGGAATGCCATAAGGTAGTGTCTAGAACCTTAAGCACATAAGGTTACTTTTGAAATCGCTTAAGAAATGATGATGTGAGGTACTAGATACAAGAATGCTAGTGACATAGATCTTACTACCTTATGTGATAAGATGAGTCTTAAGTTACTAGTATTGCTTTTTTACTTGGGTGTTGTGAACCTCGTGATGTTTCAAATGTGATTTGAAAATAACTTTGCATGTTTTTTTTTAAACTTGCTATTCCTACGTATTGTAACCTTATATGATGTACACAACCATTTGGCTAGAGGATAAGGACTAGTCCTAAATTCTCGTAGCTAGAGAGCTATTATGGTCAGGGTTATCGTTACATGGGGTGGTAGCAGTACTCTTACTTTTGTGAGGGGAAGGAATCCACCGATTACCTAATAGTGTAAGGGCTCTTTTGTCTATCCTATTGAGAAAAATACAAGGGAATGCGATTCTTGGGAATGAGTAAGTATCATGGTTTTCTAAAACAAAAACCTGCACAAGCATTTTTTAGGACATTTCTTAGGCATAATCATAATACATATTATACATTGAATTATTTGACGATTATATGGGCAGTTGTTTCTCTGGTTGGTATCGAAGTATGATAAGATTATGGTTGCTTTATGAGTATTACATAGTGAGTATGTATATATTCTTATAGTAATGAGTAGAGACTCATTTATCTATTGCGGACCTAATATGTTGTAGTTAGTTCTATCATAGAATTTGGTTAATTATGTGATGATTAAACTATATTTTCATAAATAAATGAACTTACTGCCCCGAGAAGAGAAATGATTGGTTTTGGCTTACGCCACTTTTCTAGTTATTAATGTATAACTTATTTTTCCTCGAAGTAGCTGCACTTATCATGATGGCATGTTTTAAATTGATTACTGAGGATTACGAATTCCCACCCTATTTACTTGTTTTCATGATAAATCCAGGTCAAGAAAATTCCAAAAGGAAGAACAAAAAACAAAAGACTTAGAGTAGTTTATTTTGTTTCTTTTGGCACAAAACATGTATTTATTTATATTGCTTTCAGTTTGTGTAAAGTTAGTATATAACAATAGGTTGTTTGTGCCAATGAAGTATATATTTAGCTTTTCTTCCCTCTTGACTCTTTATAATAGCATGCATGGTTATTATGGATTCTTTGTAGCATTGTGTTAAGTGAAAGTGACATGTTTAACTCTCTTTGCCCTGGTATATTGCGAATATATTACTGTATTAGGGTTAGGGTGTTACATTATGGTGTAAGAGCAGTTCATCCTGTTGAGCTGGGGTATGGACTAACTATGCTTAGGCATGTTTAGGAGTTCCTTTTTTTGTTGTGCTTTTCTTGTCTCTTTGTGAGATGCTTGGATAGGATTACATGACCTGCCTTAGGTTGGAATGTTATTAGCTACCGTCGCACTGTTACATGATATTGAGACTAATCAACTCAATATATAATGTTTTGTGTGAACAGAAAATTATGGCTCCTCCGAGGCAAAGTACGGGAACTAAGAACTCATTTAATGAAGGCCTAAATATGGCTAGAGCTTTCATGGCTATGGCAGATGTTATGAGGAAGCAAACTTCCATGAATGCAAGGATGCTTGGGAGGATGAAGGCAACTCCACCTCCACAGCCTACACCACCACCTGCCTAGCCGGAGCAACCACTCTAAGAGGTACTAGTGGGGCGAAATCAGAATTTTTGAGATCTCTTGGAATTTAGGAAGTCTAATCCATCATCCTTCAAGGGGGAGTACAACCTGGTGAGAGCTGAGGGTTGGCTAAAGGAGATGGAGAAGTTTTTTACTTTTATGACTTGCTCGGATGAGTAGAATGTGCTTTTTGCTTCCTATATGTTGGAGGGGGAAACAAAAGAATAGTGGACGAACACCAAGAGACTGTTTGATTCTTCAGGGACTCTTGTTATGTGGGAGATCTTGAAGGGTTCATTCCTGGAAAAGTATTTCCCATAAAATTTACAAAATGCAAAGGAGATGGAGTTCCTGAGGTTGGAACAAGGCGATATGTCTATTGGTCAGTATATGACTAAGTTTAATGAGTTGCCTAAATTCTCATCCTATATCAGATTCAACACTGATGAGAGATGGAAGTGTGTGAAATTTGAAAAAGGATTAAGAGAGGATGTTCAGAAAGCTATTAGAACATTTGAGATCTATGACTTTGCAAGCTTGGTGAACAAATGTAGAATAGTAGAAGAACATGATGGGAAGGTTTCAGTGAAGAAAAAGTCACAAAGCTTTCAAAAGAGGAAGCATGGTGATGAAAAGTTCAAGAAGGGATCCTCTAAACCTAGTTTTTCTCAGGGTAAAGGCAAGCAAGAAATTTATCATTGATCATTTCTTCAGCCTAGAAGGTTTCGCCCATCCTTTTAACTATGAATGGTTCAACCTATCGAATTTAGGGCTTAGCTTAGGACCTCAACTTTCCATTAATACCTTGATTGGATGATACACATAGAGAAAGCAACTGATTGGAAAAAATAGGGTGTCTACGATATGGTCATGCTTTTTCGGCATGACATTCCAATGGATATCAACCTTGTATTTGCTTTTATTAGCTTTTGGTCTATGGCTATCAGCGAATTTATGTTTTTCGTTATTCACTATGAGACCACACTTCTCGATGTCTCAACTATCATAGGGCTTCGTATTATTTATTGGTGAATTTTAGATAAATCCTTATCATTGTCTTCATTTTTTACAGATTAAAGAGGTTTATCACATTTGGAGTGAAAGCATATGAAGACACTGCGTTTTCAGAGCAAAAGATGACTATTTTAGCTTAGACAAGGCCTTATGTCAACTCAGAAGCGATTGAGGAGTTAGACACGACCTTGTCTAACTTGGGAAAAGCTTCTGACTAGGAGGCATGACCATGTCTCTAGGTCACACGGTCGTGTCTCCTTTATATTATAGCACGTGTTTTTATTGCTCACACGGCCGTGTGAGGACCCTTGCATGTAAAAACAATAATTTTCCCCTCACCATTATAAATAGAAGCAAATCCCTAAAACTGAGACACACTTTTACAACGACAGACTTTGATAGACAGATCAGAAAAAAGAATTGCCATAAATCTTTGGGAGACGACTATGAAGAGAGGACAAAATCCTTGAAGGCGTGAAGATCTTAATCTCCATTAAAGGGGTTTTGATTTCTCTTTCCCTATAGTTTTCCCTTTCTTCAGGTTTTTCTTTTAATGGATTTGTATTGTGATTTGGGTTTGTTATTGAACATGAGTAACTAATCCCATAGCTAGGGCTATAGGGGATCTTGTTTTCCTAATTAATTGATTTTTATCTCAAATTTGATTAGGGTAATTTCTTTTGGGTTCATTGTATTGTTTGAATTCTTGTCAAGACTTGATCACAGTTGGCATGTTTAAGTTCATTGTTTGACCAATGACCATCTGCAACTAATGAGTAGACTTATATAATAAACCTAGGATTAGATTGGTGAATGACCACAAATCAATTTATTCTATCAATTTAATTGACAATTATGTTAGTTTATCTCTTAAATTGAGGCTTAATGCATTCCTAATTAATTCAACTAAATGACCAAATAAGTAAATAATTTAGGAATAGAATATTGTTTATCTATGACCATTGGCATTCAATAGCAATTAAGAGAATATTGGCAAAAGAATTACCTTACTTCATAAATGAATGAAAATCTAGTTAATTGGATTCAATTGAACCTTATGCCCTAGTTTCTCTCTAATTGATTGATCTCTGTATTGTTTAATTGTCCATCGTTCTTCTTTATTTGTTTTCAGATTTTATTCTGAATTTCTCTTTACACTTACAATTTTCTAAATAACTAAGGGTTTAACAAATCTAATAATTACCTCTTATTCCTCATGAGATCGATAATTGAGACTTAAGTCCTACTATATGATAGAGTACACTTGCTCTTAGTGTATTTTATATGTATCAAGTTTTTGGCACCGTTGTCAGGGAATAAGTTTGGTAATATTAGAGAGGAAAATCTCTTGTTAATTTAGATGAACTTTTATTTTTATTTCTTGTTTTATTTTATTTTATTTGTTTGTCACGTCATCTCCTTGCTTTTATTTATTATTTATGCTTACTTGTTCTCAGTCTCTTAATCTGCAATTTGATCCAGAAACTAAGAAAACAACTCACAGGTTAAGGAAACAATTGCATACTAAAGCTGTGGTTAAAGAAACAATAACGAGAATTAAGAGACAACCAGTTGATGGAACTAATGAAGAGCAAGCCACCTAAGTAGAGCGATCAATGCTTGAATATTCTATGCTCATGACTGGAGGATACGAAGGGTGTATTACAAGACTAACCATGGCGGCCAACAACTTTGAGATCAAACCAGCATTGATCTCCATGACTCAAACTTCAGTTCAGTTTGGTGGATTGCCTTCGGATAATCCAAATCAACATCTAGCTTAGTTCTTACAGTTATGTGACACCATCAAGTATAATGAGATGACAGATGATGCAATTCGATTGCGACTCTTTCTTTTATCTCTTAAAGACAGAGCGAGTTAATGGTTAACATCACTACCAAGGAGATCCATCACCATATAGGACAGTTGACACAACAATATCTAGCTAAGTATTTTCCTCCCTCCAAATCTGCTAAATTAAGGAATGATATTTATACTTTTGTGCAGTTTGATATGGATATACTCTATGCTGCATGAGAACATTTTCAAGAGTTAGTGAGGAGATGTCTACATCACGGATTACTCGTATGGCAACAAGTACAGACTTTTTACAATGGTTTGTCACTTGCCAACGGTTCACTCATTGATGCCGCTGTAGGAGGTACAATTTAGAGGAAAACACTAACTGAAATCCATGCATTGATTGAAAAATGATGCTTAAGAGTTATCAATGGCAAAACGAGCACCAGATGCCTAAGAAACAAGTTGGTGTACATGTTGTTGACTCCTCTACTGCTATTTTGAGTTAATTGGAAGCATTGGCGAAAATGGTTGAGACTCTGATATTGGCGAATAGTGCAGCCCCACCAATCATATGTGAAGCATGTGGTGAACAGGGACATAAAAGTTCAAATTGTCAAGTTTGTAGTCCATTTGCCCCTGAGCCCAAATGAGCAAAATTTGTTGGCAAATTCAACTAGTCGCAGTACAATCTACATTCTAATACGTGCATTCCTGGTTGGAAGGACCACCCCAATTTCAAATGGGCAAATCAACAGGGAAACCAACAAAGCCATCAGAGAGCTCTGCAACCACCCCCAAGTTTCTAAGCACCTGAAGAGAAGCCAAGTTTTGAAAATACTATGATGAAACACATTCAGAATTCAGAGGCCCGAATGAAGAACATGGAAACTCTTATTAGCCAGTTGGCTACCTTGATGTCAGAAAGGACACCAAGGACATTGCCTGACACTACTAAGCCTAATTCGAAGGAACATGCCAAGGCCATCACCTTGAGAAGTGGTAAGGAGCTTGGGGAGCTCTCCAAGAAAAAGGAGAAGCAGATGCAACAACATGGAGATACTCTTAATGAGTCACTTAAGATGGAAAACGAGAAGGCAAGTGAAGCATCTTCCACAGTACATGTTAGTGGGCCACATAAGCCCTCTATTTCATTTCCTCAGAGGCTCAAGAACACTTTGCAGGACAAGCAATTTTTCAAATTCTTGGAGATGTTCAAGAAATTGCAAAATAACATTCTGTTTGTTGAAGCCATCTCCCAAATGCTCAAGTATGCATAGTTCTTGAAGGAAATACTTACAAATAAGCGCAAGCTTGAGGAATTTTAGACAATAAGGCTAAATGAGGAGTGCTCCTCCATTCTCTTGAAGAAGCTTCCACCAAAATTAAAAGATCTAGGGAGTTTCACTATTTTTTACTCTATTGGTAACTCTTATTTTGAGAAAGCATTATGTGATTTAGCTGCTAGTATAGATTTGATGTCTTTCTCTGTTTTTAAGAAATTAGGGATGCAAGAACCAAAGCCTACTAACATTTCACTATAGTTGACCAATAGATCCATCACTTACCTTTGTGGTGCATTGGAGGATGTTTTAGTGAATGTGGACAAATTTATTTTTCCAACAGACTTCATTGTGTTAGACATGGAGAAGGACTCCGAGGTCCCAATCATACTTGGGTGTCCATTCCTCGCCACTGGAAAGACCATGATTGATGTCCATCAACAAAAGTTAACCTTACGATTAAATGATGAGGAAGTGGTTTTTAATGTTTTTAATTTTATAAAAAATCCTAGTTCTTTTGATTCATGTAACTGTATAGATACTACTGATGTTACAAATACTGCTATGTTTTCATATTTGCAAGAATCTACGACTGATGATATGCTAGAGAAGGTTTTGACCATGGATGTCACCGCCATTGAGGATAATGAAAAAGTCATGG
Organism: Ormosia emarginata; assembly: GCA_029884605.1. Lineage (NCBI taxonomy): Eukaryota > Viridiplantae > Streptophyta > Magnoliopsida > Fabales > Fabaceae > Ormosia > Ormosia emarginata. The sequence continues at coordinate 3,834,851 of JAQQTP010000083.1, forward strand.
AGATTATAATGCGGTTAGAAGTTGGTATGTCCTCGGGAGGAAGAAGAACATGGGGGCGTTATAAGGATTTGGATAGGGAAAAAATCCCCACACCAAAACCCTCAATTGAGGAGCCTCCTGAACTTGAGCTCAAACCTCTTCCCTTTAATTTCAAATATGCTTTCCTGGATCCTCCATCATCCTTACCCATGATTATCTCTGCTTTGGGGTCTAATAGAGGAAAAGCTCATGAGGGTGTTGAGAGAGAACAAGAAGGCATTTAGGTGGACCATTCATGATATCACAGGCATCCTCCCTACCATATGCACCCACAGAACCTATATAGAGGCACAAAACAAGCCACTTGTACAACCATAGAGGCGTAATACCCTTAAGCACATGTTAGACTGGTAAATGGTTACCAAAGGTAGCATTTGACTTGTTTAGCATGTCAGTCAAGTTTTGTGACAAAATGACTCAGATAATAGCATAAGTTGCTAAGTTAAGGGAAATAAACATAGAAAGTTTATTTCTAGGTCACAAATAAGCTAAGTAAGATGTGGTAAAAGTTTTAAGAGAATCAGAGTCAGTTTGGTATTTTTAGGCATACTGGTTATGCGTTTTAATACCGAATGGCTAGTAGCAGATATAGAAAATGAGGAAAATGGTGAAACAACAATTTAGATGAATCTTATGATTTATTCTAAAGTTGTTGGAAGCAGGGAAACTCGAATTAGCATAATTTGGGTGTCCATAGCAGATATAAGTTTCAGTGTAGAAACTTAAGTTAATCTTTTCCTATAATTTCCTCTGCGTCCCACCCCCTTATTTCTCCCTTCTCCCTCGGCAGAGAGCCGAAAACCAGAGAAAGAGAAAGAAAAGAAAGAAAAGGGGAGAAGAAGAAGGAGAAAGGGGAAGAAGGGAAGAAGGAGAGGAAGAGGATCAAGCTTCAAGACTTCGAGTCTTCAAGAGGTAAGGGGATTTCTATTCATTGCTCTCTCTTTGATTTCTTTGAATATAGTTTGGGGTTTTGAATAGAAATAGGGGTTTGGATAGCCAAATCCATGTTCTTACTTGGTTCTTGATTCTGAGGACTAGGTTAGGATAGTTTAAGCCTAGAAAATGCTAGATGGCCATTTATGGCTCAAGAATAATCATAGAATCCATAGAAAATAGATTTTAAGAATAGTTGGTGTTATGTGATTCTGGACTTAGATTTATGCCCTACGAGAATTTATAAGTTGTAAAAGAGTTACAACAAGTTAATGGGCATAGATTAATGCTAGAAATCACTTAGAATCCATGAGAAAAGGATTGGAAATTGGTTTTTAAACCAATTATGCAGAAAACGCATTCTGCAGAATCTGGTTTCTGCTATCAGCGCCGCGGCATGGGGATGTCACGCCGCAGCGTGAGGGTTATTTTGCTTAGAGCGCCGTGGCGTAGGAGGTGCATGCCGCGGCGTGAGACCACAAATTAGCCCAGTACTAGCACCCGAGAACAGGGCGCCGCGGCGTGCAGACGCCGTGCCGCGGCGTGAGACCCTGAAGGTCCAAAATGTTATTTTTGGATGTTTTGAAGTTCTAAAGAAAAAGGAATCATTTATATATGTTTCCTGAAGTGTGTTAAGGCACAAATGAGGATATTTTCAAGTGGAAAATATTTACCTATCAAGTATGAGAAAGCATAGGCTTTTAAACATCCTAAAGGAAAGGTTTACTTTAGGTAATGACATTGCACCTTAGGCAACTTGACGTTGTAATAGATATCACTCAAGATGTGATGAGATAGTGCAATGAAGATAAGTATACTAGGATGAATAATAGTATTCACTCTAGTAGAGAATGAGAAAGGTATGAACCTTAGGGGATTCAAGAGAAGTGGATTACCTTAGGAAGGTACCTAGAACCTTAGGCAACAAAGAGTTGCAAGTAAGAACCACTCTTGCATTAGATTCACTTGAGTGGAGATAAGATTGTGTATTAGTTCCAAAGAAGGAATGTTTAGGTACTAAGTCTCTAGGTAAGTGAGACTTAGTGCATTGTTAAATACACAATAAGATGATTTATGACTAAGAAGATGTCATAATCATAAGGTAGAATAGAAATGTGCAATAACTCATGTATTAGCAAAGATGAGTTAGAAGTACAAGATAAAGGGAATTTACTTCCTTAGATACTAACGAAAGTATGGAAGTTAAGTTCTTAAGCATTCCATGAGTTTGGAATAGTTAAAGAGGTATCTGGAACCTTAAGCACACAAGTGTAGTATAAGCTACTACCAGAAGTGTGATAGAAGAGAAAGCTAGATACAACCAGAATACGTATGTTAGCACACAAGTGTAGTATAAACTACTACCAGAAGTGTGATAGAAAGGAAAGTTAGATGCATGAATTACTCTCTTTAGTTAAAGTTGAGTTAATTATGCAAAGTTTTAGAGAAATGCTCATTTATTTCCTTAAGTAAGGGTAGATGAAGCATTAGTTAAGATAGACTCTTTCACTAGGATGAGTGGAGTCTATAAGAGAGTAAGATGGTGTTTATGTAAGAGTTAAACATAACACTAATCTTTTCACACACTAGTCAGTTAAGCTAGTATGTATGTGAAGAGAAAGAACCTAAGTGCAACCAAGATAAGTGGTTTGCCATAGGTATATATCTAACACCTCAGCAACATAGTGTTGCGTTAGAAATCACTTAAGAGATACGAGGGATGAGGTGGTGTTTGGATACAAGTATGAGGAATAGTTTGGTAATGTTTACCTAAGAATGTAACATTATATGACATGAGGTCATTTAGCCAGAAGGTAAGGAATCAGAGAAGTTCCTAAGGGGACAAGTATTTCTAACCAAGTGCTAAGGTTACATGTAGTATGAGGTTACGGATTCTCCTCATTACAAAGGGTAAACATAAGAAGCCAAAGTTCCTAGGAGAATATACTTAGATAGTAAAGGAACTAAGTATATAAGTATGAATGTAAGTCAATGAATTGGTCAAGTAGGATCGATTTGGTGAGTATCCTTTGATGTCATTCATGGAGGCAAAAAGAGATAGATAGGTGTCCGAAGGACTTTTGAGAAGGACATAACCCTAATGTCTCGATATTGTCAAGGCCAAAGGAGATAAGTGGAAAATCCAAAGACGCTCTTTGAGCAAGGATGTAGCCCGAATTTCTCAGTGTGCCAGGATATATGTAATATGAGGATAAGCTTTTCCTCTAATTACCACTGGATGATATACTGACTAGTTCCTAGCAAACTTCTTTATTTTCAAAATAGACTTTTGCATGTATTTCAAAACGAAACCTTGCATTTGTATTTCATTCACATGCTCTTAGGATTTCTCTAGGCATATTCATATTACATATCATTATCATTGCATTCACGGACAGTTGTATGGGCATTGTCCGTCACTGTTGGTATGTACAGTTGTATGGGCATTGTATGTATGGACAGTGTGTAGGCTATCGATTGATATCACACTATAAGAAAGTGTGCAGTTATGAGAAAAGAGGAGGAAACTCCTAAGTTATGAGAAAAGAGGAGGAAACTCCTAAGTTATGAAAAAAGAGGAGGAAGCTCCTAAGCTAGAAATTATAGCATTTGTTATATATTTGTTATATACAATGTTATAGAGAACTGGTATTGGAATTGCTTTTACTGAGAATGTTAATTCTCACCCCAGTTGCTATTCCATGTAAATCCAGATGCAGGCAAAGGCACCGGTACAGAGGCACAAACCCTGCTAAGGGTGAGAAGATAAAGCATGAAGACTAGAGTAGTTTTTATTGCTTTAAGTAGACAAAACTTATGTAATAAGTTTATGTTTGTTCTGTAAGTTTTATGTTAGGTATTACAATAAGCCCTCATGTGGCTAAGTTTGTATATTTATATGTATGAGTTTAAGTTTTTCCGCAATCTCTCTCAAGGCTTTCTATAATTACTCAGTTGTGATTATAGATATATGTTAGTATGTAGTATAGAAGTGACGTCTCTAGTACTGGTTATCTTTATATATTTCTATCTATCTAGGATATATCTAGATATCTGTATTAGGATGTTACAAGAGGCACCTCAACCCAAACATGAAAGAGGTCGTAAAGAAGGAAGTAATAAAGCTTCTCGACGCAGGTATTATATACCCCATCTCTGATTGTGCTTGGGTGAGTCTGGTACAAGTGGTACCTAAAAAAAGGGGTATAATGGTCATGGAGAATGAAAAGAAAGAACTGATAGTCGTTAGGAATGTGAACGGGTGGCACATGTGAATTGATTACAGGAAATTGAATGATGCCACTCAGAAAGATCACTTCCCCTTACCCTTCATAGATCAAGTGATAGAGAAGCTTTCAGGTCATGCATTTTTCTGTTGTTTGGATGGGTAATCTGGCTATATGCAAATACCTGTGGTACTTAAGGATTAGGAGAAAACCACTTTTGCATGCCCGTATGGTACTTTTGCACATAGGCGGATGCCCTTTGGATTATACAATACATCAGCTACTTTTCAGCGGTGTATGATAGCCATTTTTTCCCGAGTTAATAGAGGATTGTATTGAGATTTTCATGGATGATTTCTCTGTTTTTGACCCCTTTTTTGATAATTATTTATATAATCTCAGCTTAGTTTTGCAGCGATGCAAGAGAATCAATGTAGTGTTAAACTAGGAGAAGTGCCAATTTATGGTGCATGAGTGCATTGTTTTGGGGCATCAGGTATCGCCCAAAGGTATGGAGGTTGATCCGACGAAGGTGGACATAATTACAAAATTACCCCCACCTAAATCTGTTAAGGTCGTTTGAAGCTTTCTACAGCACGCGGGGTTTTATCGGAGTTTCATTAAGGACATTTTGAAAATTGCTAAACCCTTGACATACCTCCTAATGAAGGATGCACCATTTGACTTTTTTGATTCATTCTTAAACGCATTCGTTACTCTGAAGGAAAAGTTAATTAATGCACCCATCGTCGTTGGCCCTAACTGGTCCTTACCTTTTGAGCTCATGTATGATGCAAGCATGATAAAGACAAAAAACCAAGAATAATAACAATGACAACGATATTCCAAATAAAATGAGTGAACTCCGTGATTATCTCTCTATAAGATGGAATGAAGTATATGGGAATCAGAAATGACAGAGGAAAATGACATAAAGGAAAATCAAGGATCCATCTGTATCCTTGCCCAAGCCTAAGCCGTAACCTAACGATAAAACTTTTTCTACCTCTTCCTACCCCTCATCTCTTTCTTATAACATATTCTTCTTTTTCCCCATCACTCTCTTGGGCCCCACACCTTGCCCAATCATTATAACTAATTATCCCTTCATTCCCTTTCCACATGTTCCCCCTTTTCCCCTCCTGGAATATACTTTCAATCCCTTAATCTCATGTGTCACTTGCTGAACTAGTTGCACCTTATTATTGGGCTCATGGGCCTCATCACTCTCCACCCCTTGAGATCGAGTTGCTAACACTGCTTCAAGTTCCACTGAAGTCTCCAATCCCCTTTTCAATTCCACCGGTAAAGAGGGCTTGACAATCTAATCGCCTACTGCCTTCTTCAATTGAAAAATATGAAATATCGGATGAATTCTTGAAGAAGATGGCAAAACTAGCTGATATGCCATTGGACCTACTCGCTTAACCACTATAAAAGGTCCATAAAACCAAGTTGAAAGCTTCTGGTTAATCCTCTGAGCTAGAGATTTCTGTTTGTGAGGTCTCAGTTTAAGATAAACTTGGTCCCCCACTTGAAAACTAATATCACGCCTATGCTGGTCAGCCCTTGTTTTCATGTTTTGTTGAGCTTTGGACAAATGATACCTTAGTTGCCTCAAAGCTTTATCCCTCTCAATCAGAGCATGAGTGACTGCCTCCACCCTGATTTCCCCCCGTATGAAACTCAGAATGGTGGGTGGTTTTCTCCTATAGACAATTTCAGAGGGAGTAACATTTGTAGAAACATGCTAAGTGGAATTGTAACATAATTCTGCCCAAGGCAACCAGAAAGACCACTCCTTCGGTTGCTCCCCTGCAAAACACCAAAGATATGTTTCCAAACAGTGATACATAACCTCTGTATGCCCATCCATTTGGGGGTGGTATGATGAACTCATTTTGAGTTTGGTGCTTGAAAATCTAAACAGTTCAGTCCAGAAATTACTCATAAAAATAAGATCCCTGTCACTTACAATTGATTTAGGTATACCATGTAGCCGCACTACCTCTTTCACAAATAACTCTACTACCCCTTTAGCTGTATATGGGTGCTTTAATGCAACAAAATGAGCATACTTGGACAGGCGGTCAACTACTGTAACGCCCCTTTTTGGGAGGGAACGTCACATTGTCAAATAAAAGAAAATGTGGAAAAGTAAAGTTTTAACAATTCAAGACCCGGTTCATTCGTTTAAGTTTAACTTGTTCAATTCTTAAGTACGTGAGCAAAATAACAGAATATATTTTTTTTTATAATCATTTTAACAATGCGGAATATAAATGTCGGTGAAGAATAAAATAGTATACAAAATTCACATCTGAATAACATGCATATAGATACATATATATAATGTACTGACATCATTTATACTTAGATACAAGCCTGAATTACCCAAAAAGCAAAACTACACCTGCCCCAAAGGATTATACAAATATGTCCCAGTGATACCAAAATATATAGCCCACCAAAAATAATACATCAGGCCCTAAAATAAAACACTGGTAGCCATCAGTAGCTACCAGTAAAATCAGTCTCTCAGATGAGGAGGGACCGTATCAGGGTCCTCAGCAGGATCCTCCTCTTCAGAGGAAACCTCCATGGGAACCACAAAACCACGGGCAGGAGCCCGAGCAGTAGAATCAAAAGAGTCCTCTCAGGGGTTGTAGTAACGGTCACCCCACATCTCTCTTATGGGTAGGTAGAACTCTAGCCGCAAGCTGACATGGCAGGTAAGGACAGGCGCCTCATGACGTCTCCAGGCTAGGGCAATCGACACATCTCCCAAGTAGACGCAGCGATCGGAATTCAAGTTAATGTGCCAGCACTCTGGCCCTCCGAGGAAGGTCAGACGCACATCACCAAGAAATCCGCGCATACGTGCCGCCATCGTCTCAGTAGAAGCTAGTCTTGTTCGGGCCAGAAGCCGGGAAACTCGGGATCTTCCGCCTCCTTACCGTCGTCTTCGACCAATACAGTGCATACACAGGTAGCAAATAATAGAAACACAGAAAGAGGTAAGACATCCTACCATCATTACCAATTATAGTAGCTAGAAACAAACGGCGCAATGCGCCCAAGTAGCAATTCAGAGACAGCATATCCAAGTAATAAACAGTAAATTCAGCAGTAACCAGGTAAGCAATTTCTAGGCAGACATTCAGTACAGTAATAATCAAACAGGTCACCGTTATGGAAAATAATGATTTATGATGATAGAATATATCGTGACACACATGTATGCTTTCCCAAGTTCCTACTCCATGGAGCTAGACTCAAATAGTTAGATAGAAAGATCAGGAGATGTGTCCGCAACTCGGCTGCCATGGCCAAAGTGCTATTCATCAACAATTTTCACGTGCACATCAGGCATTGTGCGGACAGTCCACGATCGATCACGATATAGGACAGTGTCAAGTCCGGATCGTCGGTGCGTTTGCATCGGTTTGCCCCACAAGCAGAGGAGCTACCAACTACCCATTGTGGAGGACCCGCACCCCGACGCCCCCGAGGTCATAACAAGACCCACACTTGTCTACTCGCACCCGCACAAAGTTGTGTTCAATCTCCTAGGCAACCAGGCCTTACAACAGTCCACAAGGACATCCACAAAGTATATGACACTATGCATGGACATGTATGACTCACAATCTCATACAATTACATAACATACCACAATAGGCCAATATAAGCATCAACATACAAATAGTCACTCACATGGACCCATAACATCATAATATAAAAGTCAAGTCAATTGATGCATCCTTAGGTTCATTATGAATCCTAACTTATAATTTATTTCCCTTTTCAAGGTTTATGTCCAAAACTAATTCTTGCAACCAACTTAACATTCCAAGGCAATTCAATTTTCTATGACTTGTAAGTTGTTTAAGCTCTTAAACCTCACATTCTCTTGTTCTTCAGTCACTTAGAATTACCTTAAGTCGTAGGATAATCTCACCCTTAGTCCTTTAAAATTTATGAAGTCTTGATTATATTAAATCCTTCCAATTTATTAATCATCCATTTCATTACATAGGCTCCTAATTACCTAGTTGCTTATACTTCCAAATTATCAAAATCTCATACTTACCTAAAAATACCCTAGAGGCTGTGGCCTCACAATGGCTACAAATTCCAAATTTCTTTAAGTCATCATACTACATGTCATTCCCTTTGTTCTTTAAATTGTTCACTTGTTAAATTAGCTCACCAAGAATCCCATTTACTTGGCCCCAAAACCGTAGCCCTCATAGGAATTTCCATTCCCAATTTCTCTTCCATAAAATCCCATTTTTATCCATTAATTAATTTAAGTCTTATATTAGTTACAACTCAATCACAGTTTCACCCAAATTCTAGCCTAAAAACTGTGACCACCAAGAGGAGTTCTCAAAGGTTTTTCTTCCATTTTCCAATCACATAATCCAATCCAATATAACATTGTATACAACAATTCAATCCAATAGCATAGATCAATTAAAATCACTACACTAGCACATTAATCACAAAATCAAAGAATAACCCTCATTAGGGTTCTTCCACCAACAACACAACCAAGGTTCCTAGATGCTAATAGAGGTTGAGGAGGTGTGTCTTCCTCTTACCTAAGTAAAGAGAACAAGAAGAACACCAAGAATCTTCTTTGAATTTTCGGATTTGCACCCCCCAAGAACCCTAAAAATGGTGACTTTGTTAGAATAGCATAATGGCTTGGAAAAATGAAGCATGGATGGCCAACATGAAGACCATGACCACGAAAATGGAGGAGAAAGAAGAGGAGTCTTGAAACTTACCCAAAAAGCTCAAAGCTTGGAGCTTGGAAAAGATGGTGAAAATGAAGGAATTTCAAGAAACTCCAAGAAAGAAAGATGTTTAGAATGGTGAGATGATTAAGAAAATGTGTTTAATTTAAATTTTTGTGAAGATTAGGTAGGGGAAGGGGCTGCTGGCCGTAGAGCATGTAGAGAGAAGGGAGAGAAAACTCAAAGTGAAGAAGAAGAAGAAAGGATGTGAGAAAAAGTATTTTTGGTTAATTATGGAATTTGTGAGATAAATGGAATTAATGAATTGAAACTATTTCCCTTGCCCAAGGGCTGCTTCCAACCGTGTAGAGAGAGAAGAGAGAGAGGGAGAGTTGGCTTCCAAGAGAAGCCAAGGGTATTTGAGTCAATGTTTGGTCAAAGCTTCTCAAAGAAGCTTTGATTATTTAACATTAAATTTGAATTAAAGTGAATTGATTAGACATAAAGCAAATTTCATTTGGATAATGTGATAGGATTTTTATTACACACTATTATCCAATGGGTAATAGTTACAGTTGACAGAAGTCAGTATTTAATTAATCTGACAGATAAATTTTTCGCAGTATTGTTTTGTTTTATCTGTTAGAATTTCTCGAAAATCATGAAACCTCGTAAACTGTGTCAAGTCTCGGGTTTAGTAAGATCCTCCGTCGACATGTCCATAGTCCAAGGTTCTCAGAGGAAATATCGTGTTTCTCTGGTTCTGCTCAGTGCGCACGTAAAATGAGAAATATATTAAAATATTCGACGTTTCTGGAAAAATCCCAGAAAATTCTCAAAAATTGAAAATATTATAAAACGACCATTCGTCATATAATTTTCCAATTCTTGAAGTGCTACAGTCATTTTCCCAACTCTGCTCAATATTCGCGCAAAACGAAGAATATATTAAAATATTCGTCGTTTCCGAAAAATTCTAGAAAAATTCACATAAATCACAAATATTAAAAAATGACTATTTGCGGTGAAACAAACAATTTCCGGAGCGTTACACTGACCTCAGCAATTCTCAGCTCAGTGTACACGTAAAACGAGAAATATATTAAAATATTCGTCGTTTCCGAAAAATTTCAGAAAAATTCCTAAAAATCAAGAATAATATAAAATGATCATTTATACTTAAACAGATACTTTTCGGAATGTTACAACACTCTCCTACTAAAAGGAATTTCGTCCTCGAAATTTACATACCTCAAAATAGTTCCGGATGTTGCTCTCTCATCTTGTCTTCTGGTTCCCAAGTTGCGTCACCAGTCGTTTCATTCCAAATCACTTTCACCAATGGGATCTCCTTTCCTCTGAGTTGTTTTATTCGTCGGTCCTCGATTCTCGCAGGAGGCGCCTCATAGGTCAAGTTCTCTTTCAACTGTACTGTGTCCGGTGCTATGACATGACTTGGATCAGGCAAATACTTACAAAGTTGTGACACATGGAAGACATTGTGTATGTTGGAAAGAAAAGGGGGTAAGGCTATCTGGTAGGCTACTGGACCTATCCGGCGAAGGATTTGGTAAGGTCCAAGAAACTTTGGAGTGAGTTTTCTAGATTTCAAGGCCCGGCCGACCCCAATCGTGGGTGTGACTTTCAAGAATACATGCTCACCTTCCTCAAACTCAAGAGACTTCCTCTTCTTATCTGCATAACTCTTTTTCCGGCTCTGAGCAGTTCTCATCTTCTCTTGAATCATCTTGACCTTCTCAGTTGTCTGCTGAATGATATCTGGTCCAATCGTAAGACGCTCACCGTCTTGGTACCAATACAATGGTGTTCGACACCGTCGTCCATACAAAGCTTCATAGGGTGTCATCCCTATACTCGAATGATAAGTGTTGTTTTAGGTGAATTCTATCAGTGGTAGAACTTCATCCTAACATCTAGTTTGTTCCATAGTACAAGCTCTAAGAAAATCTTCTAAAGATTGGATCGTCCTTTCCGATTGACCATCGGTTTGTGGATGGTATGCTGAACTCAACGTAACTTCGTTCCCAACGATGCTTGCAAACTCTGCCAAAATTTTGAAGTAAATCTCAGATCCCTATCCGAAACAATACTCGTAGGCACACCATGTAGCCTAATGATCTCTCCAATATAAAGCTAGGTCAACTTCTCCAGACTGTACCTCATGTTGATCAGAAGAAAATGGGTTGACTTCGTGAGTCGATCCACTATCACCCATATCGAGTCGTGTCCTTTCTTTGTCCTCGGCAAACCCACAACAAAATCCATCACAATGCTGTCCCATTTCCATTCAAGAATAGACAATGGTTGTAGTAATCCTGCTAGTCTTTGATGTACCACTTTAGCTTTTTGACAAACTAAACAAGTCGACACATATCTAGTGACGTCGCTCTTCATTCCATGCCACCAGAACAATTTTTTCAGATCTTGGTACATCTTAGTTATGCCTGGGTGCATACTTAGCTTGCTGGTGTGAGCATGTTCTACAATATATCGCCTAAGCTCTTGGTCACAGGGAATACAAACTCTACCTCAGAATCTCAGAATTCCATCCGTTCCTTCTTCAAATTCTGTCTCTTTGCCTTGCCTTATTAATTCTCTCGCTTCTTGCAAGAATTCATCGGCTTTCTGCTTTTCCCGTATGTCATCCATTAGCTCACTTGAGATGGTGACCATATTCATACAAATCCTTCCGGGTTCCAACTTAACAAACGACCATACATCCCTAAACTGTTCTATAAAGTCTCTTTCCTTGATCATCAAGGCAGAAGCACTGATAGTCTTTCTGCTCAAGGCATCAGCCACGACGTTCGCCTTGCTAGGGTGGTCCAACAATTGGAAATCATAGTCCTTCAGGAATTCTAGCCATCTCCGCTGCTTCATGTTTAACTCTTTCTGGTCATACAAATACTTCAAGTTCTTGTGGCCGCTGAAGATATTGAATGTTGCTCCATAGAGAAAATGCCTCCATATCTTTAGAGCAAAGACCACGGCTGCAAGTTCCAAATCATGTGTAGGGTAGTTCTTTTCATGTACTCATAACTGTCGCGAAGCATAAGCTACCACTCTTCGGTGTTGCATAAGAACAGATCCCAATCCTTGATACAAAGCGTCACAGTACACCTCGAATGGCTCATTCGGATCAGGTAACACCAATACGGGTGAGGTAGTCAGCCGTTTCTTCAACTCTTGGAAACTCTGCTCGCAGCTATCGGTCCATTCAAAAACTTGATTCTTCCTCGTCAGCTGAGTGAGTGGTCCAGCAATCTTGGAAAACCCTTCTATGAATCTTCTGTAGTATCCGGCTAAACCCACGAAGCTACGAACTTCCGTCACTGACTTCGGTTGTTCCCAATGTAATACTACCTCTACTTTCGATGGATCCACTGCAATCCCTTCCTTCGAGATCACATGGCCTAAAAACTTCACCTCATCAAGCCAGAACTCACATTTCGACAGCTTGGCATACAATTCCTTCTCCTTTAGAATATGAAGAACTATGCTGAGGTGCTCAGCATGATCCTCCTGATTCTGGGAATATATCAGGATATCGTCAATGAAGACAACAACAAACTTGTCCAAGTAAGGACGAAAGATCCTGTTCATGTAGTCCATGAAGATAGCAGGTGCATTCGTAACACCAAACGGCATCACAAGGTACTCGTAATGACCGTATCGGGTACGAAAAGCAGTCTTGGGCACATCCTCCATTTTCACTCTTATCTGATGGTATCCAGATCTCAAATCGATCTTCGAAAACACTGCTGCTCCCTTCAGTTGGTCCATCAAGTCGTCGATTCTTGGGAGTGGATACTTATTCTTGATTGTCAACTTGTTCAACTGCCTATAGTCCACACACAATCTTGAGGTACCGTCCTTTTTTCGAACTAATAGCACTGGTGCTCCCCACGGTGACACACTCGGTCTAACGAACTGTTTCTCCAAAAGCTCTTCTAGTTGTTTCTTGAGTTCTGCCAATTCCGTTGGCGACATTCGATAAGGTGCTATAGACACGGGACCAGCTCCCGGTACCAGATCAATAGCAAACTCGATCTCACGTGTCAGTGGTAAACTAGGTACTTCTTCTGGAAAAACTTCAGAGAACTCTCTCACTACAGGAATAGTGTCCAAATCAGCCTTGCTCTTGATTTTCAACGAAGATAGCAGCATGTATCCCTGAGCTCCTTCTTTCAAGAAAGCTCGTGTTTGGTTGGCCGTCAAGTATCTAGAATTCTCATCCACAGGGAAAACTATGATTTTTCTGGAACAGTCTAATAGAACATGGTTAGAAGATAACTAGTCCATCCCTAGGATTATATCTAACTGTGAAAGAGGTAAACAGATCAAATCGACAGAAAAGATTCGACCTTTAACAATTAAGAGACACTTCAAACAGACTTTGGAAGTAACTAATGGTTTATCAGTGGGGGTTGAAACAGTCAATTCAAAAGGTAGTTCAGACACAGGTAAGCCAAGTCGTAGCACACAGTCATATGATATGAAAGAATGAGTTGCCCCAGAGTCATACAGTACTTTTAAAAGATTACCTTCTATGGTGCCTTCTCCTTGAATCAAGTCTTCGGATTCGGAGGCTTCAGCTCCGCTCATAGTGTAAACTCGACCTCCGGCTTGCGGTTTCTTGGCTCGAGTCGCGTTGACTTAAGGTTCAGCCTTTGCCTGATTGCAGTCTCTAGACATGTGGCCTGGTTTGCCACATTTGAAGCAGATGATTCCCTTGATCGTGCAATCTCTCGTGAGATGATCTTTCCCACATTTCAGGCATTTAGAAGGGTATGTCGCATTCTGGCCAGTCTGTTTCCCAGAAGATCCTCCACCAGAACTTCCACCGGTTTGCTGCTGACTTCCTGCTGGTCGGGAATAAGGCTTCTTTTGGAAGCGGTTTGAACCACTGCCTCCACCTCTTTGGGACCGTACAGGCCCAAAGCTCCTGTTTCTCGAGTCTCTAGCCTGCTCCAAGGCTTCAACTTCACAGCAAATGTCTAACAGTTCTGAGAATACCTTCATCTTCAGGATGATCACAGCCTTCTTCACCTCATACCTCAATCCCTCGGTGAACTTCCAACATTTCCAGGCTTCATCAGTCTGATGTTGGTAGTGTGTTGAGAACTTCTCCAGATTCTCAAATTTGGCTGCATACTCACTGACGATCATGTTCCCCTGTCTTAAGTTGAGGAACTCCAGCTCTTTCGCATGTCTCGCATTAGCAGGAAAATATTTGTCCAAGAACTTGTTCTTGGACACATCCCATGTGATGTCAGTTCCTTCGGCTTCCAATGCTCTTTGAGCTCCGTTCCACCAGTCTTTGGCGTTGCCCACAAGCATGAAGGTAGCATAGTTCACCTTCCTATCTTCGGCACAGTTCATGCCACGAAAGACTTTCTCTAGTTCCTTGATCCACAGACTAGCCTTGTCTGGATCAAATTCTCCCTTGAATTGTGGAGGGTTGTGACGACGAAACTCTACTAAGTTCTGGGTATCAGCAGTCGCCTCGAGCTGTTGAGCAGCTCTTTCCTGTTGTTGAGCCGCACGCTCATTTTGCTGCGTGATGACTTCCGCCATCCGCTGCATTGCCTCAACAGCAGCTGCAATTTCTCCACTTCTCGCCATCTTACTCTTTCTCAAATCAGGTGAACTGAAAACCATAAGGTAAGTTAGAGGAATTCATTTCAAAACACAAACCACAAATATTTCACACAGCACAAACAAGACAGACTCACACACAAGACCCAAAGAAGACATAAACCGGGGCTCTGATACCAACTTAATGTAACGCCCCTTTTTGGGAGGGAACGTCACATTGTCAAATAAAAGAAAATGCGAAAAAGTAAAGTTTTAACAATTCAAGACCCGGTTCATTCGTTTAAGTTTAACTTGTTCAATTCTTAAGTACGTGAGCAAAATAGCAGAATATTTTTTTTTTGATAATCATTTTAACAATGCGGAATATAAATGACGGTGAAGAATAAAATAGTATACAAAATTCACATCTGAATAACATGCATATAGATACATATATATAATGTACTGACATCATTTATACTTAGATACAAGCCTGAATTACCCAAAAAGCAAAACTACACCTGCCCCAAAGGATTATACAAATATGCCCCAGTGATACCAAAATATACAGCCCACCAAAAATAATACATCAGGCCCCAAAATAAAACACTGGTAGCCATCAGTAGCTACCAGTAAAATTAGTCTCTCAGATGAGGAGGGACCGTATCAGGGTCCTCAGCAGGATCCTCCTCTTTAGAGGAAACCTCCATGGGAACCATAGAACCACGGGCAGGAGCCCGAGCAGTAGAATCAAAAGAGTCCACCCAAGGGGTGTAGTAATGGTCACCCCACATCTCTCTGATGGGTAGGTAGAACTCCAGCCGCAGGCTGACATGGCAGGTGAGGATAGGCGCCTCATGACGTCTCCAGGCTAGGGCAATCGACACATCTCCCAAGTAGACGCAGCGATCGGAATTCAAGTTAATGTGCCAGCACTTTGGCCTTCCGAGGAAGGTCAGACGCACATCACCAAGAAATCCGTGCATACGTGCCGCCATCGTCTCAGTAGAAGCTAGTCTTGTTCGGGCCAGAAGCCGGGAAACTCGGGATCTTCCGCCTCCTTACCGTCGTCTTCGACCAATACAGTGCACACACAGGTAGCAAATAATAGAAACACAGAAAGAGGTAAGACATCCTACCATCATTACCAATTATAGCAGCTAGAAACAAACGGCGCCATGTGCCCAAGTAGCAATTCAGAAACAGCATATCCAAGTAATAAACAGTAAATTCAAAGAACGTGTAAGCAATTTCCAGGCAGACATTCAGTACAGTAATAATCAAACAGGTCACCGTTATGGAAAATAATGATTTATGATGACAGAATATATCGTGACACACATGCATGCTTTCCCAAGTTCCTACTCCATGGAGCTAGACTCAAACAGTTGGAGAGAAAGATAAGGAGACGTGTCCGCAACTCGGCTGTCGTGGCCAAAGTGCTATTCATCAACAATTTTCACGTGCACATCAGGCATTGTACGGACAGTCCACACTCGATTACGATATAGGACAGTGTCAAGTCTGGATCGTCGGTGCGTTTGCATCGGTTTGCCCCACAGGCAAAGGAGCTACCAACTACCCATTGTGGAGGACCCGTACCCCGATGCCCCCGAGGTCATAACAAGACCCACACTTGTCTACTCACACCCGCACAAATGTGTGTTCAATCTCCTAGGCAACTAGGCCTTACAACAGTCCACAAGGACATCCACAATGCATATGATACTATGCATGGACATGTATGACTTACAATCTCATACAATTACATAACATACTGCAATAGGCCAATATAAGCATCAACATACAAATGGTCACTCACATGGACCCATAACATCATAATATAAAGGTCAAGTCAATTGATGCATCCTTAGGTTCATTATGAATCCTAACTTAGAATTTATTTCCCTTTTCAAGGTTTATGTCCAAAACTAATTCTTGCAACCAACTTAACATTCCAAGGCAATTCAATTTTCTATGACTTGTAAGTTGTTTAAGCTCTTAAACCTCACACTCTCTTGTTCTTCATTCACTTAGAATTACCTTAAGTCGTAGGATAATCTCACCCTTAGTCCTTTAAAATTTATGAAGTGTTGATTATATTAAATCCTTCCAATTTATTAATCATCTATTTCATTACATAGGCTCCTAATTACCTAGTTGCTTATACTTCCAAATTATCAAAATCTCATACTTACCTAAAAATACCCTAGAGGCCGTGGCCTCACAATGGCTACAAATTCCAAATTTCTTTAAGTCATCATACTACATGCCATTCCCTTTATTCTTTAAATTGTTCACTTGTTAAACTAGCTCACCAAGAATCCCATTTACTTGGCCCCAAAACCGTAGCCCTCATAGGAATTTCCATTCCCAATTTCTCTTCCATAAAATCCCATTTTTATCCATTAATTAATTTAAGTCTTATATTAGTTACAACTCAATCACAATTTCACCCAAATTCTAGCCTAAAAACCGTGACCACCAAGAGGAGTTCTCAAAGGTTTTTCTTCCATTTTCCAATCACATAATCCAATCCAATATAACATTGTATACAACAATTCAATCCAATAGCATAAATCAATTAAAATCACTACACTAGCACATTAATCACAAAATCAAAGAATAACCCTCATTAAGGTTCTTCCACCAACAACACAACCAAGGTTCCTAGATGCTAATAGAGGTTGAGGAGGAGTGTCTTCCTCTTACCTAAGTAAAGGGAACAAGAAGAACACCAAGAATCTTCTTTGAATTTTCGGATTTGCACCCACCAAGAACCCTAAAAATGGTGACTTTGTTAGAATTGCATAATGGCTTGGAAAAATGAAGCATGGATGGCCAACATGAAGACCATGACCACGAAAATGGAGGAGAAAGAAGAGGAGTCTTGAAACTTACCCAAAAAGCTCAAAGCTTGGAGCTTGGAGAAGATGGTGAAAATGAAGGAATTTCAAGAAACTCCAAGAAGGAAAGACGTTTAGAATGGTGAGATGATTAAGAAAATGTGTTTAGTTTAAATTTTTGTGAAGATTGGGTAGGGGAAGGGGCTGCTGGCCGTAGAGCATGTAGAGAGAAGGGAGAGAAAACTCAAAGTGAAGAAGAAGAAGAAAGGATGAGAGAGAAAGTGTTTTTGGTTAATTATGGAATTTGTGAGATAAATGGAATTAATGAATTGAAACAATTTCCCTTGCCCAAGGGCTGCTTCAAGCCGTGTAGAGAGAGAAGAGAGAGAGGGAGAGTTGGCTTCCAAGAGAAGCCAAGGGCATTTGAGTCAATGTTTGGTCAAAGCTTCTCAAAGAAGCTTTGATTATTTAACATTAAATTTGAATTAAAGTGGATTGATTAGACATAAAGTGAATTTCATTTAGATAATGTGGTAGGATTTTTATTACACATTATTATCCAATGGGTAATAGGTACAGTTGACAGAAGTCAGTATTTAATTAATCTGACAGATAAATGTTTCGCAGTATTGTTTTGTTTTGTCTGTTAGAATTTCTCGAAAATCGTAAAACCTCGTAAACTATGTCAAGTCTCGGGTTTAGTAAGATCCTCTGTCGACATGTCCATAGTCCAAGGTTCTTAGAGGAAACATCGCGTTTCTCTGGTTCTGCTCAGTGCGCACGCAAAACGAAGAATATATTAAAATATTCGATGTTTCTGGAAAAATCCCAGAAAATTCTCAAAAATTTTAAATATTATAAAACGACCATTCGTCATATAATTTTCCAATTCTTGAAGCGCTACAGTCGTTTTCCCGACTCTGCTCAATATTGGCGCAAAACGAGGATTATATTAAAATATTCGTCGTTTCCGAAAAATTCTAGAAAAATTCAAATAAATCACAAATATTAGAAAATGACTATTTGTGGTGAAACAAACAATTTTCGGAGCGTTACACTGACCTCAGCAATTCTCAGCTCAGTGTACACGCAAAATGAGAAATATATTAAAATATTCGTCGTTTCCGAAAAATTCCAGAAAAATTCTTAAAAATCAAGAATAATATAAAATGATCATTTATACTTAAACAGATACTTTTCGGGATGTTATAACTACCACCAGAACTACTTCGAACCTCTTGGATTTGGGCAACCCTGAGATGAAGTCCATGGACACATCATCCCATACTACTTTTGGGATCTCTAATGGCTGTAGTAGCCCGCTGGGTATAAAGTAGAGGACTAGTAATGTTGGCAAACATCACACTTCTAGACATACTGCTGCACATGCTTCTTCATCCCTACCCAATACAAATTTTCAGCTAAACGCCTATAAGTTCTATAGTAACCTGAGTGTCCTCCTTGTGAGGTACTATGGAATTCCTCCAATAGTTTCGGGATCCAAGGAGAAGACACAAGTATCACCAAGTGTCCCTTATATAATAGGACCCCTTGGACATACGTGAACCCCTCCTTAACTAATGAACCTAATTGAATAGCATCAATAACCTTGCTAAGAAATGGATCACAGTGTATACCCTTCGTTAAATTCTTTCCCTAAACCCACAAAGGAAAAGAACTGATCATGGATAACTCAACACCCTCTTCCCTTCTAGACAACACATCAGCTGCAGTATTTTTTTTCCTGGTTTGTACTTTACATTAAATTGATATCCCAATAGTTTGGCAATCTGACACTGCTGATCTACAGTTGTAATTCGTTGCTACAACAAAAATTTTAGGCTCCTATGATCCAAATACACCACGAAAGGTCTTCCCAACAAATAAGGGCGCCAATGTTGGATGGCCAGCACTAAAGCTATGATCTCCTTTTCATAAGTCGATTTAGACAGATTTGCTGTAGTCAAAGCTTTGCTAAAATAAGCTATAGGTCTCTTCTCCTGTATAAGGACAACCTCTAATCCTTTACCAGAGGCATCACACTCCACTTCAAATAGCTTAGAAAATTTTGGTAGCGCAAGGACAGGAGTTGATGTAATGAGCTGTTTTAAATGGTCAAAAGCCTCTTGCTCCTCTTGTCCCCATTTAAACCCTTCCTTCTTTGTCAATGCTGTTAGAGTTTGTGCCACCTTACCATAGCCTTTGATGAACTTATGGTAATATCTTGTGAGGCCTAAGAAACCTCATACCCCCTTGACATTGGTTGGTGTAGGTTACTTAAGTACAACCTTTACCTTAGTCGGGTCCATAGACACTCCAGCATAAGAAATAATGTGGCCTAAATATTCCACCTCCTTCTTAGTAAAATGGCACTTCTTTTGATTAACATAAAACTGATTCCTCTTGAGCACTTCAAGGACAGTCTTTAACTAAGCCAAATGAGAGTCCCAATCTTGACTATACACCAGAATATCATCAAAGAAAACTAACACATATGTGTGTAGTAGGGGTCGAAATACCTCATTCATGGTGGCCTGGAAAGTTGAGGGAGCATTGGTGAGACCGAAAGGCGTCACTAAGTACTCGTAGCGGCCATTATGAGTTCAGAATGTTGTTTTCTCGATATCCTCATCTCACATACAAATTTGATGGTACCCAAATTTTAAGTCCAGCTTGGTGAAATAGGTTGCCTCGTGTAATTCATCAAGCAATTCTTCTACAACAGGAATTGGAAACTTATCTGGAACTGTTACCTTATTGAGAGCCCGAAAATCAACACATATGTGCCAAGTATTATCCTTCTTTTTCACTAATAAAACTAGCCTAGAATAAGCACCGGTACTCGGCCTAATCAAGCCCATCTGGAGCAACTCCTGGATTTGTCTCTCAATCTCATTTTTTTTAAAAAAATAGGGGTATCGGTAAGGCCTTACTATAATTGGTCCCTGTCTTGGAATCAAATTTATGGCATGATCAAATTGTCGCTTCAGACGAAGACCTATGAATTCCTAAAACACTACTACAAAATTCTCCATCAATTTCTGCAGTTGCTCTTATTGTAACGAATTCAGTTCTGGATCCCGTTGCACAGGAGGCTTCCAGTCTGTAGTTGCATGGCGTGTCCATTTAGTATCATGGTAAAATTGATTACCCAAACTGTATAGAGAAGATACAACTTGATTTGCCTTGGCTGCTCCTTGCAACAACATATCTCGCCCCTTTCTCTGGAACTTCATGGTCATAGTGTCCCAATTGATGGTTGCCTCACCCAACGTCCGCAGTCACGCCACTCCCAGTATAAGATCTAATCCTCCAATGTCCAACACATGAGCATCAACCAAGCAGTCATAATTTCCCACCTCTACCTTCAGCTGTTTGCAAACCTACTAGGATAGAACGCGGTAACCATCACTAAACTTCACCATCATCTTGCAAGTTCTGTGAATAGTTAGGCCTAAGGATTTTGCTAACTTTGGAGAAATGAAATTATGAGTGGCCCTACTATCTATTAGAATCAATATAGAAATTTCAACGACCTTTCCCTCAATCTTCATAGAAGATAACTCCCCTGTTTGCTACACTTGGGAGTGGAAAACTTCACTCATGCCAAAATATTCTATCATTTTACATTCTGCTTCTTCCCGTAATTCACCCATTTCTTGTATGATTTCCTCCTCCACTAATATTTTCCCTTCTTCATTAACCTCATCATCCTACCCTAATAAAATCACTCTAAGTTTCAGGTCTGCATATTTATGAAGAGGGTTGTACGATATCTTCCATCAAAAGCATAAACCTTTTCTTCTGCTTTCTTCCCACTCATGTGTCGTTAAGTGTTTCACTCATCGTGCACCCGATCCTACATATTTAGGGGTTTCAATCACAAAACCTCTATTTGAATTACCTCTCATCCTCCTATCTATTCTGGGCATTTAACTGGCATCTCTGTTACCCCGATTCCATACCTGTTGTTGTGAATTTGACCTTGAATAATGGGATGACACATTTCCCTTCCTTCTAATGAAACCTCTCTATCCACCCAATCTGAGATGCGGACTTGTGGTTTTCTTCATGGTTATCTCCACATTTCTAGCCAACCACAATACTTGAAGGCGTGTTTCTGGTTTATGGATACTAACCCAATTCTGAATCTCCTCCTTTAGCCCATTAAGAAAATACCCCACATACTGTTGCTCCGGTTGGTGCAGAGCCAGCACAGTCAGATACTCAAATTCCTCTATATATTCCTGCACCATTCCCTTTTGCTACAATGATGCCATCTCTTCATATGGGTTCTGGATCTCCAAACCACTAAATCGTGCCAATATTTCTTCCTTAAACTTAACCCAATTCAGCTCGAGATGTACTTCCAGGAGGATCGAACACCAATGAACAGTAACTCCCTCCATACACACCTGTGCTAACGGTATCTTGGCACCTTCTAGGGTCTCATTGATTTGAAAATGTTGGGAATTTGCGGATCAAAGTCTCGCAGCGGAATAACAGAATTCCCTCACAGGATCCATGCGAAAAATCCATAATCCGAGGTTTTAAAATTTTACCTCTTGAAGCGTGCGATGACACAAGCGAGGTGAATCACCAACACCGTAATAGCGACGATGTTTCTCGCGGTATCCACACGAATGACTTGCAAAAGGAGTCACGCCCTGTTTCGTAGTGCTAGGCGCGAAGAGAGGAGAAGAAGACCTCACTATCTCTCACTCACTTTTCGTAGGTGCGGCTAGGGTTGTGATGTAGCCTAGTAGCAGCCCCCTTAGCGGACTATTTATAATAGTGGCTGCCTTAAGTGAGTGTGAGCAGAGCAAGGTAAGTGGTGCAACCCTAAACCCATCGTCATGAGTTAGGCCCACAATTGAATCCGAGTCCAACTTGGATTCGATTACTCCAATTTAGTCTGTTCTAAGTGTGCGACCTGCAGTTCTCATGACGTTGGTAGTAATATTAAAATCTCATTTTAATATTACAAACGAGTGAGCTGTATCTAGCAACACATCACTGCTACCCAAGTAATGAGAATGTCAGTGATTTGACATAACCTATCTGTGACCAATGTTTCCGTGTAGTTTAGTCCCTTTGTCCAGATATCCAAATTGAACACAAGGCATGGAACGTGTCACCCTTGTTTAGTTCAATCTTCGGTTTCGATTCCCGAGTAGACATAGTAATGACAAATGAGATCAATATCTCATATTGACTCATTTGAGCATGGCCATGCATTTCATAGTCTCACTCAATCGGGGGCCCGAAGATATCACTCTGTTATGTAGGAGGGACAAATCCCATCTAGGTCACTCACATCCCTCCACATGTATCGCGGTATGTCTAATAACCAACTTTATAATCATCTTGTTACAGATGACGTTTGATGGCATTAAAACACACAACTCCTCATGTAGGAATCGTAGTGATTTCAGGTCAAAGGACCACATACACCATTATCACTATGAGAATTGCTTATGACACTCACGTAACGATCCACGTAGCGTTCTCATGGCGGGTCTGTCCAATACATCATTACTCTAATATGTATCTATGTGTAGACTTGATATCTCATATCCATGACCCGTGAGATGTGGTCATCAGTCTACGCACATACTAGTCTCAAAGCATTATTGTTGTCCTAATTAACAATAATACTTGACTAGGGACATTTAAGAATAGTGTTTTATCCAATAGGATCTCACGATCAAGTCATCCACTTGATGTCCTATGGTATCAAATTTACTATTCTAAGGACTTTATCATGTTTACCAAAAAAAAGAACATAATAAATGAAATGCCTCATATAAAATAGCATAATATAATGTATGTAAATACAAACAAAACGTATTGGCCACTAGGGCATACACCAACAGAAAATACATTTCCATCCTCGTCAACCATCCTCGAGGGTCTGTGCCATCAAACACCGGCAGCTTGACCCGTTTTGCTGCTGATAATAAATCATCGAGAGTTCCGATGAGATTTGACATGGTGAGGACGTCTTTTCCCGATCCCTCCTATCGTCTGGTCAATCCCATATTGTTTAAGGATGTCGTTTTCTTTGTAGATATGTGATCATCGTCGTCAGTTGGTATTTTCTCCAAACGCCGAACTAAGCACGTGATGTATTTCCGAAACTCGCTCTATCAGCTCTTGGTCCATCTTCTGCTGCCCTTGGGTAATGAGACCCATTGATGTTGCTAGCTCAGATAGCTTCGCCTCCACCACCGTTAATCGTTGATCCATTCCGTCCATGTGAGCTTGTGTCCTTATCTCCATTTTCTCTTTGTTCAGGAATCCGGTAGGTCAGACCAATTGATAAAGACAACAAACCAAGAATAATAACAATGACAACAATATTGCAAATAAAATGAGTGAACTCTGTAATTATCTCTCTATAAGATGGAATGAAGTATACGGGAATCAGAAATGACAAAGGAAAATGACATAAAGGAAAATCAAGGATCCCTCTGTATCCTTGCCCAAGCCTAAGTTGTAACCTAATGATGAAACTTTTTCTACCTCTTCCTACCCCTCATCTCTTTCTTATAACAAATTCTTATTTTTCCCCACCACTCTCCTAGGTGCCACACTTTACCCAATCATTATAACTAACTATCCCCTCCCTCTCCACATGTTCCCCTTTTTCCCCTCCTGGAATATACTCTCAATCCCTTAATCTCATGGGCCACCTGCTGAACTAGTTGCACCCTATTATTGGGTTCACGAGCCTCATCAAAGTGATACAGTAGTTGGGAGTGTTTTGGGCCAGAGGAAAGATAAAATGTTTCAAACAATTTATTACGCCAACCGTGCTTTGAATGAGGAACAAAGAAACTACACTACTATTGAAAAAGAGTTGTTAGTGGTGTAATATTTGCTTTTGATAAATTTGGCCCTTACCTCATTCTCTCTAAAGTTATTTGTTATACTGATCATTCTACTATTAAGTATTTGCTTACTAAGTAGGATGCTAAGCCGAGGGTAATTCGGTGGGTTCTTTTGCTACAAGAGTTTGATATTGAGATTCGTGACAAAAAGGGGAAAAAGAACCTTGTAGCTGACCACCGATGGCTATTGGATGAGGAGGTGCTGGAGACCATTACTGAGTGTGTCATAAATGAATCATTTCCTTATGAGCACCTCCTTGCCATCTCGCCTTTACCATGGTACGCTGATTTTGTGAACTTCGTCGCAGGTAATATTCTTCCACCAGACCTCACTTATCAGAGAAAGAAGAAATTCTTATTTGATGTTAAGCATTATTTGTGGGAAGATCCATACTTTTTTAGGATTTGTGCTGATAGTGTCATTAGGAGATACATTTATGGTAGTTAAAGTCAATCCATTCTTAAACATTGTCATGTTAGGGAAACTGGTGGCCACTTCGGTCCAACCAAAAGTGCACAAAAGGTTTTACAATGTGGTTTTTATTGGCCAACTTTGTTTAAGGATGCTTTTGAATTTTTTTGAACTTGTAATAAATGCCAACGAAGTGGCAACATCTCTAGGAAACATGCCATTGAATAACATCTTAATTTGTACTATTTTTTATGCCGGGGCATTGATTTCATGGGTCCAATCCCAAAATCTTTTTCCAGTTATTATATACTTATTACTGTGGATTATGTTTCCAAATAGGTTGAGGCAGTGACGTTACCTACCAATGATGCTCGTGCGGTGGTGAAATTTTTTAAACAAAATATTTTTACTAGATTTGGCACACCCTGAGCAATCATAAGTGATGATGGCACTTATTTTTGCAATAAACAATTTGAAAATCTTTTGAGCAAATATGGTGTCACCCACAATGTTGCAACCCCTTATCATCCATAAACAAGTGGCCAAGTGGAGGTTTCCAATCGAGAATTGAAAAAGATTTTAGAAAGGACTGTTCATGTGTCCCGTAAAGATTGGTCTTTGAAGCTGGATGATGCATTGTTGATAGAGATGCAACTAGCCAACCTAAAGATCCTTTGCATGGAATTGAAGGTCCAATGACTAGGGCCAAGACTAAGAGGATGAAACAAGCTTTGCAAGGCCTAATTATGGAGATCAAAGAAAAAGAAGATTGATATAGAATAGAGGCTGCACCAAAATGGGTCTCTTTTCTACAACTTGAAGATGATTTGAGCCCAACTTGAAGACAATAACTTAGAAAGCCAAATAAGCCTAAATTCACATTACTTAAGAAGCATTCATGAGCTGCAATCTCTTTAGTTATTGGGCGAATTAGTAGGGGTCTGATTAGCTAATAATAATTAGGCCACTGTGCTTAATTTTTTTAATATTTTCATATTTAATTTTGATCGAATAAGTTTAGATGTCCTTTTGTCATTCCCAAGTCAGTTTCTAAGTCACTATGGTGGCTAGTGGGAATTTATTATCATGTTTATGCTTATTTTTAGGTGATAATGTCCTTTGGTCTTTCCTAAGTCATTTTCTGCCTTATGATAATGGGAATTTAATTCTTGTATTTCAAGGGTTGCAAATAGCTTCTAGTTAAGCTTATAAATAAGGAACTCATGTGCTTCAATAGCAGATTTTGAACATTAATGAAATTTGAGTGTTTCTTCATTGTGAGAGCTTCCCTTTTGTTCTTGGGCTAAGAACTAAATCTTATAGTGTTGGTTCTACCGACAGGTCGCGACTAGGGTCATGCTTCACTTGATAACTCTGGTTCTACTGATAGGTCGCGGTTAGGGTCAAGTTCTATTTATTTTCTACCTGTTTCAAGACGATAGTGCAAAAAAAAAATAAAAAAAATCTAGAATATATATATATATATATATATATATATACATATATTCCATATTTTTAGTGCAAATATATATAATTTCTATATTTGGAGTATTGAAATCCAAATATATATAAAATTAGTGCAAAATAAAAATAAAAATATATATATATATAAAGCAGTGAATTGAGAGGACTCAATACTCCTAGTTGGATTTCAAAACCCTTTCATTGATCTTGTTTGTTCAAATCTCTTATTGAATTCTTTGTTGTTTCCATTTCAATTACTTTTTGCTGGTTTACTTTCCACTAAAGTTATCATCAATCCCTTGCTACTTCTTGTTGTGTGGAATCATATAAAGGTTTTTTACCTAAGAGCTCATAAGGAGAATTAGCGTGGTAAAAGGCAAAGAGTGTTGAGACTATCATAGGGAAAGAGCCAACTAGAGTGAACCACGAGTGAAAAAATATATGTAATTGAGTGTAAACACGTGAGATAGTGTTTGTGTGATGATTCTCGAAGGCATAGTTGTTCTATATTATTGTCCATTTGTAATAATTTCTAATGCAAATTCTTGCAGCATTTTAATCATGGGTGGAGGAGACGGAGAAGTAGATCTAAAATTGTTTGTGAAGACTGTTCAAGAACAATTTCAGGCCCTAAATACAAGATTGGATAACCTACAAGTCCCATCAAGATCTAGAACCCCAAGGCGATGCACTTTTGAAGAGGAGGAAGATAAGTATTCAGATGGAAGAAGTACTGAAAGGAGAAGAAGAGATGAATCAAAAGGAGACAATCATTTGGGTAGTATTAGGATGACAATCCCTACATTCTAAGGAAGAAATGATCTTGAATTGTACTTGGAGTGGGAGAAAAAAGTTGAATATGTGTTTGACTGTCATAATTACTTAGAGGAGAAGAAGGTTAAACTAGCAGTTGTTGAATTAACTGATTATGCTAGTATTTGGTGGGATCAATTTGTGAGTAGTAGGCGTAGGAATAGGGAGAGGTCTATTCGTACATGGGAAGAGATGAAGGCTATCATGAGAAGGATATTTGTACCTAGCCACTACTATAGGGACTTGCACTGAAAATTGCAAAGTCTAACTCAAGGTTCCATGAGTGTGGAGGATTACTATAAGGAGATGGAAATAGCCATGATTAGAGCCAATGTAGAAGAAGACCATGAAGCAACTATGGCTAGATTTATTGGGGGCTTAAAGACAGAGATATTTGATGTTGTAGAATTGCAACATTATGTGGAGATGGAGAATTTGCTGCACAACGCTAATTAGGTGGAAACGCAATTGAAAGCTAAGGGTACTTTCAGATTTGTTTCTAGTTCTTCATAGAAATCAAATTGGCATAACAACAAAACTATGTTAAAGCCTAAAGAAGATACAAAGGCCAAACATTCAGTTGCTGCTCCTAAAAATAAAACCAAAACTAATACATCTTCTAGATCACGTGATATCAAATGTTTCAAGTGTCAAGGAGTTAGACATATTGCTTCTCAATGTCTAAATAAAAGGGCAATGATTTTGCTGGATAATGGAGACATAGAGAGTGTGAGCTCAAGCGATGATGAAATGCCACCATTAGAGGATTGTAGTGATGTTGAAGTTGCTGAACCTGTGAATGGAGATGTACTTGTTACTTAATAAAAAAGAAAAAAAAGAGTGAGTACGTTTACAAGAAAAAGAGAGGTTGAGAGTGCTTTGATAGCTAGAGAGCAGCTACTTGTACTCATGTATAAGGATGTTTATTTCACTAATGATCTTAACTCTTCTTTGACAAGTGAGGTTGTTTCCTTATTATAAGAATTTGTTGAAGTTTTTCCAGAAGAAGTACCCCATGGATTACCTCCTTTAAGAGGTATTGAGCATCAAATTGACTTCATTCCTGGTTCTTCACTTCCAAATAGACCAGCCTATAGAACAAGTCCTGAGGAAGCAAAGGAAATTCAAAGGCAAGTGGATGAATTGCTGCAAAAAGGATTTGTGAGGGAGAGTCTTAGTCCATGTTTTGTTCCTGTGATCTTGGTTTCGAAGAAAGATGGGACATGACACATGTGTACTGACTACAACCATAAATAAAATCACTGTAAAGTATAGATATCCTATCCCTAGATTGGATGATATGCTTGATGAATTGTATGGTTCGTGTATGTTTTCTAAAATTGATTTGAAGAATGGATACTATCAAATTCACATGAAAGAAGGAGATGAATGAAAAACATCTTTCAAAACAAAATATGGTTTTTATGAGTGGTTAGTAATGCCATTTGGCTTAACTAATGCACCCAACACTTTCATGAGATTAATGAACCATGCTTTGCATCCTTTCATTGGGAAATTTGTTGTAGTCTATTTTGATGATATTTTGATTTATAGCAAAACCTTGGCTGAACATGTTGAACATCTGCATAATGTTTTTGATGTTTTGAGAGAAAATAAGTTGTATGCAAATCTTAAAAAGTGTTCATTTTGCCTTGAATATATTATGTTTTTGGGTTTTGTTGTAAGCTCCAAGGGAATAAATATGGACGAAGAGAAGGTAAAGGCAATTAGGGAATGACCTACACCTAAGAATGCAAATGAGGTAAGAAGTTTTCATGGTTTAGCAAGTTTTATAGAGGTTTGTAAAGAACTTTAGTTCTATTGTTGTACCATTGAATGAACTTATTAAAAAGAATGTTGTTTTCAAATGGAATGATGTGCATGAAAAAGCTTTTAGTTCATTGAAGGATAAGCTGACCAATGCACCTTTGCTTTGTTTACTTAATTTTGATAAAGCTTTTGAAGTTGAAGGTGATGCTTCTGGTGTTGGAATAAGGGTTGTATTAGTGCAGGACTCTAAACCAATTGCATATTTTAGTGAAAAGCTTAGTGGGGCAGCATTGAATTATCCCACATATGACAAAGAGTTGTACGCTTTGGTGAGAGCTTTACGAACTTGGCAACACTACTTGTGGCCTAGGGAATTCATAATTCATTTTGATCATCAAAGTTTGAAGTTTTTGAAATCTCAAGGTAAACTTCAACGGAGACATACCAAGTGGTTGGAATACATTAAGATGTTTCCTTATATGATCAAGTACAAGAATGGTAAGGAAAATGTTGTAGTTGATGCTTTGTCTAGAAGGTTCGCATTGCTTACATCTTTGCAAACTGAATTACTTGGTTTTGAGTCTATAAAGGACTTGTATGACAATGATTCTAATTTTTTCCAAGTATGGGATTCTTGTTCTAAGCATGCTTTTGGGGACTATTATAGGCATGATAGTTTCTTATTTAAGAAAAATAAATTGTGTGTGCCTGTTTGTTCCTTGCATGAAATGCTAGTTAGAGAAACTCATGGTGGAGGATTGATGGGACATTTTGGTGTGAAAAAAACCTTAGAAATTCTGCATGAGTATTTTTATTGGCCTAACATGAAGCATGATGTACAATCTATTTCTGATAAGTGCATTACATGCAAACAAACTAAATCTAAAGTCATGCCCTATGGTTTGTATACACCTTTGTCTGTGCCTAATCAACCTTGGACTGATGTTTCAATGGATTTTGTGTTAGGATTTCCTAGATTTCAAAGTGAAAAAGATAACATATTTGTTATTGTTGATATGTTTAGTAAAATGGCACATTTCATTACATGTTCTAAAACTAATGATGCAACATATATTGCTGATTTGTTTTTTAAAGAAGTGGTGCGCTTTCATGGATTGCCAAGAACCATAGTAAGTGATAGAGATGTGAAGTTCCTAAGTCATTGTTAGAGAACTTTGTGGAATAAGTTAGGGACTAAACTCTTGTTTTCTATTGTTGCACATCCTCAAATGGATGGACAAACTGAAGTAGTAAATCGAACACTTACTACTTTGTTGCGTGCTATCATTCAAAAAAATTTGAAACAATAGGAGAAATGTTTGCCACATGTTGAGTTTGCTTATAATAGAACTATTCATTCTTCTACATCTTATTCTCCTTTTGAAGTTATGTGTGACTTTAATCCTTTGACTCCTTTGGATACGATACCTTTGCCTACTAATGAGTATGCTAATTTGGATGGTAAACATAAGGCATACTTTATTAGGGAGTTGCATGCAAGAGTTCACGCCAACATTGAGAGGAAGAATAAGCAATATACAAAGCAAGCAAATAAGGGGCGTGTCAAAGTGGTTTTTGAACTTGGAGATTGGGTTTGGGTTCACATGCAGAAGGAGAGGTTTCGTACTCAAAGAAAATCCAAGTTGCAACCAAGAGGAGATGGACCTTTTCAAGTTCTAGAAATGATCAATGACAAAGCATACAAGCTAGATTTTCCAAATGAATATGGCAATGTACGTGCTACCTTTAATGCGGTTGATCTATCTTTGTTTGATGTAGGTAATGGATCTGATTCGAGGACTAATCCTTTCGAAGAGGGAGGGAATGATAGAGATTCAACCAACCAACCTAAAGATCCTTTGCATGGAAATAGAGGTCCAATGACTAGGGCCAAGACTAAAAGGATGAAGCAAACTTTGTAAAGCCTAATTATGGAGATCAAAGAAAAAGAAGATTGACATGGAATAGAGGCTGCACCAAAATAGGTCTCTTTTCTACAAATTAAAGATGATTTGAGCCCAACTTGAAGACAATAACTTGGAGAGCTAAATAAGCCCAAATTCACATTACTTAAGAAGCATTCATGGGCTGCAATCTCTTTAGTTATTGGGCTTTTTTTAATATTTTCATATTTAATTTTGATGGAATAAGTTCAGATGTCCTTTGGTATTTCCTAAGTCAGTTTCTAAGTCACTATGATGGCTAGTGGGAATTTATTACCATGTTTATGCTTATTTTTAGGTGATAATGTCCTTTGGTCTTTCCCAAGTCATTTTCTACCTTATGATAATGAGAATTTAATTCTTGTATTTCAAGGGTTGCAAATAGCTTCTAGCTAAGCCTATAAATAGGGAACTCGTGTACTTCAATGGTTGAACATTAATGAAATTTGAGTGTTTCTCCATTATGAGAGCTTCCCTTTTGTTCTTGGGCTAAGAACTAAATCTTATAGTGTTGGTTCTACCAGCAGGTTGCAACAAGGGTCACGCTTCACTTGATAACTCTGGTTCTACCGGCAAGTCACGGTTAGGGTAGTTCCATTTATTTTCTGCCTGTTTTATGATCCTTAACGTTCTCTTATCAATTATGAGCATATAGAACTGCATTCAAAACCCCCATTGGTATGTCCCCATATAAACTTGTGTTTAGTGAGGTGTAACACCCCTTTGGAGGATGTCACACATAAAAGAAAATAAAATAAATAGAAATAAAATCTACCCAAGTTGCGGAATATTTGTTAAAATATTATTACGGGTTGTAAAAATAATTCCTGATAGACTGAAGTATGTAATAAAAAGATAATACGAAAAATACAAAATAAAAAAAAACATCATCACTAATAATATACATATGGTTAAGTTATAAAGCTGTACATATAATTTACAACTAAGACTACAACTATTTAAACAAAAACAAGTAAAGAAAGCAATAAAAGAGTTAATATATACGGACATGTATGCCGACGCGCCCAAAAACATCATGATTATCTAACCCTCGATGGATCACTCTCGGTGTGAAAATGATCATCGGGAGATAAATATCACGATGTCTCGACATACGGCGATAACGGGATCGCGGTCGACACGATGCTTATCTCACTAGGCTCGGGGTTTTCAAGCACCCCAATAACGCCTAATGGATAAGGGTAACTCTAAGTGCGAGAAAAAGCGTCGTCGTCGAAATCGGATCTCCGTCAACCGATGACGTAGAATCACGGTCATACGTCCAAAGATAGGTAATGAAGCACGATCTCCTCGTAAATGCCAAGCCAGATCACCTCCATGGAATACCAGCTCTACAAATCCCAAAAATGCAGGTGTCGCCATCCCCCACACAATCAATCCAGAGGGTATGGATGATCGGATGGTTCTTGCTCGTAAAACTGATCGTCGGTCTGCTGATCTCCCTCTTCCTCAGGGTACACGATCTCAAGAGGTTGTTCCTCTTCTTCCTCTTCAAACTCTTTACCGCATAAAAATAAATAGAGAATAGACACATACAATAAAGAGGTAAGACAACATAAAACCATCACAACATGGCAAATAAGAAGACGACAAATAACTACTACACGGTTCATACAATACAAATAAGCTATAACAAGTAATACATATTAAATATCCTAGGGTTTCGAACATCATAGACAGATCACAAATAAAGAAAATCACACAGATAAATCAATCCCACAGATAAGATAAGATAAGAAATAGACAACTAACATAAAAATTATCAGATAAATATAAATAGAGAAAGTGTAAAAATATCCAAGATGTTACCAAATAAAGATAAATAGAGAAAATGGAATATGATCCAAGATATACTCAAATACACCAAAACACAACCCTACTCCATGGAGCTAAACCCAAACAGATATCAGAGAGAATGACTTGCAAAATCTATTAGTACCACGGCTGCCCAACCAACTATTACGCGATCACACGTTGCGTCAATAGCCTACGACACTGGGTATCCACCATCCAGGCGTAGTATAGTTCACAGTCTACCGTTGTGGCACTATAGGCAATGTACTACTAGACTTTACAACCCTCGATTAAATATAGTGAATGTCGAGTACATTAGTGTGCTATCGGTTTACCACGGCCCAGCGGAGCTACCAACTCATGTCACATGTGGGATCCCGTACACTAAAGTCTCCAAGTTTATTAGAACAATAAACTACACTACACTTATCGCATCGACAACACGATGTGATTCGTCTCGTCAACCCAAAACACCAAAAATCGGTATAAAGACAAAACATAATTCCAAATATATGAAATTACGAAAATGCCCTTAAGATAAAAATATATGCCCTCAATGGCAGAAAGCCTGTACGGGTTCACTTTTTCCCGACAGCGAAATAACCTCAAAAACCTGTACGGGTTCACGTTTTCCCGACAGCGAAAAATAAATACGGTAACGTTCAATCGCGTAGAAATTTTATCGCGTTTTTGAAATTTCGTCGTTTTTACAAACGTTTAAAAATCGGGTAAAGATATTTTTTCGTTTTTAAAATCGCGTAGCATTTTTAATACATTTTCTCAATCGCGTAGAATTTTTAAATCATTTTCTCGATTCGAATGCCTTTAAAATTACCATTTAAACAGATAGAAATAATATTTAGTACATTTAAACTACGTAGAATAATTTTTCATACCGTATATTGTCATTAGAATATTTTGACTATCCTATAGGTTCATTTTTACTAAAAATTGACAAAGTATTTTGTTTAGAAACTTATAATAATGGTTTTCTAAATTTTCCATAAAATTTTCATTTACTTAATTTTTAACCATTTCATTAAATACTTTTTGAAATCTCTAACATGCTTCAAAACCGAAAGTGAGCTCTATGTTAGAAAATTTCTTAACATTATTGTATTTCCTTCCTAATGATAAAATTATGAATTTTAACCCTTTAGACTTACTTCTAATCAATTGGTTCCTTCATAAATTATTATAGAAAATTTCTTCTTAACTTGTATTGTTTCTTTTTAATTGAAAAAGGTTTAGAAACAAGTTTTTAAAATCATGAATTCCTATAGTGGCATGTTGGCGAATTTTATAAAACTTTTGCATTTGATTTCCAAAATGTCTTTCACCTTTTAAATCATATCAAATGTATTCTATAGTCTAAGTTCATTAAATCATTTTAGAAAATAGTTATCTATAGTCAATTTAATCCTTTAGGCATGTTGGCCCAAAATATTAAGTTTGTACCATTTGATTTCTAAATGCATTTTTTTTTTTCTTTGATCAAATCAATTAGAAACTTTCTTGATTCTCCTAGGTTAATTAAGCTACACTTTAGGAAAAATCAAGAGAACATTTTGGTCCTCCAAACTTGTCATTGCCGTGAGCTATTGGATTGTGTTCTTTGGAACACTCATGCAAACTTACACATGTTATTCACATCCTAAACCTTATCATACAATTTCTAACACATGCATTATATTTCTAACATATGCAAAATATTTCTAACACATGCAAAATATTTTCTAACACATACAACCTAAATTAAAGCTTGTAGACATGCATTCAAGAACTAATAGGCATGCAAAATTATTACAATTACCAAATAAGAAAGCTAATAACAATTACCACATAAACTACTAGCAACCACAAAATTAACAAATACACACATAAATAACACATGACCACCGAATCCTTATGGATTCTACAACATCACAAATAACTCCATCTTCTTACCACCATCAAGGGATGATAAGAATTGTCTTCCTCTTACCTTAAATGAAGACAAAAACTTGCTTTCTCACCTCCTTAGGTCACGGTTTTCACTCCACCAAACACCTAAAATTTTCAAACAAAACCTACATGTTACTAACCATGAAAAAGAAGCTAAACCATGGAAAAATCATGGCTTAGAACTTTGAAAAAGAAGAGAGAAAAGAAAA
The DNA here is from genome assembly GCA_029884605.1 of Ormosia emarginata. Lineage (NCBI taxonomy): Eukaryota > Viridiplantae > Streptophyta > Magnoliopsida > Fabales > Fabaceae > Ormosia > Ormosia emarginata. The sequence continues at coordinate 3,869,502 of JAQQTP010000083.1, forward strand.
GTATGAAATTTCACCTTCTAGGTAAAACTTCCAAGGTTGGTTTCCAAGCCTTAGATGGAAGAATTTGAAGAAACTCCCAACTACAAAGGTTCTTAGAATGGTGTTTAGATTAAGGAAACTTGGTTAGAAAAATTTTTGGATGGTTGGATGGTGTAGTTTGTGTCTTGGCCGAATATGGTGGAGAAAATGGGCAAGAATGGTGGCTAGGGTTCTTGATGAGAGAGAAGAGAGAAAAGTGATGAAGACAAAGTGATATTTTGGTCACCAAAGGCCTCTTGGCCGTGGACTTCAAGTGGGGTGCAAGGTGGGCACCTTGCTTGGCTTCATCCAAGCCATTGGATGAATCAAAGGCTAAGATTAAGCCTTGGTGAGCAAGCCTTCTTCTCATTGGTTAGCTTATGGTGACTCACATGCTTTGAGTCACACTTGTGTATTTAATTTTCTCGATTGAGTCACTAGTTGAGTCATTGTTCGAAAGTTCTGACCTACGGTGATTAATTAAGCTACCGATCTAACTGTTACGCTAATTGTGGGTCCCGCAAAATATTTAGGGTCCATTGTCACTAAAACATACTTGACTAATAAAATAATATTATAATAATATAAAATTATTTTATTTTGATTAAATCCTAAAAATTAAAAGATTATTTTTAGTCTCATTTAGAATCGGGTTAAGTAAGATCCCCCAATTCTAAATAATCAAATAAGATTTTCCCCGGCCCGGAAAATATCATTTTCCTGCCTCGGAGCAAATCACACAAAAAGTTCATATAAAATCACAGACAGTATTTTCTGGCATTAAATCAAGAAGAAAACAATTAAAAACAGACAAAAACAGAGAAAACAGTACGTTCGGGACGTAACGGTCATTTTCCCGTTTTTTCCCACAACGTAGGTAATCGTCCAAAACGTTCAAATAAAATATCCAGCAGTATTATTTAGCTGTATATCTTTCAGAAAAATTAATACAGTAGCTCAGAAAAATTTTTATTTTACCGTCTCGAAGCAAACTACGTAAAACGATCAAATAAAATTTGAACCTGTATTATCGTAGTTGTTTTCATACAGAAATCGAGAACAGAAAAATAGGGACACAGCGGTCATTCATACAAAAGCATGAAAAACAGAAAACAGTACATTCAGAATATTTTCTAAAAATTGGGGCGTTACAACTCTCCCCAACAAATAAAAATTTCGTCCTCGAAATTCGATGTTCATCCAAACAAATGAGGATACTGATCCTTCATTTTATCTTCCAGTTCCCAAGTAGCTTCACCCGTCACCTCATTCCATATAACTTTCACCAGCTCGATCATCTTCCCTCGAAGCTGCTTTACCTTTCTGTCCTCTATCCTGGCAGGTAAAGTTTCGTAAGTCAAATTCTCCTTTAATTGCACGTCATCCGGTTGTATAACATGTGTCGGATCTGGTATATACTTCCGTAACTCGAGACACATGAAACACGTCATGCAAATTGGATAGAAACGGCGGCAAAGCAATTTGATACGCTACAGGACCTATACGTCGGATAATCTGATATGGTCCAATGAATTTAGGAGTAAGCTTCTTAGACTTAATCACTCTTCCGACACCAGTCGTAGGAGTAACTCTCAGAAATACATGCTCACCCTCCTCAAATTCAAGAGGTCGCCTTCGCTTATCCGCGTAACTCTTTTGTCTGCTTTGCGTCGTCCTCATCTTCTCTTGTATCATCTTGACTTTATCCGTAGTTTGTTGTACTAGCTCCGGTCCAACAGTCGTACTTTCTCCATCTTGATACCAGCATAACGGCGTTCGACATCGTCTTCCATACAATGCTTCATAAGGTGCCATTCCGATGCTTGCGTGAAAACTATTGTTGTAGGTGAATTCTATCAAAGATAAAAATTCATCCCAACTTCCCCGTTGTTCCAAAACACAAGCACGCAATAAATCCTCCAAAGACTGTATAGTTCTTTCAGTCTGACCGTCAGTCTGCGGATGATATGCTGAACTCAGTCGTAACTTAGTTCCCATAGCTTCTTGTAGACTTCGCCAAAATCTTGACGTAAACCTCGGATCACGATCAGAAATTATACTTGTCGGTACACCATGTAGTCTGATAATTTCACTGATGTACAACTGGGTTAATCTTTCCAATGAATATTTGATATTGATCGGTAAGAAATGAGCCGATTTCGTAAGTCTATCGACTATAACCCATATTGCGTCATGACCTCTCCTTGTCTTTGGCAAACCAGTAATGAAATCCATAGAAATGCTGTCCCATTTCCATTCTGGAATCGATAATGGTTGTAACATCCCAGCTGGTCTTTGGTGTTCAACTTTCGATTTTTGACAAACTAGGCAAGTTGACACGCATCTTACAACATCACCCTTCATTCCATGCCACCAGAATAACTTCTTCAAGTCTTGGTACATCTTTGTTATGCCTGGATGCATACTCAATAGACTAGTATGGGCATGTTTCACAATATATCTTCTCAGTTCTCGGTTACGAGGAACACAGACTCTACCCCGAAATCTCAGAATTCCATCAGTTCCTTCCTTGAACTCTAGTGTCTCGCCTTGTTTCATCCTCCCTTATTCCTTGCAAAAATTTATCGGCATTTTGCTTTTCCTTTATGTCTTCCATCGCTCGCTCGAGATAGTAACCATGCTAACACAGATCTTCCCGGTTTAACTCAACAAATGACCACTCATCTCTAAACTGTTCAATGAGCTCCTTTTCCTTGATCATTAGTGCAGAAACACTAATAATCTTCCTGCTCAAAGCATCGGCCACGACATTCGCCTTACCAACATGGTATAAAAGTTGAAAATCGTAGTCGTTTAGAAATTCCAACCACCTTCGCTGCCTCATATTTAGCTCCTTCTGGTCGTACAAGTACTTCAAACTCTTGTGATCACTGAAAATGTTGAACGTTGCTCCATAGAGAAAATGCCTCCATATCTTCAAAGCAAAAACTACCGCAGCCAATTCCAAATCATGCGTAGGATAATTCTTTTCATGAATCTTCAATTGCCGAGAAGCATACGCCACCACATTCCGGTCTTGCATCAACACGCATCCTAGTCCTTGATAAGAAGCGTCACAATACACATCGAAAGATTTCGTCGAATCCGGTAGGATTAACACCGCGTTGCTTGTTAACCTCTTCTTCAACTCTTGAAAACTGGCTTCACGTTCTTCCGTCCATTCGAAAGCTTGATTTTTCCTCGTTAGTTGTGTAAGCGGTCCAGCAATCTTGGAAAAACCTTCAATAAATCTCCGATAATAACCAGCAAGTCCAACAAAACTTCGAACTTCTGTTACTGTCTTAGGTCTCTCCCACTGTAAAACAGTCTCCACTTTCGATGGGTCCACCGCTATACCTTCTTTAGAAATTACGTGTCCAAGAAATTGAACTTCTTCCAACCAGAACTCACACTTAGACAACTTCGCATACAATTGTTTCTCCCTCAAAATTTGAAGAACAACACTCAGATGTTCAGCATGTTCTTCCTTCGATTGAGAATAGATCAGAATGTCATCGATAAAGACAACGACAAATCTGTCTAGATACGGACGAAATATCCTATTCATATAATCCATAAATATGGCAGGAGCATTCGTCACCCCGAATGGCATTACCTGATACTCATAATGTCCATAACGAGTTCGAAAAGCAGTTTCGGTACATCTTCCCCTTTTACACGAATGCGGTGATAACTCGATCGTAGATCTATCTTGGAAAATATCACAGCTCCTCTTAATTGATCCATCAAATCGTCGATTCTTGGAAGCGGATATTTATTCTTGATAGTCACCTTGTTCAGCTGCCGATAGTCCACACAAAGTCGTGACGTTCCATCCTTCTTCTTGACCAAAAGTACTGGTGCACCCCATGGGGAAACACTAGGTCGTACAAACTCTTTCTCCAACAGTTCTATCAATTGCTTTTTCAGCTCCTCCAACTCTACTGGCGACATACGATATGGTGCAATTGAGATAGGACCTGTTCCCGGTACTAAATCAATTGAGAATTCAATCTCCCGCTCAGGCGGTAAACCAGGTACATCTTCAGGAAAAACATCTGGAAATTCGTTGACAACAGTAATAGTATTCACATCCTTCTCATTCTTAACTTCTAGAGAAGACAATACCAGATATCCCTGCGCTCCATTTCTCAACAAAGACTTGACCTTAACAGCAGTTAAGAATCCAGACTCTTCTTCCTTAGGAAAAACTATAGTTTTCTTCGCACAATCTATGAGGATATGGTTAGAACATAACCAGTCCATCCCTAAGATTACATCTATCTCAATGAGAGGCAAACAAATCAAATCAACCAAAAACAAACGGTCTTTCACAACAATTGGACAGTCCAAACAAATCTTAGAAGTAACTACAGGTTTAGCAGTTGGCGTAGATACATTCAACATAACATTCAGAGAAGACATAGGCAACTTCAACCTTTCCACACAATCATATGCAATAAAAAAGAGTGTGTAGCACCCGAGTCATACAAGACGGTCGAGAAGATTACCTCCAATGTCTCCTTCTCCCGAATAAGATCATCGACTTAGAAATCTCGGATCCCACCATTGTATATACTCGTCCTCCGGATCTCGGTTGAGTACTTCCAGATTTTTGCCGATTAGCTTTAACATACCGAATGCACAGGTTTTCTCTCCCATTTGTGGACAATCCTTTGCTATGTGCCCGTGTTGTTTACAATTGAAACAAATGCACCTTTAATCGTACACTCGGGAGAAATATGACCTTTCTTCCCGCACTTAAAACATGTTGGCGTAAACGCCACCCTGCATCAGCTCCACTACCACTTGCACTTCCACTAACGGATGGTCGTTGAGATTGACTTCTGTTGGCTTTGTTGTACGGCTTACGCCTGAAACCGATTTGCATTACTACCTCCACCTCTGCGGAACCTTGTCGGTCCAAAATTCCGATTCCTTTGATCTCTAGATGGCTCCAACTCTTCAAGTCGAGCACACGCATCCACCAACGCATGAAAGCGAGTCATCCTCAAAGATACCACTCCTCGTTTCAGTTCCACCCTTAAACCCGATTCAAACTTCCCGCATCTCCACACATCATCTTGTCGTGTCTCGAGCATAATCCGAGAATTGAGATAAACTCTCAAATTTTGTGGCATACTCATTCACCGTCATATTCCCCTGTCGCAAACCAAGAAATTCCATTTCCTTGGCATGCCTAGCACTCGCAGGAAAATATTTATCCAGAAAAGTATTAGAAAATACTTCCCAAGTGATCTCAGTCCCTTCAGCTTGCAACACTCGGCGGATTCCTCTCCACCAATGTTCTGCATCTCCTCTCAGCATGAAAACAGCATAAGTTACCTTCTTTTCATCGGTACATCTCATCCCCTCAAATATTCTCTCTAAATCTTGCATCCACTGACTCGCTTTCTCCGGATCCACCTCGCCTCTAAATTGTGGCGGATTATGACGCCTAAATTCAGATAAATTTAGGGCATCGTCTGTAGCATCTTGTTGTTGGGTTGCTCTCAAATTTTCTTTGAGTAATCACTTGACCATCCGCCGCATAGCCTCGGCAAGAAGCAACCAACATCGGATCCTCATCTCGATTTACGTTAGCACGTCCTCTCGCCTCGACCAGCCATCTCCTTTCTTCAAACATAACAAAACAAAGTCGGATACATCCTTTAAGATATTTCTAAAAGGATATAAATCACAAAGATTATTAGAGAGAATCACACAAAGACAAACAAAAACAGACCCAACCACAACCCCAAAAGACTCTAACTTGGGCTCGATACTAACTAATGTAACACCCCTTTGGAGGATGTCACACATAAAAGAAAATAAAATAAATAGAAATAAAATCTACCCAAGTTGCGGAATATTTGTTAAAATATTATTACGGGTTGTAAAAATAATTCCCGATAGATCAAGTATGTAATAAAAAGATAATACGAAAAATACAAAAAAAAAAAAAACATCATCACTAATAATATACATATGGTTAAGTTATAAAGCTGTACATATAATTTACAACTAAGACTACAACTATTTAAACAAAAAAGTAAAGAAAGCAATAAAAGAGTTAATATATACGTACATACTGACGCGCCCAAAAACATCATGATTATCTAACCTCCGATGGATCACTCTCGGTGTGAAAATGATCATCGGAGATAAATATCACGATGTCTCGACATACGGCGATAACGGGATCGCGCGGTCGACACGATGCTTATCTCACTAGGCTCGGGGTTTTCGGCACCCCAATAACGCCTAATGGATAAGGGTAACTCTAAGTGCGAGAAAAAGCGTCGTCGTCGAAATCGGATCTCCGTCAAGCGATGACGTAGAATCACGGTCATACGTCCAAAGATAGGTAATGAAGCACGATCTCCTCGTAAATGCCAAGCCGAGATCACCTCCATGGAATACCAGCTCTACAAATCCCAAAAATGCGAGGTGTCGCCATCCCCCACACAATCAATCCGAGAGGGTATGGATGATCGGATGGTTCTTGCTCGTAAAGCGATCGTCGGTCCGATTGATCTCCCTCTTCCTCGTGGTACACGATCTCAAGAGGTTGTTCCTCTTCTTCCTCTTCAAACTCTTTACCGCATAAAAATAAATAGAGAATAGACACATACAATAAAGAGGTAAGACAACATAAAACCATCACAACATGGCAAATAAGAAGACGACAAATAACTACTACACAGTTCATACAATACAAATAAGCTATAACTTGATAATACATATTAAATATCCTAGGGTTTCAGAACATCATAGACAGATCACAAATAAAGAAAATCACACAGATAAATCAATCCCACAGATAAGATAAGATAAGAAATAGACAACTAACATAAAAATTATCAGATAAATATAAATAGAGAAAGTGTAAAAATATCCAAGATGTTACCAAATAAAGATAAATAGAGAAAATGGAATATGATCCAAGATATACTCAAATACACCAAAACACAACCCTACTCCATGGAGCTAAACCCAAACAGATATCAGAGAGAATGACTTGCAAAATCTATTAGTACCACGGCTGCATGACCAACCAACTATTACGCGATCACACGTTGCGTCAATAGCCTACGACACTTGGGTATCCACCATCCAGGCGTAGTATAGTTCACTGATCTCACCGTTGTGGCACTATAGGCAATGTACTACTAGACTTTACAACCCTCGATTAAATATAGTGAATGTCGAGTACATTAGTGTGCTATCGGTTTACCACGGCCCAAATGAGCTACCAACGTGTCACGTGTGGGATCCCGTACACTAAAGTCTCCAAGTTTATTAGAACAATAAACTACACTACACTTATCGCATCGACAACACGATGTGATTCGTCTCGTCAACCCAAAACACCAAAAATCGGTATAAAGACAAAACATAATTCCAAATATATGAAATTACGAAAATGCCCTTAAGATAAAAATATATGCCCTCAATGGCAGAAAGCCTCAGACGGGTTCACTTTTTCCCGACAGCGAAATAACCTCAAAAACCTGTACGGGTTCACGTTTTCCCGACAGCGAAAAATAAATACGGTAACGTTCAATCGCGTAGAAATTTTATCGCGTTTTTGAAATTTCGTCGTTTTTACAAACGTTTAAAAATCGGGTAAAGATATTTTTCTGTTTTTAAAATCGCGTAGCATTTTAATACATTTTCTCAATCGCGTAGAATTTTTAAATCATTTTCTCGATTCGAATGCCTTTAAAATTACTGTTTAAACAGATAGAAATAATATTTAGTACCTTTAAACTACGTAGAATAATTTTTCATACCGTATACTGTCATTAGGATATTTTGACTATCCTATAGGTTCATTTTTACTAAAAAATTGATAGTATTTTGTTTAGAAACTTATAATAATGGTTTTCTAAATTTTCCATAAAATTTCTGTTTACCTAATTTTTAACCATTTCATTAAATACTTTTTGAAATCTCTAACATGCTTCAAAACCGAAAGTGAGCTCTATGTTAGAAAATTTCTTAACATTACTGTATTTCCTTCCTAATGATAAAATTATGAATTTTAACCCTTTAGACTTACTTCTAATCAATTGGTTCCTTCATAAATTATTATAGAAAATTTCTTCTTAACTTGTATTGTTTCTTTTTAATTGAAAAAGGTTTAGAAACAAGTTTTTAAAATCATGAATTCCTATAGTGGCATGTTGGCCGAATTTTATAAAACTTTTGCATTTGATTTCCAAAATGTCTTTCACCTTTTAAATCATATCAAATGTATTCTATAGTCTAAGTTCATTAAATCATTTTAGAAAATAGTTATCTATAGTCAATTTAATCCTTTAGGCATGTTGGCCCAAAATATTAAGTTTGTACCATTTGATTTCTAAATGCATTTTTTTTTCTTTGATCAAATCAATTAGAAACTTTCTTGATTCTCCTAGGTTAATTAAGCTACACTTTAGGAAAAATCAAGAGAACATTTTGGTCCTCCAAACTTGTCATTGCCGTGAGCTATTGGATTGTGTTCTTTGGAACACTCATGCAAACTTACACATGTTATTCACATCCTAAACCTTATCATACAATTTCTAACACATGCATTATATTTCTAACATATGCAAAATATTTCTAACACATGCAAAATATTTTCTAACACATACAACCTAAATTAAAGCTTGTAGACATGCATTCAAGAACTAATAGGCATGCAAAATTATTACAATTACCAAATAAGAAAGCTAATAACAATTACCACATAAACTACTAGCAACCACAAAATTAACAAATACACACATAAATAACACATGACCACCAAATCCTTATGGATTCTACAACATCACAAATAACTCCATCTTCTTACCACCATCAAGGGATGATAAGAATTGTCTTCCTCTTACCTTAAATGAAGACAAAAACTTGCTTTCTCACCTCCTTAGGTCACGGTTTTCACTCCACCAAACACCTAAAATTTTCAAACAAAACCTACATGTTACTAACCATGAAAAAGAAGCTAAACCATGGAAAAATCATGGCTTAGAACTTTGAAAAAGAAGAGAGAAAAGAAAAGTATGAAATTTCACCTTCTAGGTAAAACTTCCAAGGTTGGTTTCCAAGCCTTAGATGGAAGAATTTGAAGAAACTCCCAACTACAAAGGTTCTTAGAATGGTGTTTAGATTAAGGAAACTTGGTTAGAAAAATTTTTGGATGGTTGGATGGTGTAGTTTGTGTCTTGGCGAATATGGTGGAGAAAATGGGCAAGAATGGTGGCTAGGGTTCTTGATGAGAGAGAAGAGAGAAAAGTGATGAAGACAAAGTGATATTTTGGTCACCAAAGGCCTCTTGGCCGTGGACTTCAAGTGGGGTGCAAGGTGGGCACCTTGCTTGGCTTCATCCAAGCCATTGGATGAATCAAAGGCTAAGATTAAGCCTTGGTGAGCAAGCCTTCTTCTCATTGGTTAGCTTATGGTGACTCACATGCTTTGAGTCACTTGTGTATTTAATTTTTACTGAGTCGACTAGCCGAGTCACTGCTCGAAAGTTCTACGCCTACGGTGATTAATTAAGCTACCGATCTAACCGTTTCGCTAATTGTGGGTCCCGCAAAATATTTAGGGTCCACTTTGTCACTAAAACATCTTGACTAATAAAATAATATTATAATAATATAAAATTATTTTATTTGTGATTAAATCCTAAAAATTAAAAGATTATTTTTAGTCTCATTTAGAATCGGGTTAAGTAAGATCCCCCAATTCTAAATAATCAAATAAGATTTTCCCGGCCAGGAAAATATCATTTTCTGCCTCGGAGCAAATCACACAAAAAGTTCATATAAAATCACAGACGGTATTTTCGGCATTAAATCAAGAAGAAAACAATTAAAAACAGACAAAAACAGAGAAAACGAAGACGTTCGGGACGTAACGGTCATTTTTCCGTTTTTTCCCACAACGTAGGTAATCGCCCAAAACGTTCAAATAAAATATCCAAAGTATTATTATTTAGTTGTATATCTTTCGAGAAAAATTAATACGTAGCTCAGAAAAATTTTTATTTTACCGTCTCGAAGCAAACTACGTAAAACGATCAAATAAAATTTGAACCTGTATTATCGTAGTTGTTTTCATACAGAAATCGAGAACAGAAAAATAGGGACACAGCGGTCATTCATACAAAAGCATGAAAAACAGAAAACAGTACATTCAGAATATTTTCTAAAAATTGGGGCGTTACATGAGGCCCGTCACTTATCTATGGAATTAGAACATACAACATATATTGGGCACTTAAATCTACAAGGAGAGGACAAAGAAGTGGCATGATATGCATATCAAGTAGCGTGAGTTTAAGATTGGGGATAAAATTCTAGTCTATAACTCACATCTATATCTCTTTCTTAGTAAATTAAGGTCAAGATGGTATGGACTGTATGAGGTTGTTCAAGTCTTACTATACGGTGTGCTTGATGTGAAGAAAGAAGACCAAGAATCATTCAAGATAAATGGCCAGAGAGCGAAGCATTATGAAGAAGGAGTAGGGACTGAGCCACACTTTATCTGCCTTACCTAAGCATGGCACTGATCCATAGTCAAGCTAATGACTATAACTTAGCACTTTACAAGAGGCAACCTGTGTTTCTATAATTTCTTATAGCACTCTTAGTCTTTGCATTTATTTTTTTTTAGCTATTATTTTTTTCCCATTCTAGAAGCAATTAAGCAGTTAGACATAACCATCATCCAAAATGCTTCTGTGTAAGTCTTGGCAAGAGACATCGTCATGTCTCATTAGACACGACCCTGTGTTAATCACAGAAACAATGGAGGAGTTAGACATGATTGTGTCTAACCCTCCAAATGTTTCTGTTTGAGAGGATTCAAGAGACATGACCGTGTCTCCTTTCGACACGGCTGTGTCCTTCTTTAGGTAAAAAGGTGGGCTCTCAGCTGTCCCCCTCACCCATCTCCCTCACTCATCATCTATCTCACCCATCTCCCTCACTCATCTCTCTCACCCCCACCACCGTAACCTACCCAACCACATCCTCTCCACCATCCCCATCCCCATTGTCCTCCCTCTCCCTCACCCATCTCTTTCTACCGTATATAACCCACCTCCACCATAACCCAACTATCTCTTCCACCGTATACAACCCACATCCATCGTCGATCCACCACCACCAAACCCCATACCTTCCCAACTAGTACCCACCTCCCATTTCCCTCTATCTCTTCTTGCACCGTATCTTTTATTTCACCACCGGGTTCCCTCTTTTCTTTCTTTTTTTTATTTACTTTATTTTATTATCTTTTGATTTTTTTGTTGTGTTTTCCTTATTTTATTTTTATTTTATTTATTTTCTGCATTTTCCATTGTGATTTTTTTATGCTTTTTTATACTATTGGGATTCCTTCCATATTTTCCTGTTGTTTGCCTGCATTTTGAATTAATTTGAATGCCACTTGTTCTGAGCGTTTTCTGGACGTCCTTCTTTATGAATCTAGCTATCTTTGTTGTGTGGATTGTTACTTCATTGCCTGTACGTTCTTTTGCATGCCCCTGTTCATCTTGCATGTTGTTGCTCTCAATATGTTGCTGGCTTGCATGTGCCTGTCTGATACTCATGGTTGTTCTTTGTGCCATATACTTGCACTTCACCGATGCTTTAGTTTGTGCATGATGACATTTTATGGCTAGACTATCTTGCATAGCATTGGTTACAATTTTCTTAGGACTATATTTCTAATGTATGCTTTTGTTACTTGACTGATCTATTTCTAGGATTATGGTTTGATGTCCTTGCTGACATCTCCCTTCCTCATTTTTAGGTACTATGGCCCCAAAGCGCCAACAAATAGGACGATGAGTCATCCCATGTCACTCAGCGGCGGAGGTTGATTACTTCATGCAATTTGATTCTCCAGCCCACCAACAGAAATGCAAGCTCTTTTGCACTTATGCTATCATTGCCAAAAAATTCCTGGACTCAGAGACAATGGAGGAGTTTGGCGTCTTGGAGACCATCCATGCTCACTTGGCTCAATCTAGGTGGGAATTATTTGCATCCATCCGCTCCGAGGCCTACTTGGAGCCGACACTTGAGTTACTCTCCACACTCACAATGTCATATGAGTCCCACAATTGACCAGTCAAACATCATTCAATTTAGACTCAACTGGCGTCAATTCTCCATGTCATTGAATGAGTTCAATGTCGCCAAGGGTTTCGAGACCATTGTGTCCATCAAGTCCCCAGCATACCAGAACGCATTCTTGGACCACCCTACCTCTTTCATTGATTGCGGCTTCTGGCGCAAGATTGGCCAGCACCACCACCACTACAACTCCAACGTCACTAAATCTTCATACATCTGCAACCCTGTCTTGAGATGGCTTCATCGGTTCATTGCTCATAGCATCTCGGGGCGGCAACACAGCACTGAGGTTGTTGCCAAATCTGATTTCTTCTATTTATGCTATTTGGTGCATGGCCAACATTGCAACCTTGGCTACTGGTTCATTCAGCACGTCTCAAAGCTCGATAAAGCCAAAGGTGGGGCTAAACAGAGGTACAATCCAGTGGGCTCTTACATCTCCAACCTTGCTTGGAACCTCGATGCTCTTTATCCTAATGCCCTTCTCACCAAACAGATGGAGCCCATTGATCGAGATATATTACTCCACTTGGGCCTTGTTTACGAGGTTGCTTCAGGGTGTTGGGAACTTCATGATGGGCCTATCTCGAAGCCACGTTCCCTGCCTGAGAAGGATCATGGTGACGTTGTTGCTGAGGATGGTGAGCCATCGTTGCCCCAGAATGTATTGACATATTTGAGTAACCGGCTAGCTCGCATGGAGGCTTATCAAGCTAGCTTCCAACAATGTGTACTGACGGACTTGTGTAGCATGGCGGCTGAGTAGGCTAGCTTCCAATAGCATATCACCGCCCAGTTCGACTAGATGTTTAAGTTCATGGCTACATGCTTCCCTCGGGCTCCACCCCCACCCTATACTTGATGTCAATCATATATTATTTTTAGGGAAGTTCCATTATCATATATTATGTTTCTTTCATTATCGTCTTGTATTTATTTTATTTTTATTATTAATTTTCTTTTTTTACATTGAGGACAATGCTGATCTTAAATGTGTGTGTGGGGGGGGGTACCCTTAAACTTTTGTGTACTTAATTGTTAATTTTGTTTACATTAGATCAATGAACACTTGAGTATTGCAACTAATCAAGCAGAAATTATGTGTTAATTTATTGACTTAATACTGAGCTGATAGAAATATGTTAAGAAGGGAATCCATTGATCATGAGCTGATAATGTACAAAGTAATCTTTTTCAATTCAATAAAGAGAAATTTAGCAACTTAATTGAAAATTAGTTATGTCTGCTTGCATTTGTTCTTTCTATTAACTTAGCCATAAAGTGAGTTTTGAGCTTTAATAATTGAATTTTTCATAAACAAAATCCTATTTTTCTTCTAGAGTGAGTTTTCTCTTAATTTATATGCATTAGAACTTGTTTTGATATCTTGTTGAGACTTTAATGGTTCATATACATGCTTAAACATGATTAAGACAATTAGACTTTACTCTTTCTTGACTTTTAGAGTTGTATTAAGAAAATAATCCCTTAGTTGCCCCATTTGAGCCTGAAATTGATTTCTTTCTATACCTAATTGAATAATTAGGTTGGATTCTTTAGAGCAACTGATGTGTTAATAGAAAAGTCATTAGGGGTTGTTTTTGTCTTCAAGGGTTGCTTAAAAAAATGATGAAAATGAAGAAGAAAGAAAAGGATTGTTAGTGAAGAATAATGAGACTATTGGGTTGAAAATGAGAATTAGTATTACCCTTGTGCATTATGTTCTATTTATCATTTTTTAACTTGATTTTGTTTTGTATCAATATGTCCATGAATACTCCTTACCCTTATTTATCTTTTTCCTACCGTTTATTATTCCCATTGGCCCAGTTACAACCAAAGGAAGCCCTTTGGATTCTTGTGATATATATGAACTTAGAAGTGGAGATGAGATTGATAATCAAGCCTATGGTATTACATTTATTCAGAGAAACTAGAGTGATCTCTTTGTCCTTAAACACTTAAGCGATGGAAAGATGAGTGACCTCAACTGGTTGGTAAAGAGAATAGATGCAAGCTAGACTCATGCCTCTAATTGTATTAAGTGATAAATGATCTTGCTGGATTGGATTTGATTGCTGAACTTGATTGAATTCTTAAATTGTGAAATTTCCCTTGATTCATGTTTCTAAATGTTGAGTTTAATCTTATTTTTTATCCCCATTCTTTGCTTGAGGACAAACAAAGCTCAAGTGTGGAGGGGGGGTTAATAAGCCTATATTTTATAGTCTCAAACAGGATAAATTATGGTGATTTGCTTATATTTATTGGTGAATTTTAGATGGATCCTTATCATTGTCTTCATTTTTTGTAGATTAAAGAGGTTTATAACATTTGGAGTGAAAGCAAACGAAGACACTGCGTTTATAGAGCAAAAGAGGACCATTTTGGCTTAGACAGAACTCTGTGTTAACTCAAAAGCGATTGAAGGGTTAGACACGACCCTATCTAACTTAAGAAAGACTTCTGACTAGGAGACACGGCCGTGTGAGGTCCCCTGCGTGCAAAAATAGTAGTTTTTCTGTAACACCCCAAATTTTACAAATTTACAATAATGTCTGAATTGTACTGTCTTGTGATTTCTGTATGCTGTAAATTTATTTTGACTGTTCTGTGACTGTATTTGATCGTTGTGTGTGATTTACTCCGAGTCAGGAAAATAATAATTTTCGGTTCGAGGAAAATCTTTATCTGATTATTCGAAGCTGGGGGATCTTACTAAACTCAATTCCGAGTGATACGTGTATCAATCTCTTAATTTTTAGAATTTATTTGTGAAATGAAAATATTTTATATTTTTAATATTATTTTATTATTCGATGGACATTACCTACTGACTTAAAAGCAGTAGCTTCTGCCCATTGGACAATAGAAATTGGTCAACGATAATGGCTTGATTTTTCTAAACCAATAGAAAATGATCATTATTGGTGGTTGGACTAGTTAGTTAGAAACTAGATAATTTAAGTAAGTTAGCTTAAACTTAACTAAGTTAATCCAAAGTGCTTAAGTAGTAACTAAATGGAACAAACCTAGTTTGCTACCCATTAGAGTTTTGGTTACAAGAAGGTTCTAGCAAATTCAAGAATAGATGAGTCACGCTTAAAGAAACTAGATGGTTAGTAATGTAATTAAGTAATCTAACTAATTTGGCTTAAGTTAGTTAGGAATCAAAGAAAATCAAAACTTGGTTAGCCATCCTTTAAGCTCCACAGTTATGGAGCCTTCAAGCACCACCTAGAAGCTTGGAGATTCATCTACATGACCATTGCATGACCAACTTGTGAAAAAAGCCATGTGCTCTTCATAATTGCTAGCCAAAAACTTTGACTCCTCCTTCCTATACACTCCACGGCAAGCACAAGGGGAGGAGAGCATTTTCACTTCATCTTCATCTAACTTGATAACCAAGAAGCCTTCACTCCTTTCTCTCTCTTCCAAGAACACAAGAAACTCCATTCTTCCTTGTTCTGGAGCTCACGGCCACCACACCACTTTCATACCTCCACTTTTCTAAAATTTCATCAAACACCACTTCCTAAATCTAAACATCATTCTAAGAACTTCTCTAGTTGGGAACTTAAGCTAAGTTTGTTAGGAATCTCTTGAAGGCTAGACGAAATCCATAGGATCAAGCTAGAAGGAGATTTATCTTCCTTAGAGGTAAAAAAAGAGATTTAATCTCGCCAACCATGTATTGGTGGTGAGAAAATGGATGTGTTTGTGGTGAAGAATCCATAAGGATTCATTCACTTGATTGTTTAAAGTTTTTCTTATTGGTGTTGATTTTTGATGCAAGCATGTCTATAACTTTGCTATATGTTTTAATATGTGTTTATGAATGCATGATAGATTATTGTATGTAGTAGGATGTGAATAATATAATGAAGAATTGCATGAGGGTTTCCAAAGAACCCATGAAGCTCACGGCTTCACCACCACAAAAGGGACCAAGATGTCTTAAATTATTTTCTAATCATGGATTAGGTGATTTAATAATAATAAATTAGATTAAGAGTTTAACAAGAGATTAGATGATGGGAAATAATTAAAGATGATTTATAAAGCATGGAATGATTTTTGGCTAACATGCCTACTTATGATGTTTTTATTTCAAAGTTATCTCCTAAGCATAGAATTATGTAAATTAGAGAGGACTTCATTTAATGAATTTTAGAGAATAAAATGAAGTAAATTTATTTTAGAGTTAAAATAGAGAAATTAAGTAAGGATGAGAAATGAAATAAATACTTGAAAAGTACTAACGTATAGCTCACCCATTGGGTTGTGAAGCGCGTTAGCAAGTTTCGAGCTGTAAATATCAGTTAAGTCCAAGAAAGGAAATTTTCAAAGAAAATAGTAGGAAATGTTACTCTAAGGATTTTTATTAAGGAAATTATGTAAATAAAGCTAAAAATAAATATATAATGGGAAAAGTTTTAAAATTTAATTTAGAAAGCAAAGAAATATTTTACGCAGTTGAAAAATATTAGAAAAACCTTATGCGTATTTAAAATAATAATTTTTAAACTACACGATTGAGAAAACAATTTAAAAAGGCTACGCGATTGAGAAAATGATTTAGAAATGCTACGCGATTGCAAAAACGTTGAAAAATACTTATGCAATTTGAAAACGTTTGAAAAAAGTTACGCGATTGCGAAAATCCGATAAAATATTTACGCGATTGAAAGGAATAGCGGTTTGTTGTCGAGTTAAAGTGGTGGACCTGGTTATGTTAAAAAATGGTACTGCCAAGTGGTGGCGTACTATTATGAAAAATAATGATAACAATGTTATTTATATTAGCAAGTTGCCTAAGAGATGAATTACACTGTAGTGCGGGTACGATAGGCGTAGTGTTGTTCATTGAGTGAACTTGGAGACGTTAGTGTGTGGAGGATTCCACATGTAGACAGTTGATAGCTCCTCTAGGCCATGGTAATGGGCAACGCACTAGCGATATCGACAAACACTATTCTTAATCACGATCTAGTTAGACTGTCTGGAACAATGCCTGTTGTACATGACGATTAGACTGTGTAATATTTGGCTGGGGCAGCCGGAGCTACAGACAGATCTTCTATATCATTCTCTCTGAAAGTTATGGTTAGCTCCATGGAGTTGGAATGAGTCTGAGTACATCTGCATATGTGGTATGCATCATGATGTGATATTTATATTTGGTCTGAGATACTATGTATGATATGATAATATGATTTGACATATTGAATGTTATATCTGTATGTACTATCGTTTTCTATACTGCTATGCCGGTAATGATGTAGATTGTCTCACCTCTTTGTATGTATTTCTGTATTATTATTTATGTTCGGTAAAGATTGTGAGGAAGGTGAAGATGAGTAACCTCTTTATTGTCAGTACGAGGAGGAACAACATCCGAGTGATCAGTGCGGAGAGGGCAAGCCTATAAATCATCCACATTGTTTAGGTTGATTTAGTTGTTATGGCTTTGTCGGATTTTCTGGGATTCGTGAAACTGAAGTTTTATGGAGGTTCCGAAGCCTGGCGTCTACAAGCTAAGAGGGAGTCAGTTGTTTATCTGGGACATTTGACTATGTCCCTTCATAGGGAATATGATGGTGCCCCGATGCTCTCTATTACTATCTATGTGCATTTGGAGTTGCCCTTGTCTATTAGGCGCTATTGGGGTGGACGTTTCCATGCCCCTAGTGAGCTTAGTAGTGTGTCGACCGCATGAACTCTTGTCCATAAGGTTTCACGACACCCAGGGTTTCTATCTTCTGATGATCTCCCAAAGGAGGATCCTTCGGAGTATCAGAATTTTTAGTTCTGTACTTGGGCTAGTTTATGGTTTGCTTTAAGCCAAACAATTTACTGCTTTATTAAAAAGTTTGTAGTGTTTAATTATTTGTATCTTTAAAGACAAAATTATATGTATAATTATGGTGTGTATTGAGTAGTTGTTTTATTCCATGTTTTGTTTATTTTATTTAATGATATAACGTACAAAAAGAAAATTTTCCTAACTCATATTATTATATGTTAAGAAATGATTTACAACTTGGGTAAGGTTTTATTTTAATTTGTTGTAAATGTGACATCCTAAGGAGGGTGTTACATTAGTTAGTATCAGAGCCTAAGTTAGAGTCTTTTGGGGTTTGTGGTTAGGTCTATTTTTGCTTGTGTTGTGTGATTCTCTGTGATTTATTTTTGTAACATCCTCGTCAACATGTTAGACTTATAAATGGTAACAGAGGTAGCTTAATACTTATTTAACATGCTTGTTTAATTTGGTGACAATCTAAGTTAGTTTAGGCATTTCGTTGTAAGCCGAAAGGTGAAAAATAGCTTAAAATGACCCATAGATTAGCATAAATGGCCTAGCTAATGGAAATAGAGTTGGATAATTTATTTCTAAGTCACAAATGAGTATTCTGTGATATGGTTTAAGTTTGAGAATTTTTGGAGTCAGTTTGATATTTTTAGGCATACTGGTTGTCTAATTAAAGCTGGAATGACTAGTCACAGATATGGAAAATGATGGTTTTGGTGCAACAATAATTTTAATGAATCTTATGATTTATTTGAAAGTTGTTGGAACTTGGAGAACCTGTTTTAGCTAAAGTTGAGTGTTTTTAGCAGATTGGGAATTATCTGTGTGGTATCCCTTGGCCCTTAACACTCCACGGTTTTAGCCCTTTTTCTTAACTCCTTTTATGAGATATTTCTATCACCATCTCATTCAGTTTTCACGGTTGAAAATAGAAGCCAAGGAGAAGGAAGAGAAAAAAGCAAAGGAAGAAAGGAAAAAAAAAGGAATCCAAAGGGAAAAGGAAGCTTAAAGACTTGTGATCAATCATTCATCATCTCCACCAATTTCTGCAGCTTTAAGAGCTTGAAGGTAGGGGTTTTTGAACTCTAACTCTCATTTCTACTCATTTTTCATGTTATCCTTGTTTGAGGTTTAATATGCCAAAATGAGTTCTTGAACTATTTGAGGTGATTTTCTTGCTTGGATGAGTTTTAAATGTGGTTTATGACTTGTTCATGCTAAGAGTTTGGATTAGAAACTGAAAATTCTCCATTTGGACCTAAAATGCTCTAAGTGTTGATTTTAGGAGTTTGGATGAGTGATTTGGTGTTTTGATCCATTTTTTATGACATCAATTGGTGATTTAGGTTCCCATCATGTTAGTATACTTGTTAGTAACTTGAAATCACCTAAAAACTGTTTTGGAGTGGCCAAAATCCGGATTTTGTTCTAATGGAACAGTAACCTGCAACTGCAGAATTCTGTAGAATCTGAGTTCTGCAGGTCACGCCGCGGCGTGGCCTGAGGCGTGGATTGAGGCGTGAGCATGCCACGAGGTGGATAATGGCATGCCGCGACGTGGGGCAATTTTCTGTCTAGTAGTTGCACCTGAGAGCAGGGCACCGCGGCGTGGCACAGGTGGTGCTGTGGTGTGGGCTCCAGAATCTTCAAAAATGTGCTTTTGATATCTTTAGAAGTTCCTAAGTGTTGGGATCATTCTTATATGCTTTCCTAAGTGTGTTGAGATACAAATGGGGTAATTCTTGGAGAGAATAACCACAAGGTATATATCTAAAAGTTGTGAAACCTTAGGCAAATCTTTGAATTAGAATGCCCTAGAGATAATCTAAAACTTTGATCAACATGATGTTGACTTGGAAATCACTTGTGAAGTGATGGTGAGAAGTTTTAGGTATGGAAATACTAGTTACATAGTTCTTGCTACCTTGCATGATAGGTGATGCTAGAATTTATATGTATTAGTATTGGATAATCACTTGGTTATGGGAATCTTGTGATATGTATTGATAGTGAATTGAGATAGTCTTGATAATTGGTTTTCAAACTTGGTACTTGTTAGTTTCCTATGTATTGTAACTTAACATGGTGTGTACAACCATATGGCCAAAAAACAAGGTGTTGATCTAGATTCTTGTAGCAGTTATACTATTGTAGTCAGAGTTACCGGTATGGGGGTGACAATAGTACTCTTACTTTGATGAGAGGAAGGTGCTTACCTATTACTAAGTGGGAGTTAGGTTTTTATGCTAATTCTACTTTGTATATACAAGAGACAGAGGTTTCTGGGAGATTAAGCAAGTAACTTGTGTTTTTCAAATCTTAAAATCCGCACTAGCATTGCATAAACATTATACTTAGTACTTGTTTGAGCATAATCATACCTCATCTCATAAAGCATTGCATGGTTGACAATTGTATGGGCAATTGTCATTGCTTACTCGATTGATTGGTTAGTCATTTGTTTGATAATACCTTAAGGTTATATGGGCGATCTTCTGATGTTATTGATTGTTGGATATTTACATTGTTTGTAATAGTAATGTGCTTAGTTATTTATTTATTGTAAATGATTAATTGTTGGTATTGATATATGAATACTGAGAAATTGTGATTTCTCACCCCTGTATACTTCATGTAATTCCAGGTGAAGACCCTCCAAAAGAAAAGGGCAAGAAAAAGAAGAAACAGAAGGCTTAGTTTAGTAGTTATACTTCTTTTTGAACCAATTTGTATTTTATTACTTTTCTAGTTATATGTAAAAGTTTATGTATACAATATGGCTTGTTAGCTAGAGATGTATGTATATATGATCTTTTTTATCATTCGAGGCTTTCTGTATTAACTATAAAAGTTATTATGGATTTTTAATTACTTGTATGCTTAGAAGTGACATGTTTAACGCAATTTATCATGAAATGTTCCGCAAGTTTTACAAAAAATTTTGTTAGGGTGTTACAGTTTTCGAGAAGTTACATCTGACTTTGTTTTGTCTTGTTTGATTGATTGAAGAAAGAAAAGTCTGGAGGTAGAAGAACGCATGTAAACATAGCGCGTAATGCTGATCCAATGACTGCAGCTGCTGAGGCCATGCAGCATATGGCAAAAGTAATTATGCAGTAAAATCAACGAGCAGCCCAGCAACACGAGGCGACTGATGATGCTCTGAACTTATCTGAGTTTTGAAGCAACAACTCGCCACAATTTAGGGGCAAATTTGATCTGGAAAAATGTGACTATTTGGATCCAAGAACTAGAAAAGATTTTTGAAGGGATGAGATGTGCTGACGATCGGAAGGTGACATATGCTACATTTATGTTAATGGGGGATGGTGAGAACTGGTGGAAAGGAACTCGATAATTACTACAAGCTGAGGGAACATAAATTACATGGGAGGTGTTCTGTGAAGTATTTTTGGAGAAGTACTTCCCTGATAGTGCACGACATGCCAAAGAGATGGAATTTCTCGGCTTACGATAAGGTAACATGACTATTGGTGAGTATGCTGCGAAATTTGAGAGCTTATCACAGTTCTCAAGGTATTTCCAAATCCAACCTGACGAGGTATGGAAATGTTGCAAGTTTGAAGAAGGACTGAGGGTAGAGTTGAAAAGAGGAGTGCTACCCATGAGGATGAATCAATTTCTTGCCTTGATGGATACGTGCAGACGACTTGAGGAACTAGAGCCGTCACGATACTCGAGGAATCGCAACTTTGGACCGACTAGGTTCCAAAGAGGTGGAAACAGTAATAACAGTCGATTTCAGTGCAAACCATACTCAAGACCACCGGGGAATCAGCCCCAACATCCATCTTTTGGGGGAAGTCCCAGTGGCAACAAAGCTGGTCAAAACGTGGCGTTTACGCCAAGGTGTTTTAAATGTGGGAAGAGTGGCCACATATCAAGAGATCGTTTAATCAAGGGAACTATTTGTTTTAAGTGTGGAAGGCTTGGACATGTTTCTATAGAATGCAACTAGCCGAAAAGAGAACCAACAATGAGTAACATTCGTGCTGCTCAGCCGCAATCTGGAGGGCGAGTTTACACGATGAGCAGAGCTGAAGCTTCTCAATCCGAGGATTTTATTCAGGGAGAATGTGTCGTAGTAGGTAACTTTTGACTGTACTATATGATTCGGGTGCAACTCATTCATTTATTGTGTATGACTGTGTGGATCAGTTGAAATTGCTTGTGGCTTCTCTGAGTTTTCAATTGATTGTTTCTACACTAATTGTCAAGCCTATTGTTACATCTAAAGTATGCTTGAATTGTCCTGTTACCATTCATGATCGAGTCTTTTCTATTAATTTAATTTTTTTACCTCTCGTTGAAATAGATATAATCTTAAGAATGGATTAGTTATTTTCTAACTATATCCTACTAGACTGTTCCAATAAAACCATAGTTTTTCCTAAGGATGAGGATTCTGGATTTTTAACTGTCGTTAAAGTCAAATCATTGTTGAGGGATGAAGCTCAAGGATATATGCTGCTATCTTCTTTAGAAGTCAAGAGTGAGAAAGACGTGAACGTATAGCTCACCCGTTGGGTTTTGAAGCGCGTTAGCAAGTTTCGAGCTGTAAATATCGGTTAAGTCCAAGAAAGGAAATTTTCAGAGAAAATAGTAGGAAATGTTACTTAAGGGATTTTTATTAAGGAAATATTGTAAATAAAGCTAAAAAATAAATATGTAATGGAGAAAGTTTTAAAATTTAATTTAGAAAGCAAAGAAATGTTTTACGCAGTTGAAAAATATTAGAAAAGCCTTACGCATATTTAAAATAATGATTTTTAAACTACACGATTGAGAAAACGATTTAAAAATGCTATGTGATTGAGAAAATGATTTAAAAATGCTACACGATTGCAAAAATGTTGAAAAATAATTACGCGATTTGAAAACATTTGAGAAAAGTTACGCGATTGCAAAAATGCGATAAAATATTTATGCGATTGAAAGGAATATCAGTTTGCTGTTGGGTCAAAGTGGTGGATCCGGTTATGTTGAAAAATAGTACTACCAAGTGGTGGCGTACTATTATGAAAAATAATGATAACAATGTTATTTGTGTATTTTGGCTCATGCACCATACATAGAAAAATATGTCAATTGGCAAGTTGCCTAAGAGATGAATTACTCCATAGTGCGGGTGCGATAGGCGTAGTGTTGTTCATTGAGTGAACTTGGAGGCGTTAGTGTGCGGAGGATTCTATATGTGGATAGTTGGTAGCTCCTCTAGGCCGTGGTAACGGGAACGCACTAGCGATCTCGATAAATACTATTCTTAATCACGATCTAGTTAGACTATCTAGAACAATGGCTATTGTACACGACGATTAGACTATGTAATATTTGGCTGGGGCAGCCAGAGCTACAGGCAGATCTTCTATATCATTCTCTCTAAAAGTTGTGGTTAGCTCCATGGGAGTCTGAGTACATCTGCATATGTGGTATGCATCATGATGTGATATTTATATTTGGTCTGAGATATTATGTATGATGTGATAATATGATTTGACATATTGAATGTTATATCTGTATGTATTGTCATTTTTTATACTGCCATACTAGTAATGATGTAGATTGTCTCACCTCTTTGTATGTATTTTTGTATTATTATTTATGTTCTGTAAAGATTGTGAGGAAGGCGAAGAGGAGCAACCTCTTTATTGTCAATACGAGGAGGAACAACATCCGAGTGATCAGTGCGGAGAGGGTGAACCTCTAGATCATCCATATTGTTTGAGTTGATTTAGTTGTTATGGCTTTGCTAGATATTATGGGATTTGTGGAACTAAAGTTTCATGGAGGTTCCGAAGCCTAGCGTCTATAAGCTGAGAGGGAGTCAGTTGTTTATGTGGGACGTTTGACTATGTCCCTTCGTAGGGAATATGATGGTGCCCCAATGTTCTCTATTACTGTCTATATGCATTTGGAGTTGCCCTTGTCTATTAGATGTTATTAGGGTGGACGTTTCCATGCCCCTAGTGAGCTTAGTAGTGTGTCGACCGCACGAACTCCTGTCCGTAGGGCTTCACGACACCTAGGGTTTCTGTCTTCCGATGATCTCCCAGAGGAAGATCCTTCGGAGGATCAGAATTTTTAGTTCTGTAATTGGGTTAGTTTATGGTTTGCTTTAAGCCAAATAGTTTACTGCTTTATTAAAAGGTTTGTAGTGTGTAATTATTTATATCTTTAAAGACAAAATTATATGTATAATTATGGTGTGCATTGAGTAGTTGTTTTTATTTCATGTTCTGTTTATTTTATTTAATGATATAATGTACAAAAAGAAAATTTTCCCAACTCATATTATTATATGTTAAGAAATGATTTACAACTTGGGTAACATTTTATTTTAATTTGTCGTAAATGTGACATCATAAGGAGGGTGTTACATTCTCCCCTCCCCATTATAAATAGAAGCAAATCCCTAAACTTGAGGCACACTTTTATGATGACAGACTTTGAGAGATGGATCAGAAGAGTGAATTGCCATAAATCTTTGGGAGACAGCTATGAAGAGAGGATGAAATCTTTGAAGGCGTGAAGATCATAATCTCCATTAAAGGGGTTTTGATTTCTCTTTCCCTCTAGTTTTCCCCTTTCTTCAGGTTTTTCTTTTCTTGGATTTGTATTTTGATTTGGGTTTGTTATTGAATATGAGTAACTAATCTCATAGCTAGGACTATGGGAGATCTTGATTTCCTAATTAATTGATTTTCATCTCGAATTTGATTAAGGTAATTTCTTTTGTGTTAATTATATTGTTTTAATTCTTGTCAAAACTTGATCATTTTTGGCATGTTTAATTTCATTCTTTGACCAGTGACCATTTGCAACCAATGAGTGGACCTATACAATAAACCTAGGATTAGATTAGTGAATGACTAAACATCAATTTGTTTTATCAATTGAATTGACTATTATGTTAGTTCATCTCTTGAATATGGGCTTAATGCATTCCTAATTAATTCAACTAAATGACCAAATAAGTGAATAATTTAGGAATAGAATATTGTTTATCTATGACCATTGAGATTTAATAGCAATTAAGAGAAAAACCTTCAAGTTTGTCGTCTCTCCCTTCTCTTCACAAAAAGTTTAGCGTATATATGTCCCCCAATAAAAGCTAAAAAAAAGGGAATAAAAACAATGCTAAAGAATATTCTCTAGTTTCTAGTTCTTGATTGCGGCCTATTTTTTATCCAGTAAACATCTGAATTAGAGAAATACTATCTCACAATGAATTGAAGTCCTCTATGTAAGGTTTCCAATGCCACTTGAAGCACGCTAATCCGATATCAAGTGAGAGAGTTATGATTAAAACATGAAAATATGTCCAGGTTGTCTCCTAGCGAATTTCGAACTTGGACTTTTTGCGATTTCTTTTTGTGATTTTTTTTTCTTGATCCAAATTGCTCTCAAACCCCATGAGAGTCCTCCTTTGAATTTGACTGGGCTTTGACTTGCTCTTTTTATAAACTCTTAAATTAAATATAAAAATCTACTTAAGAGTATTCCAAATTAAATAGGAACTCAATTTAGAAATACAGATTAATTCGAATGATTTCTATTCACATTTTAGCCTTTTAGTCTAGTAATAGGGTATTTAGAGAGCACTTTCATATACTCATCACACTCCCAACTTATTTATTGCTAGTTCCTAGCAATTTCTATACAAAAGAGATGAAAGAGATTAAGAAAATAATAAAATAGTTCATCAATTTGTATTTTCTAGATTCATATATCAAAACAATCTTAAGAATTCAATAACTCTATCACAAGCAATCCGTTTATAGCAATCCACATATTCTGTGTGCTCCAAACTATATCCATCTAACTAGAAGCCCTAACACCTACAATGTCAAGAACATCTCAAACGAAAGGTTCAACTCCATAAGTCACATGTATAAAAGTGTTTTGTGTGAGGATTCTCTTTATGGAGTTTATAATGGGTGTGCATACACTCTTATGGGAAATTAGGAAATTATGTACAAGCAACAAGCAAACATTGATCTTATGATAGAAACACTAACAAATGATACTTCCACCACTCTTTCCAAAAGCTTACTTAAGATCAGAACAATCAACACAAAAGGTTATAACGTGGCTTGGATTCGGGGCTATATATAAAAAAATGAAAAGGATTCAAAAACTTCCAAGTACCATACTTCTCACTTGATGTACTCTCCAACTTTTGAGATCATCGAATAATAATGTTTTTCCTTATTCTTTCTCTTTTTTTTTTCTTTTTTTTAGCAATTTGATGAACAAACACATGCCACTTTGGTATTCTTGCCATTCTTACCCAACCTTGACTTTTTTTATTTGAAAAACCCAACACAAAAGAAAGAAAATGCAAATTTCACAATTAGTATACACTTGGAAGTAAAATGGGTAGAAAAGTCAGTGTATAGGCTATACTCCAATGTGGAGAGGCATGTATGATGTGGGCATATGAAGAGAAAAAACTACATGTGTTTATTAGCTCAAAGTTGGCTACTAAGGGTCTATGATGGAAAAGGGTTAGCTTGAAAGGATGCAATATTTGTAACATTCCAATTCTTGTTCTTTTTTTCTTGTTTTTTGGTTATCTATGATTTTTGTGATTTTTATGAATTATTTGACTTATTTTGATTATTTTAATATTATTTTCAAAAAATTTTGGACTGTTGAAATAGTGTCGAGGGAGCTTATTGAACCCGAGACCAGAGATAGTTTTTGAAGTTTTGATTTTATGAGATTTTATTTGTAAATAAAATCTGGGTACGTTCTATTATCCATTGGACAATAGATACTAGTTTTGTTAACTGTAACTTTTGTCCATTGGTTAATAACTATCAGTTAATGTCTAGTTACTCTCTTTGATGTTTACTTTATGGTGGGACCATTAGCCATTAAATGACCATGGCCCATCATGTGATTTTTCTCTTTTTGGACCAATAGGAAGAAAGCTTCCTAACGAAGTTTTGGAACAAGCTTGTAGGAGAAGCTTTGAGACAAGCTTGTAGGAGAAGCTTTGGACACCTTTCCAAGGAGAGGCCCATGGCCAAGAGCTCTAAGGAGGCTTCTAGAGTAAGCTTCCACTTTTAATTCATTTCTATCATTTCCATTCATCTTTCATGAACCAAAAAGCTACACACTTTCTCTCTCACTTTTTCTCTCATCTTTTCTCTCCGCCAAGCTTACGACCTCACCACCAAAACCCACTCTCCAATCTTCTTTAATTTCAACTAACTATATTTCTTGAATCCAAACCTCATTTGAAGACACTTTTGTGTTGTGCTCTTGATCTAGTTCATCCATTTTCAAGTACTTCCTCAAGCTAGGGTTTTGAAAGCTTTTAAGGTGAAATTTCTCCATCTTCACTTCTCTTTTATTTTCAAATTCTAAGACCATGATTTTGATCCATGATCATTCTATTTCCAAGCCTTAGATGTTGATTCTTTTTTTATGTTGTTTTCGTTTTCAAGAGCATCTTGGAAGAAGAAGTTTGATTCAAGAAAGCACCCAAGGAGTTTTTGGTCATCATCCAAGGTAAAAGGGAGATTAACCTCTTCAACCTATCATGGTGGTGAGGAACAAAATTGTATGTTGTAAGTGAGAAATCCATGTAAGGGTTGTTGGTGATTTTGTGATTTTTGCCCTATGTGATTTTATGGTTTAATATTATGCATAATTTTTGATTGAGTAAAAATTTTAGTGATTGAAGTATGTTGTATGCTTGTAATCTTGTTGATGAAGATGAAAATTTTTGGGTCCAAAGACCTTAGGGCTCATGGCCAAGTAACCCTAAGTAGGGTATCCAAGACAAACTTTTTGTGTTGATTTGGAACTTAGATGCTTAGGCAAAAGGAAATTAGATTAAGGATTGATAATAATGGAAGAGAGATAGAACAAAATTTTGTCATTAAGTAAGAGAGGGATTTCAGCTATTGAGTGGAAAAATAAGCTTGAAAGAGAAATTGAAAACTTAAGGTATTTTTATAAAAAGCAAAGGAAAAGTATTAGGAAGTACTACCTAGAGGAGCCTAGTTAGAAGAATATTGGAACTAAAGTTAATTTTTATATTAATCTTTAAAAGTTTCAAAATTAAGCTTAAAAGTATAATAAAAGTTTTATATGATTGAAAAATAGTGATGACGTCTTATGTAATTTAAGAACGATGATTTCTGAATTACGCGATAAAGATGCCTTGAGATTGAAAACAACAACAGTGTGCTGTCGGGCTCTTAAATGGGACCCAGAGATGTGTATGACTGGTTTGGCTCATGAGTAGCTTATGTTTATGGAGAATCATGATGTTAATATGTATGTATGCATCGAGTCATTTATCATGCATTATACCGGCAGTGTCGGTCGAGGCTTTTGCCTAGGAGTTGAATTACACCTTAGTGCGGGTGCGAATTGTGTAGTGTGGTTCACTTGTTGAACTTGGAGGCGTCGGGGCACGAGTATCCTACAAGTGGCCAGTTGGTAGCTCCACTGGGCCGTGCTAACTGAGCAACGCATTAACGATCTCTACCAGACACTATTCTATTCATGATCTGGTGTAGACTGTCTTGTATAAGCTATGATGCGCAAATTGAGAAACTATAGCACTTGACTTGAGACTGACGAGATACAGACATGTCTTCTAGATCATTCTCTTCGAAATTCTATTTAGCTCTATGGAGTAGGAAATTGGTCCATTGTGCATATGCATATTTTGTCTACATATCATTGTGATACTTTATATTTGATAAATTATCTGATACTTGATGCCATAACTGAAATTGTTGTTTCTTGTATATGAATGGTATGATTGTTCTTTACTTTTTCTATGCCGCCATGTTGGTGTTGATGTAGGGGATCTCACCTCTCTGTTATGTTATTCTATTTTATGTGTATATGATTGATAAAGACTGAGAGGAATACAAAGAAGGATCGCATCTTTTCTGTTGTGTTGATTTTCTATGATGGCGGCAAGAAGAGATTTTGTTAGTTTTGTCAGAGTTCAGTTCTATGGTGGTACGGATGCTTGGTGTATCCATTGGGATACTAAGCATGTTAGATATGTAAGGGATGTGATGGTATCTGTACGTAGGACCTGCGATGGGGATCCTATCTTCTTTCTTGACGTCTCAGTATGTTTGGAGTTTGTTATGCCGATTAGGGAGTTGTGGGGTGCTTTGCATTACACCCCTAAGGAAGATCAAGACTCGGTGGTGTCGTCTGCTAGGACACCTGCCTGTGAGATCTTACCCCGGCTGAGGGTTTTGTCTGATAAGGAATTCGAGGAGGAGGATCCATCAGAGGGCTCTACTCCCTAGGCATTAGACTTGGGCTAGTTTGTGTTTTATTAAGCAGTTTGTATATATGTCTTTTGAGTACAAACTTTATGTATAGGTGGACTGTGATCCATGCCATCTTTTGTATATTTTGATGTGTAATTATTTAGTATTACATCCTGTGTTGTTTTTGTTATATTTAAATTTATGTTTTTGAGAAAGAAATATGGGAATAGTTTTGCCCCAATGGTTTAATATGTTAAGTTTTGATGATGACAAATACAAGACAAAAAGAATAATGCTTATACTTGATAGATGTGCTTTATAGAAGACAAATGCATCACAAAAGAATATTGTTCATGTCACATAAATGTGCTTAAAAGAAATATATTGGATTATGCATGATTATGTACTTTATTTAGTTACACTTCACTTGATAATCATGCAATGAGATATATGCAACATTCTTATATGCATGTTAGACTAACTAGAGTTATACATTTATGAATAATGCATATTAAGATATTAAGTTATGAATTTAGACTAACTATGCTTATTTTAAGTGAGCAATATTTTATAAGATAGTCCTAGTACCAAGAGTGAGCATTGCAACTAGAAAGCAAAAGATCACAACTATGCTCAACTCAAGAAGAATGAGGATGATAAAGATGTTCCAAGCAATTTACAAGATTTGAAGAGAAGAAATTTGTGGAAGCTTGGATTACATCAAGAAGCCTAAGGACTAGAATTGGTATATTTTCCTTTTAGGTTTTCTCCTATGTAAAGATAGAGGTTTTACAAGAAAAGAGCTCAAATATGTTTTTAAGTCTTCAAAAATAGTTCTTACATGCCCAACAAACTTTTTTTGGAAAGTTAATCTTGGCGGTAGTTCACACCTTCGAAAAATAGCCAAGTTTGTGTTTTGCAAAACTGACATTTAGTTACTATTTGGATCATAACTTTCAAACTACTATGAGTTTCATCCTTAAACTTTTTGCATATGAAAATAGACTTAAATAACTTTCCAATGAGTGGTCATTTGCTTTAAATGGATAAGAAATGAAGAAGTTATGACCATTTAAAGTCAGTTTTCAAAAATAGTCAAGTTTGAGTTTTGAAAAGCTGACCTTTGATTACTCTTTTGATCATATCTTTCAAAATACTTTGAGTCTTGTTCTGAAATTTTTCATTTGAAAATATACTCAAAGATCTTTCCAATGAGTGGTCATTCGCTTTAATCGGATAAGAAATGAAGAAGTTATAACATTTTAAAGTCACCTTTCAAAACTAGAAATGCTGTAATCGATTACACAAGTCTTGTAATTGATTACAACATTGACAGAAGTCATGTAATCGATTACCAGAAGTGTGTAATCGATTACCAAGTGCCCAGAAACGTTCCTAACAACTAGAAATGGCTAGTTTTAATAAAAAAAATCATTTCTAAACACTACCAATGGTTATTTTATCACTTGGGCTCTATATATAAGTGTTGTATGAAGCTTATA
The DNA here is from genome assembly GCA_029884605.1 of Ormosia emarginata. NCBI lineage: Eukaryota > Viridiplantae > Streptophyta > Magnoliopsida > Fabales > Fabaceae > Ormosia > Ormosia emarginata. Next base: position 3,900,259 of record JAQQTP010000083.1, read on the forward strand.
CAGCTCTTGAAGACTTGATTTGATCCTTGAATCACCAAAATCATATTTTGAGCTCTTTATTGCAAAATCCTTCTATTCCTTTGTTCTTCAATTTGTATTATCCACTCTTAAGAGAGTTTTCTATCATCCATACTATGTTTTTCAAGTTGTATATCCACTCTTGTGAGAGTTTCTATTCTTTCTATTCACATTAAAATCATTGTAAGAGGGTGAGGTATCCCTCAAGAGAGAAAAGGGTGAGGTATCCCTTGTAGTGAGACTCAAACACAAAGGGTGAGGTATCCCAAAGGTGTTGTGAGTGCTCTTGATTATAAAGGTCATCAAGCACCTGTGAAGCTTGAAGAATTGAAGGCTTTGGCACAAGGGTGAGGTATCCCAAGGTGCGAGGAGTGCTCTTGTTTGTACAAAGATTTTCCTAGCACCTGTGAAGTCTAGGAGATAGTGAAGAAAATCTCAAGTTAAGCTTAGGGACTGGATGTATGACACAAGTGGTTGGTGGTTTAACCAGGATAAATTCTTGAGTTTGATTCTCTCTTCCCTACACTCTTTAATTTTTGTATTTACTGTTGTATATTTATCTATTGCATATCTTGTCATCTTGGTGATTTGATTCTATGAATTTGATATCTAGCTTATTTGCTTAATTCATCATATATCCCAAGTTGTATTTGAGTAATCTATAATAGTTGTACCTTTGTTGTGTATGCTTCGCTGCCTTTATTACTTGAGTGATTCAAAATGCTTAATTTCTCAAAGTTGCATTAAAATTTGTAATCACCCAATTCACCCCCTTCTTGGGTGATGGTTGTTATGGCTAACAAGAAAAATTGAAAATTCGTATTTTGTAAGATTAAACCTTTTATAGCTTGGATTCAGTTTTTGAAGTTTTAGTCTTAAATATGATACCATAAGGAGGGTGTCATAATATTGATCCTTAGTTGATCTTCATAATATCCCAAGTATATCCACCTTCTTACTACAAATCATATAATGATGTTCTTAAAAAGAGGTGCCCAATTCAACAAATTAATGAATGCTGATAACAATTTATTTTATTTATAGGCTCTTAATCCTCTCTAAAACTCATGAATACTCAAGAAAAAGAGTTTTTTAGCTACATGTGTCAAACCACTATCTTACCACAAAGCTTGGATGAGTGCATTAGGGATTATGTCGATGCTTCTGCAAAAGTTATTATGGTGGGCTTAGTGAATTCACAAAGATGGCTATGAATGAGAATGACTAGGATGCCTATGTGATGCAATTTTCTTTTAAAAAAAATTGACACATGAAAATATGTCACAGAGTTCTAACAAGTGTTTTGAATTTGCACCACCAACACCCTCCAACTTAAATGAAACATTGTCCTCAATGTTGAAGGCTCAAAATTGAATGGAGAGTAGTTAGAAAGTGTATAATACACCTAATGAGTGACATGGGTAGTTCACTAAGCACCACAGTTGGTAACCTGAAATGACAAAATAAAACTAACCTGCAAACAAAAACAAAGGAAACAACAACTGACAAAAAGGAAAAGAAAGAGAATAAGAGAAAACAAAAATAAAACAAAACAAATATAGAAAAACATACCTACATGGTGTAGTCAAGGTTGATAAATCGGATCCACAAGTGGAATGTCTTCTGCTTCTAGAACTTGCCTATCAATTAAAACTTTAAGACATTGACCATTTACTTTAAAGATCCGATCATCCTTAGGATTCTATATTTGTACCACCCCATTTGCAAAAATAATCTTCACTACAAAAGGGTTGGTCCACCTAGACCGAAGTTTTCCAGGGAGCTTTTGGAGTCTAGAATCATATAAGAACACTCTATCATTAGGCTTAAATTTTTTTCTAAAAATATTTTTATCATGAAATACTTTCATTTTAGTCTTACAGATTCTAGAGTTTTCGTAAGCATCATTTGTCAACTTCTCTAACTCAGCCAACTGAAATTTTCTAAGCTTACCTGCTTCTCCCATGTCAAAATTGAAATGTTTGATGACCCAATAAGCTCGATGCTTGAGCTCCACAGGTAAGTGGCAAGACTTTCCAAAAATAAGCCTATAAGGTGACATGCCTAAGGGGGTTTTGAAAGTTGTACGGTAGGCCCAAAGCGTATCAACTAGTCTCAAAGCGATTAGGGTTGACCATTTTTTCTAAAATTTGCAAGTTCTACCTCTTCACTTGTCTTGGGGTGGTAGGTAGTAGAGATCTTATGTAGCACCCCATATTTTTTCATCAAAGCCTAAAAAAAACGGTTGTAAAATACCCCGATCACTAATGATAGCACGTGGTGTACTAAATTGAGATAACACATTCTCTTTGAGAAATTTAATTATCGCCTATTATCATTGCTCTTACAAGTTATTGCCTCTACCCACTTTGACACATAATCTATTGCCATAATAATATATTGATATCCAAAAAAAGGAGGAAATGGTCCCATAAAATCAATGCCCCAACAATAAAAATTTCAATCACTAAAATTGGGTTTAAGGGCATCATATTACGATGAGACATAACTCTTAACTTTTGACATTTTTCACATGAGCGACAATAATTACTTGCATACTTAAAATAAGTTGGGCCAATAAAATCCACATTGTGAATTTTTTACAGTAGTTTTCTTTATTGAAAAGTGGCCCCCACAAGCTTGGGAGTGACAAAATTCCAAGACTAGCAATCTCTTCATCAGGGATGCAACACCTTAGAATTTGGTCAAGGCAGTATTTGAAAAGAAAAGGGTCATCCCAATAGAAGTTATATACCTCAGTCATGAACTTCCTCTTGTCCTGAGCGCTCCAATCCATCAGTTTCTCACCTACAACCAAGTAACTCACAATATGAGCAAACCATAATAGAGAAGTAATAGAAAATAAATGCTCATCGGGAAAATCATCCTTGATTGGAAGGTGGTTAGAGGTGTCCTCAAATGTAAGCCTCGAGAAATAGTTAGCCACTACGTTCTCAACTCCTTTCTTGTCTTTGATGGTAACGTCAAATTCCTACAAAAGTAAAATCTACCGTATTAGTCACGCCTTAGCATCCTTCTTTGTAAGAGTGTACTTAAAGGCTGCTTGATTTGTGAAAAAAAGAATAGGCGAACCAATGAAGTAAGCATGAAACTTATCCAAAGTAAACACTATAGCTAACAACTTTTTTTCAATGGTGGAGTAATTCATTTGAGCACTATTTAGAGTTCTACTAGCATAGAAAATGACAAAAGGCTTCCCCTCCCTTCACTATCCAAGAATAGTACCTACAGCAAAATCACTAGCATCACACATGATCTCAAAAGGTAAAGTCTAATCAGGTGGCTACATTATGGGTGTTGAGGTAAGCTTGCCAATTAGCATTCTAAAGGCCTCTTGACAAGCTTGTGTCCACTCAAATGGGGCATCTGTAGCTAGGAGGTCAAATAGTGGTCTAGATATAGTGGAAAAATTCTCTGTAAACCTCCTATACAAGCCTGCATGACCAAGAAAAGATCTCATATCCTTTACTGTCTTAGGTGTAGGCAACTTAGAGATTAATTCAATCTTAGATTGATTAACCTCTATCCCCCTAGAAGAAATAATATACCCTAAGACTATACCCTAAGACAATACCTAAAGGTACCATAAATAGACATTTTTCCTAATTCAAAACCAATTCCTTCTCCTCACAACGAGTCAACACCCTTTCTAAATTCAATAAGCATTCATCAAAAGAAAATCCAAAATAGTCAGGTCATCTATAAAAACTTTCATACAATTTTCAACTATGTCACTAAAAATGCTCATCATGCAACGTTGAAATGTAGTAGGTGCAGTACACAATCCAAATGCCATTCTACGAAAAGCATAAGTACCAAAAGGACAAGTGAAAGTGGTTTTATCCTGACCTTCTAATGCAATTTCAATTTGATAATAACTAAAATAACCATCAAAGAAGTAATAAAAAGGATAACGAGCCACACGCTCAAGAATTTGATCAATAAAATAGAGAGGGAAAAGGTCTTTCTGGGTGGCAGCATTTAACTTTCTGTAATCAATGCACATCCACCAACCAATCACAAGTTTTGTAGGGACTAACTCTCCCAAGACATTCTTCACCACAGTAACACCTAACTTTTAGGGACAACCTATGTAGAACTTACCTATTTATTATCAGCAATGGGATATATGATTCATGCATCTAATAGTTTCAACACTTCATTCTTCATCATTTCTTTCACAGTGAGATTAAGCCTACGCTGGGGGCCTCTATGAGGGTTAGTTCCTTCCTCCAAATTAATTTTATGAGAATAGACCAGGGGACTAACACCTTTTATATCAATAATACTCAAACCTAAGGCTCACTTATGCTCACTTAGGGTCCGAATTAATTTCTCACTAGAGACTCAGACAATTCAGATGAGATAATAATAGGAAAAGTATCACCAGGACCAAGGAAAACATGCTTTAAACCCTTAGACAGAGGCTTCAATTCAACCTTGGGTGCTTCCACCCTAGAAGGAATTTGTTTTTCACCTTTCTCAAGCAATTCCTCAAACTTTGGTTGCCATGCCCGAGTGCCATAATCCTGAGTTCAATAAAAAAATAGTGCAAATATTAACTACATCAGATGGATTACTGATAGAATCAAACTCAGAATTAATAAGAAAATACTTAAGGGGATCAAAATCACAGGATGTAAAAACTCCCCTATCCTTGAGTGAGTCAATCATGTATGTCTAGTGGCCCTCGTCATCATTCTCTGGTTGTCTTGCAATATGGAAGATATTTTCCTTGAGAGTCATGTTTCCAAAAGGCAGCTTCATGAGCCTATTCCTGCAATTAATAAGAGCTTTAGTAGTGGTAAGGAAAGGCCTACCTAAAATCAAAGGAATTTTAGAAGTAGTATCAACAATAGAGCTAGTATCAAGGATTAGGAAATCAACAAGATAATAAAACTTGTCAATTTGAATTAAAACATCCTTTAGCACTCCCCAAGGTACTTTGATTGAACGCTTAGCCAATTATAATACCATAGTGGTTTGTTTGATTTCTCCCAACCCCAACTGCAAATAAATAAAATATGGCATTAGATTCACGCTAGCTCCTAAATCTGGCAAAGCTTGCCCAAACTCATGATTTCCAATGTTGCATACAATGGTTGGGCAAACAAGATCTATGTACTTGGGAGGAATCTATCGCTCAATTAGAGCACTAACTTATTATGTCAAGAATGTTGTCTTCTTTACATGGTGCTTCCTCTTAATTATACACAAATCCTTACTAACTTTTGCATAAGTAGGAACTTGTTTAATCATATGCAAAAGATGAAGATTGATTTTTACCTGCCTTAGATTCTCTATGATTTCATTGTTAAGATCCAAAGTTCGCTTGCTTGATTTTAACGCTTGAGGGAATGGTACCTTAACAGGACTCTTTGGCACCTTAGGTTCCTTTGGCAGCTTAATATCACTACTATCTTGATTCCTTTCCACATCCTTTGATTTGTTCATTGTTGGGATGTGTAATGACTTACCACTTCATGTCACAATAGCATTCACATCCTACAAATTCTTTTGTGCCATGTGTTGATCATGGGGTGCAAACTGAACTTGAGAAGGGAACTTACCTCGCACATTCACACTCTAGGAGCTCATCAATTTGGACACTTGGCTCTTTTTCTCCTTGTTTTCTTCAACAACTTACATAATCAAAGATATAAACTTTTAGTTAGTCTTACCCTATGCCTCAATAAAAGCATGTAAAGTGTCTTCCAAAGAACTCCTAGAAGATGAAGGTGCATGATATGCTACAGGATATGATCTTGGGGGTTGTGCAGGTGGCTGGTGTTGGGAATTTCGGGAACAAAAACATAGCAAAAAAAAAGAATTCCCACCAAGGATCTATGCGAAAAGGGGACCATGATCTGTGATTTTTTTTTTTTTAGTTTACCTCTTGAAGCCAAATGAAAAACGGTGAGTGCAAATCACTAACACCGTTGCGATGACAGATAATCTACGTTATCCACATGACTAGACTCGCAAACCTCTAACGTCTGCAATCTTGTGTTAGGAATTGCGGATCACAAATCACGCAACAGAATAATAAAAAATCCCTCACAGGATCCATGCGAGAAGGCCATAATACGAGTTTTTATAAGTTTACCTCTTGAAGTGTGATAAACACAAGCAAAGTGAATCGCCAACACCGTAATAGCGACGATGTCTCTGCGGTATCCACATGAACAAACTTTCAAAAGGAGTCACGCCTCTGTTTTGTACTGCTAGCTGCGAAGAGAAAAGAAGAAGACCTTTCACTATCTCTCACTCACTTTTTTAGGTGCGGCTAGGGTTGTAATGTTACGTACATAGTAGCTCCCTTAGCAGTATTATTTATAATAGAGGTTGCCTTAAGTGAGTGTGAGCAATAGCAAGGTAAGTTGGGCAACCCTAAACCCATCTGTCATGAGTTAGGCCCACAATTGAATTTGAGTCCAACTTGGATCCTTATTGTTCTAATTTAGTCTGCTCTAAGTGTGCGACCCTGCAGGTTCTCATGACGTTAGTAGTAATATTAAAATCTCATTTTAATATTATAAACAATGAGTGGCATCTAGCAACACATCACTGCTACCCAAGTAATGAGAATGTTAGTGATTTGACATAACCTATTCGTGACCAATGTTTCCGTGTAGTTTAGCCCATTTGTCCAGATATCTAGATTGAACACAAGGCATGAAACGTGTCACCCTTGTTTAGTTCAATCTTCAGTTTCCTGATTCTTGAGTAGACATAGTAATAACAAATGATATCAATATCTTATATTGACTCATTTGAGCATGACCATGCATTTCGTAGTCTCACTCAATCAGGAGCCCCGAAGATATCACTCCTATTATGTAGGAGGGACAAATCCCATCTAGGTCACTCACATCCTTCCACATGAATCGCAGTATGTCTAATAACTAACTTTATAATCATCTTGTTACATATGATGTTTGATGGCATTAAAAAAACACACAACTCCTCATGTAAGAATCGTAGTGATTTCAGGTCAAAGGACCACATACACCATTATCACTATGAGAATCGCTTATGACACTCACATAACGATCCACGTAGCGTTCTCATGGTGAGTCAGTTCAATACATCATTACTCTAATATGTATCCATGTGAAGACTTGATATCTCATATCCATGACCCGTGAGATGTGGTCATCAGTCTACGCACATACTAGTCTCAATGCATTATTGCTGTCCTAATTAACAATAATACTTGACTAAGGACATTTTAAGAATAGTGTTTTATCTAATAGGATCTCATGATCAAGTCATCCACTTGATGTCCTATGGCATTAAACTTACTATTCTAAGGACTTTATTATGTCTATAAAAAAAGAACACAATAAATGAAATGCCTTATATATTAAAAATAACATAATATAATGTATGTAAATACAGACAGAATGTATTGGCCTCTTGGGCATACACCAACATCTTGGAGTCCCACATCTCTAGCACAGTGCTAGCTGCAAAGAGAAGAGAAATGGAATACCCTTAATAACATGTTAGACTTTTATATGTATACAAAAATAACATATGACTTGCTTAACATGTCCGTTGAATTTTGTGGCAAACTGAGTTCATTTAGGCACTTTGTTGCAACTCTGAAGGTGAAAAGTAGCTTAAAATGACTCAGTTAATAGCATAAATTGCTTAGATAAGGGATTTATGTATAGATACTTTATTCCTAAGTCACAAATGTATGTTATAAGTTGTGGTTAAAATTTAAGAATAATCGGAGTCAGTTTAGTATTTTTAGGCATACTGGTTGTGCTTTTTATGCCGATTTGCTTAGCAGCAAATATGAAAAATTAAGATATTGATGAAACAATAATTTTGATGAATCTTAGTATTTATTTCAAAGTTGTTGGAAGTTGAAAAACTTGATTTAGCTATATCTAAGTGTTTCTAGCAGATCAGAATGTATCAGTGAAATATTTTAAGTGTTTCAAGTCATATATGGCACCCACTATATTGACTTCCAATATATGATATTTCACTTATCTTTCCATTCTTTTCTCACTCTCTTCATGGTTCCAAGGGCAGCACCAAGCCAAGGAGAAAACTGTAACACCCTAATACCGGTAACCTAGTATATCAGAATATACTTGGATAAACAGTATTAGTTATACTACTTCTAACTTAACATAATACTAATCCATATCATTTAAACAAATAATAATGGAGAGCCTTGCAGAAAACTAAAAGTTATACATATAACATCGCCACTAAAGGCTCATTGTATATATAACTTCTTGTACAAACTAAAAGCACGTAGATAAATACAAGCTTTAAACTAGAAAGTATAAAAACTATCTTTGTCTTCTTACTTCTTCTTCTTGCCTTTGGATGAACCTTCACCTGGATTTACATAGTAACAAACGGGGTGAGAAATCACATTTCTCAGTATAAGTATACCAAAACCAGCAGTTTAAACATTTAAAATGAATAAACCCAACTGAACTAATACTTCCTGCATAAGAAACAATTACAACTCTCTCTTTATGTAACGTTCTTAAGCGAACTATAATTCTGTTCTGATAACCGAAACCACGATGATATCAAACAACCGCCTATACAATTATTTGAAATCATCGGCCAGACAATCGCCCATACAGCTGTCACCAATAACACAGAGTAACATATACACAACAATTACACAAATATATTCACAACCAACAAAATATTAAATAATGCAATGATAGAATGATGTATATTTATGCTCAAGGAAAAGTGTATGATAGTGTTGGTGCAATGTTATGAATACTCAGCTATTCCCCCTAGGCGTAGAGGAATTCTGCCATGGTAACGTGTGACCCCTTATAGCCTACTTTTAGGAATGAAGTCTGTCACCACAACACCTGACCTTCTACACCCTAGGCGTAGAGGAATTCTGCCATGACAACATATGACCCCTTATAGCCTACTGTTTAGGAACGAAGTTTGTTATCATAACACATGACCTCCTACACCACTGAGTGGATGCCTCCACTACCTGTTCTCTAGGGATAACAAGCATATGTGAAGTGTGATGTGTGTGAAATGCGGAGTTATGCCCTAACTCTAACATAACCACCACATGCTCTCATACTAAGTCCCTCTTGCATTACTAAGTCCACCTCTTCTCTGTGGGAGCATTTCATGCACTACGACATTGAACCAATGCCAACTAGACTTAGTACACTGCTCTCCTTGCATTACTAACTCTCTTTCACTCTTTGAGAGCTCTTCATGCACTAAGGCATTCACCCTTGCCAGCTAGGATCTTTGGCACTTAACTTTTGCCAACTCGGCACCTTGGCCCTTAACTCTTGCCACTTAGGCACTCTGCTATTGCCATCTCGACACCTTGGCCCTTACTCTTGCCACTTAGGCACTATGGCACTCTACTATTGCCATCTCGTTTCTTAAATCTCTTATCACCTCTCTTGTGATCTCTGTGCAACCTTAAGTTGCTTAAGAAACTAAACTCTTAATCTATGACAATCCATGTCTAATGGATGCATAACTTTACTCTTATCTTTCCTTGTATGCCTCTAGGTTTTTTTATCTGAGAAATACCCTCTCTAGTGTCTTAATGCATTCTACTAGGCATAACCAAAGGATTCCATCTACTAGGGATCTCAAAACATCCAAAAACAACATTTTGGAGTTTCAGGGTCTCACGCCGCAGCACAAAACTTCTCACGCCGTGGCACCCAACTCTCGGGTGCAACTTCTAGGCAGAAAACTGCCCCACGCCACGGTATGCAACTATCCATGCCATGGTATGCAACTATCCATGCCGTGGTATGCAACTATCCATGCCGCGACATGCTCACGCCTTGGGCCACGCCTCGGTGCACGCCGCGGCGTGACATGCAGAACTCAGATTCTGCAAAATTCTGCAGAAATCGTGCACTATTCTATTCAACTTTCCTTAACTTCCAATCATCAAAAAATTAGTTCCTAGGTGATTTCTAGCTTCACCAACATCCTCTAAACATGTTGTAACACTATTACAACCTACTAATTCTCTTAATTTGTATCAAACACCAAAAATCACGCTTTTGGTTGATCATGACCTAGGTTCAAACTCAAGAACCAATTAGCTCCAATCTATAGATAAATCCATCTATCTTATTCTTATTAAGCTGAAAACATACTAACTTAGTCCTTGAAATCAAGAACTAAGCCAAAAACATGAATTTGACTACTCAAACCCCTATTTCCATTCACAAAACCTATGTTCATTCAAGATGAATCAAAAGAATAGATGAATACAAATCCCCTACCTCTTATCTTGGATGATCAATCTTCAAGCTCTATGCTTTTATCTTGATCTTCCCTTGATCTTCTTTCTTTTCCCCCCTTCCTTTGGTTTCTCTCTTCTTTCTTTTCTCCTCTCTATTCTGTTTTCTGACTCTCTAATATCTCAACCGTGAGATATTAGACAAGGGAAGTCAAATATGACTTCTCGTGGATAAACACTAAAACTTCGATCTGCTAAGAATACTCAGATTCCACCAAATCTAGCATTCTAACCTCCAACAGATTCAAAATAAATCCTAGGATTCATTAAAAATCATGTTGTACTTTTTCTCCACTTTTCCATATCTGTTGGGAGTAAAAATCATGGTGCACAACCAGTATGCTTAAAAATACGAAACTAACTCTGATTCTCTTGAAACTTTTACCACATCTTACTTGGCTTGTTTGTGACCTAGAAACAAATTATCTAAATCTGTTTCCCTTCAAATAGCAGTTTATGCTATTCTTTGAGTCATTTTAGGCGACTTTTCACACTCTGAGTTGTAACAAAGTACCTAAACTAACTCAGTTTGTCACCAAACTTGACCGACATGCTAAACAAGTAATATATTACCTTTGTAACTAATTACAAGCCTAACATGATTTTCCGGGATGTTACAAAAACCAAAGAGAAAAATAGGAAGAAGAGAAGAGGAAAACTAAAGGAAAGACTAAGGTTTGAGATCATCGAAAGTTTGAAGTTCCATCATTGAGTGTTAAGGTAGGGGTTTTATGTATATATTCATCTCCTTTCACTCTTTGGACCATTGAAGCACTTTTGGTGCTTAACAGGTCAAATTGAGTTGTAAAGGTGTTTGATATGTTTAGCTTGCAAAAATGTGTTCCTTTGGTTATTTATGACTTGTTCATGACATAAGTTGAAGTTAGAAGCTTAGAACATCTCATTTATACCATTGATGCTCATTTTTGGGGTTTTAGGTCAAGGTTGTATGATTTTGGTTCATAATCCAGATTGAGTGGTATTGTTGTTGATTAATGATTCCTATGTGTTAATGAACTACTTCGGGACTTAGAATCACCTAGAAACTGATTTGGAATGATCAAAAACCATGATTTGAATCAATGGAACAGTACCCACTTCTGCAGAATTCTGCAGAAGTTTTTGTTGTAGGGTCACGCATAGGCGTGACTGAACCATGCTTAGGCATTGGTGAGACAAAGAGTGACACGCCTAGGCGTGACAAAATTGTGCCTAGGCGTGGTTTCCTGGAAGTTACAGGGTTGTTCTCTACCACCTTCACACCTAGACATGGGTGAGTGGTGCCTAGGCGTGGTCACTAGAATTTTATAGGATTTGTGTTCTTGTGGTTTTGTGACTTCTTAAGTGATAGGATCACTCTTTTATACCTTTTAAAGTGTGTTGAGGCACAAATAGGGGTATTTTTCAATAGGGAAATTATCACCTAGAGTTGATGAAAAAATCTAAGTTTTGAACATCCAATATCCATGGATGGACTTAGTATATGTTTAGTATGCTACTAGAGTTAATCCAATAAGAGGATAATCCTCTGGTATGCAAATATTATGAATGAACTTTAAAGAAACCAAGAGCAAGGGTTTGCTATAGAAAAGTGTCTTTCCCTTTTGGTAATTTATTGTCACTTAGCTTCACTAAAGATGTGATGATGAGCGGTGTTAAATACAAGTAAACTAGAATATGTTGGCATTGTTTATCTATGAATGCAACCGTGTATGACAGTTAATACTATTTGGCCATAAGGAAGGGAGTTAGAGAAGTTCCTAAAAGAACAAGTTATTCCTAACCAAGTGCTAAGGTTGCAAGTAGTGTGGAAATTTTTAGTTTTCTTGTCTACAAGAGGAAAACATGAGAAGTCAAAGATTTCTAGTAGAACATACCTAAGTCTTAGGTGAACTAAGTATGTAAGAATGAAGATATGTATCTTTGACTCGGTATCTATAATTGTTAGTTGGTGTTCTAAACATGTTTTACTTTTAGCATGTGTTAAATTATGTTTACTATGCTAATTATGACTGGTCTTGATTACTTATACTGAGAAATGTTATTTCTCACCCTGCTGTGTATCATGTAATTCTAGGTGAAGCTTCTTCCAAGAGTAAGAAGAAAAAGGAAGCTAAAGGCTAGAGCAGCTTAATAATTTATATTACAAATGTTGTATTCCTTAGTGTAACACACTAATACTAGTACTAATGACATGTCTAGGACCATGCCTTAGTAATTAGCATTAGTGATGCCACTTTAAAACTATAACAAGTTTATGAAAATAAATATAACTTATACAAAGATATGAGCCTGATATCGGTTTAATCATACACATATATTGGAAAAGACCATTATACAAACATGTACTTCTTAATACACATGATACATAAAATGCCTTAAGGGGAAAACATATTCAAACTGTACATAATGTTTTATCTAATATTTACATCTAAGTTTTCTTCTCTGATATCAGTCTTCACTTCTTCATATCCATCATCATAGTTTCATTAATAAATCAATTTCTTAATTTAATCAACAAGCAACATTGCAAACTATACGTAACTCATCCTTAATATTTTCAATCCATATCTAGTATCAATATATGACAAAAATTGCATATAAATCATGGCCAAAACAAGACATCATTCTACCAAGTGTATAAATCACATTTCAAGCCAAAATGCCATCCACAAAGCTTCACAATTCTTGTCATAAACAAACCAACATAGCCATGACCTTTCAACACTATATAAACCATGATTTTACATATTTAAATCTTCCACATACAAATCTAAACAGGACAGCATTCTGCCCTTGTAATTTCTCCATCAATCAAGCTCCAATTACTAGATTTTCCAAGTATAGCCAAAATGCTATAGTTATCAACCATATAATTGAATCACAATGATAGCTACCATTATATGTTTTTCATCATTAAATCTTTGATTAATGATATATAACATACAAGAATTTAAACATTTTTCCTTTCTAAACACACTTAGCCATGACTCCCTTAGGTGCCAAAAGCAAGTAAAATTAGATTCTTATATACCATATTTCTTTAGCAACTCCTTAAAAATCATAGAAACAAGATAAAAATATAATATTAACATCATGGTAAACACAATATACTATGTAGCAACTCATTCAAAATAGTCTTGGATCTGGTCATACTATGACCAAAAAGATGACATTTTTAGAGAGTATTTGGTCCCAAATTCATCAATATCTCAGCCTAGTGCCCATAGCAACCATAAAATATATTTTTTTATCATGAGAGTACTCAAAATCATGTTTCAAATTCAGACTTTTCAGCCACTTCATTAGAAAAACGAAATTCATATAAATAAAGCTCTTACCAACAAATCACAACAAATACAAGATTAAAGAGTCATGAATCAATGGAGAATAAGGAAGGAAATCATCTAATTCTACCCCTCACCCTCCAAACCCTCACAACCTCATCAAATTAAAATACCAAAAATGCTCAAATTTATAATTAAATGTTCATGATTAAAACAAAGGAAGGAAAGTAAAAGGTGCAAAGCTTCAAAAACCCCTACCTCACTTCCTAGTCTCTTGAAGCTTGAATCTTTGAGTTTTTCTCTTCCTTTTCACCTTGTCTTTCCTTCTTTTTACTTGCTATTTTTACTCAATATTCTGCCCTATTTTTGCTTCTCTTTTTGGGCTATCAACCGTGAGAATCAATAAAGAAAGAACAAGGAAAGTCAAGGCTAGTTTTGGATGAATATAAAAGGATGAAAAATGAGAGATAAAATTGAAAGAATGGGCTGTTTTTGAGTGTTATTGGTGGATGGAAAACAAGGGAACAAAACATGAAACGATCAAAGAAAAGTGAGTGAAAAATGAACAAGAAAAACTAGAGAACTATGAGGGTAGAGTGGTAGATTTTCTTTTCTTTCTTCCTTACGTTTTCCTACATTTTCTTTCCTATTCTTTCTTTTCTATTTTTTCCCTCTATTTTTGCTTCTAAACCATGTGAAGAGTGAATGAAAAAGTTGAATAAAGATGACTAAAATGTGTGGTTGTGAGTGAATTAGGATATAATTAAAATATTCATGCTGAAACTTTGATATCTATTATGTACATTTTAATTTTTTAAAATTGAGTTTTCAAGTATCCATGAGTCTTATAGAATATTTTAGGACTCATTTTAGTCATCAGATCTATTTTTCCATAATTTTTCATATACTACTATTTATTAAATAAGTTGTACTACTTTCTCAAATTAAATCAAACCTGTAAAATAGGTAAATATACATGCCTTAAATTATTTTTCATACCAAAATATTTTTCATATTTTACTTATCATTTTCATGAAATTTCATAATTTTCTGAGCTGTTTAATTGTCCTAGCTATTTCTCAGCAGTATCCTTAAAAATACCAAATTAACTCAGTTGACTCTCTAAAATTTTTTACAACTCTTATAAATTATTTATAACTAGAAAATAAATTTTTCATATTTATTTTCATCATATCAACTGATTCAGTAGATATCTTAATTGTTCTCTTGTATTAAGTGTTATAGAATTACGCTCAAACTAGTTCATAAATTACCCGAATTAAAAGATAATATCTTACAAATATTAATGAGCTACTATAACCCTGATTAGGATCATTAGTTTAGGGATGGTGTTATACTTAGTACTTCTCTATAATGTAAAGAATTATGTAATACTTCAAGCCTTTGCTAAGGCTAAGGTTGTATACGTAAATGCATTTTTATGATGATTATGTCTTTTCACATTTCATAAGGCTCTCTATAATGACTTGATGAATGATTATGGATATATTATGAGATAGTTATATATGAGGTGACGTTATTAGTACTGTTTATCTTTATGTATGTTAGATATATCGATATATTAGTATTAGGGCATTACATTATGGTATCAGAGCAGTTCATCCTGTTAAGCTAGGGTATGGATTGACTATGCTTAGGCATACTTAAGAATTCCTTTTTATGAATTGTGCTTTCTTGTTTCATATGTAAGATGTGATGATAGAATCACATGATTTGCCTTAAGTTAGTTTGTTGTTAGTTACTATTGCACGGTTACATGGTATTGAGACTGCAGCTCAATATATGTTGTTTTGGTGTGTACAGGAATCTATGGCACCAAAAAGGTAAACTAGAAGAGCAGGCAACTTGAACCCACCAGGTCCAGATATGACTGAAGCTTTTATGACTATGGCCAATATTATGACAAGGGTGCTTGAAAGGATGGAAGCAAATCCACCTCAGCACCCTCCACCACTCGACCAGCCAGTTAAAGAAGTTCAACAAGTAGGAAGGAATCAGAATTTCCTAGACTTATTAGTTTTTCGTCAAATGAGCCCTCCACTGTTTAGAGGTGAGTTTAATCACGTCAAAGTTGAGGAGTGGCTTAGAGATATGGAAAAGATGTAATTGGCTAGCTATCATGGATAATGGTTTTGATGATAACAAACATGAAGATGATGGGAAGACCAAGTCCAAGATCTTCAAAGAATAGCTTAGGACTTAGGATCTTTGTAAGGAGCCTTTTGGATATCTCATTGGTTAAATTTAAAAGATCTAAAAATCTGTTCCTTAAAATCAAACTAAGGTTTTCAAAATGGTTTTGAAAGATCAAAGGTTTTAGACATTGGAAATGGTTTTTCGAAGCAATTGTAAATGGGTTTTTTAAGTGTTTTTAACTGAGGTATTCAAATACACCTCTATGGTATTCAAATAACTTGCATCATTTACATATGTTTTTGTTTTCCAAATCAGAGGTATTTGAATACCCTTCATGGCATTCGAATACTGTGCTTCTCAAAAATCTGTTTTAAGTGATAGGTATTCGAATAACCCTTGTGGTATTCGAATAACCTAATTTTAGAAAATACCTTTTAAATTAAGGCATTCGAATACCCTTAGCTGGTATTCGAATAACCCCCTTTTGATCTGTTTTTAAAAAAAACCTTTTATCAGAGGTATTCGAATACCCCCTGATGGTATTCGAATAATCCACGAGATTCTGCTCTGGTTTTTGAAAATGGCAGCTAATGTTCTTGCATTTAATATGATTTTAATGGCACCCAACGGCTCTTTTCTTCATTGCTCTATAAATAGAGACCTTGGGTCTCTTCTGAAGGTTGCCAAAACCATTTGAATTATTTGCTTATGTTAAAAACGTGATTCACTATTTTTCTCATATTTTCTGTGCTCTTTTCGTCAAAACTTTGAGATATCCTAAGAGAGCTTCCTAGCGCTTCAACTTGTAATATTTGCTCTAAGTGAGAGTTTCTCTTCATCTATTTTCTGCTTTTGTAAAAGGGTGAGGTTGACGAGCGCCGAACTCAGTCAAAATTATAACCGAAGTTATTACCTAAACTTGTAGTATAGTGAACAACACCGGATCGTCTCCTCAAGGATCGTAAATGCAATTTGATCAAATCAAGTGAAAGTTAGCAAAGGGGGGTTTGACAGTTTAAGATCGTACTTAACAAAATTAACGGAAGAAATGACAATTAAAGAGTAGTTAATTTAGAAACCTATCCAAGATTGGGTGGATTCAATCATAGACCCTTCATAAAACACTTGAAGCGCAATTGAATTGTTAATTTGGATCTAACCGAGATCTCTGCATCAAATCCAAAATTCATACTAGACGATCGTCTAGAATTCAATTAACAAGTGATAAACACAAATCCGCAATCGTACCATTCATGAAAATCTATGTTAATTTCAAGTACCGAATTCAATTAACTTAGGCACAAATCAGTAACCTAACCTCTTCAATTCTGTGATTAATTTAGATCAATCAGTTCTAAGTTTCATCATAAATCTCAATCTTCATTTATGTGATTAGTTTAGATCAATTAGTTCTAAGTTTCATCACAAATCTCAATCTTAAACCAAGATCAAATCAGATCAACATAAATAGAATCACCATTCATGCATTCAAGATCAAGAAGAAGAAGAAAGAAGAAGAAAAGAGGAATTCAATTACAAATCAAATACAATGCATAACCAAGGTCTCAAGAATCCAAACCACAATCTCTTCAAGAGTTCTAAATTGACCCAAAGTAGCTTAGCCCTCCATTACCATGAAGGGGAGCATCAAAATATACAAAACTATGAGAAACTATGAAGAAGCAAGAAGAAACTTAGAGAGAAATGAAGGAGAATACAATTTGTTCATGATAGCCAATGGTGCCTTTTATAGAAGTCTAGGGTAACAAAATGACAAAAGGGAGTGGGTGGATGAGTGGGTGAGTGAGTGGAGTGTTTGAGTGGAGTGGTTGAGTGGGTTGGTTTAGTGGATTGGTTTAGTGGATGAGTGAATGGAATGATTGAGTGGGTTGGTTGAGTGGAAAATGCCAAAGGACTTTTGGTGAGTGGGAAATTATGGAGATGAATGGGTGAGTGGATGGATGAGTGGGTGGATTAGTGGATGAGTGGGTGGAGTGGTTAAGTGGTTGGATTAGTGTATGAGTGGATGAGTGGGTGGATTAGTGGATGAGTGGATGAGTGGATTAGTGGATGGATGAGTGGATTAGTGGATGGATGAGTGGGTGGTTGAGGACGAAAATTTCGTGTCTGACTTGGAAGCCAAAAATGACCAACTATACTTCAGATCCACGAAAAGTGCTCTTCATGAAAGTTGTAGATCCTTGTCTTTGCTATAAAATGGATAGCTGGTTCGTCCAATTTGGCTTCCTTCAGCCTAAGATATGTCCCAAATACCGTAGGTTACTCAAACCCAACTTCAGCTCCTCTGTTCCGACTTGCAAGCTCAAAATGACCTACTAGACTTCCTTTTTTCAAAAAGTGTTCTTCATGAAAGTTGTTTATTTGGATCTTGACTATCCACTGTCCAACTTTGAGCCCATCTTCATTATTACATCTTGAGATATGACTTTATGAGTGCACACTGTTCAGATTCTAGTGACAGAACCCGTATTCTGACTTCCATGTAAACTTAGGTCCTTTAGACATCTGTTTGGGACTTCGAGCTCTTCATCAAAGTTGTAGAGCTTCCTCTTAGCTTTCCTACAAGGTAAAAATCATGTCTATCAGATATTAGGAACTCAAGTTATGGCCAAAATACAGAAATAGTGTCAAGTCTCAATAATGCTGAAAATATTCAATTAGGACCAATTTGAGCTTAAACTCACAAAATCATACCAAACTCAATTAATTAAGAATATGGAGAGTGTAAATGACTAAACATAAGGGTTTCTTAATGAATAAAATATATGATTATCAAATTCCCCCACACTTAGCTTTTTGCACTCCTGGGCAAAACTCAAGACCAAAATTTTACAATCAAGAAGAACAACCAAAGGTTCAAGGGATCAAAACATTCATGAGTTAACAATTCTCCACATGTTAAACCAACAAGCAAGGTATCTTCAACATGAATCGAGAATGATAGATCTTCACAAGATCCCCTCTCAATCTCTCAAGTGTTTAAAAGGTAGGTATTTCACTCAATTCAACCCATGAAAATTGCACTACCATAAGCTTGCTTATATTCTACTTCTCCACTACTCAAAACACATGCACACACAAATCATGAGGACTTTATTCAAGGTTGTAGTGAGGTCAAGGTAACAGGAGAGGATAAAATGGATATGAGAAGATAACTACCAAAGAGAATAAAAGCAAATGAGAGCTGAGTTCAAATAACAAGCATAAAAGTTCATCCCAACTCTAGTGTATATCCCTTTACATATTCATTTCCCAATCCTTTTCTTTTTTTAAACACTTGGTTTTTTTTTTTTTTTTTTTTTTTTTTTTTTTTTATTTTTTATTTTATATATATGAACATAACTATATACATACATTTTTTTTCTTTTTGGGCACTCTTTTCTTTTTCAACAACCATTTTGTACACACACCCCCACACTTGTTCAAAAACTCATCCATTAACCAAGCTAATGTTCTTTTATTCCCTAAGGTAAAGTAAGAACACGATTTCTCATTTAAGGCACATAATGAGCTAGAAACAAGGAATGGTCAAATAAGCTCAAAGGGGTTAAGCAAAGGAAAATATACAAGGTTGGCAGGAATCAGAGAATTTTCAAGAAGTCAAAAGAGTGCTTGATATCATATTGAAAACAAGGTTGGCTATTTGGTTAAACTAGCTAATTAAGAAAGAGGGCCTCAATCATGTTCATGCATGCAAGTGAAATGTAGCTTCAAAAAGAATCAAAGCAAGTTCTAGAGTGGTCATTAACATGAGTGAAAATCACACAAGAAAGAAGAGAATGACATAAATGTTGAATCCATCCATTGGGCTCAAAATCTCATAAGGTATGCATCCATCAAACTCAATTCATCAATTCAATCATCCATCACCAAGCATATCAGTTCAAGAAGGGAGAAAAGTTATTCAATCATGCAATGAACCCTTTTTTTTTTAACAAAAAAGAAACATGCTAAAATCTCTCCCCCCCACTTAATATAGATATTGTCCTCAATGTGAAAGTGATAAATAAAACGGAAAAAAAGATAGCAACACAACCTGATGAGGGCCGAGATAATGGCAAGCAGAAAAGATGCGTAAGAATCAAAGCTGCAACAGAACCTGAAAACTCACAAAACAAATGAGTAAAATGTAAAACCAAAATAACATGACTGGAATAATATAAAATTAAAGAGGAAATGCGGGTCTTTTAGAGTCAGATTCCCAAGACAGTAACACTTCTGTTCATCTCTGAAGAGATTCCACAATTAAGAAGTTCATGATGTACCAGGCCATAAGAATGCGTCTCAAGAGTCAATAAGGTATAACTTACTGACTCCTTACTCAGCCATTTAAAGTGAAGTATGTTTTTATCTTCTCAGATTGCGAAAACCATCCCCAAAGATCTTGAAAACAAATCTAGTTGGGTTGCCTCCCAATAAGTGCTTGTTTAACGTCATTAGCTCGACATTGGGACACTTCTTAGTGATCTTTATAATGTGGATGGTAAAAGCCCATCACTTTCACTTCCACATTTTTCGGCTTGAGATGGTGTCCATTGGTCTTATTAAGTGAGGTTGGTGAAAAGACTCCACCAGGATCCCATTGGTTGAAACGTGATGACCAAGTTATGGTTGACACAACATGATAGCTTTCACTAGGGTCCCATTGGTTGAAGTGTAATGACCAAGTTAAGCTTGAAGCATGAGGGCTCCCATTGGGCTCCCATTGGTCTTTCTTAATTTCTTGACTTCACCAATGGCATGCAACACGTGTAATTTTGCAATCCTGCTTTCATTGATAATTTGGACCATGGCCTAAAAACAAAATCCACTTCGTAGTTACTAGCATCTGCTTGACTTTCCTTTTTCTTTGAAAATTCCTCAATGGCCTTCAACTCCACCTCCCTATATGTTTCAGATTCGCAACTACATTGTTGATAGACCCTTCTATATCATTAGATCCTGCGTAAAACGAGAATCATTAGTTTTCAAATATGCAGAAATTTCAGCACACACAACACATTTTATATCACTATCATGATCAGCACATGAGTTGCAATTGATAGAATCATCAAAACCAATTAAATCAGGAAATTCAGCACACAACTCATCATGAGTTTCCTCAACTAAGTCTGCATGTAAATCAATATGACATTTAGAATGCAGGGAGTTGGGAATTGTTTGGGGAAAGAGTTGGCCTGACTCTTGACATCTCAGTTCATTAACAGTGGTTGTCAACTGGTCAATTTGGGTTGTTAAATCCTGAATAGTGGCAGTGAAATTCTGCTGGAACTCAATTTGGGTTTTCATCAAGTCCTCCCATGAAGGCTCAAGTTTTGTGGTTGATGGACTTGTTATCTGCTGGAATGGATGTTCATATTGTAATGATTGCTGCTGTTGTGATGCCGTATTGCCATATCCCAGATCCGGATAGTATTCCCAGCTAGGGTTGTATGTGTTGAAGAAAGGATCATAACTTTGTTGCTGCTGCTGGAACTATGGTTCATCAGGAAAATAACCAGCTGCTGCAACAAATTGATCTGGAAAAACAGAACTACCATATTGAAGTGTAGGGCATACATATGTGGGGTGAGATGAACAAAAACAAATGTTACACACAAGTGTAGCTTCCTGCACAGGTGATTGTTGTCTCACTACTATATGTCTTACCAAAGAAGTCAACTCCTCCAGTTTTGACTCCATTATGCATGATCCATTGTATCCTTAAAATGCATCAGAATGCAACAAAATGATAATGAAAGAAAAAAAAAAAGAAAGAGTTAGATGATAACTTAAAAAGATCATATCACACTTATGGATCCCCGGCAATGGCGCCAAAATTTTGACGAGCACCGAACTCAAACAAAATTATAACCAAAGTTATTACCTAAACTTGTAGTATAGTGAACAACACCGGATCGTCTCCTCAAGGATCGTAAATGCAATTTGATCAAATCAAGTGAAAGTTAGCAAAGGGGGGTTTGACAGTTTAAGATCGTACTTAACAAAATTAACGGAAGAAATGACAATTAAAGAGTAGTCAATTTAGAAACCTATCCAAGATTAGGTGGATTCAATCATAGACCCTTCATAAAACACTTGAAGCACAATTGAATTGTTAATTTGGATCTAACCGAGATCTCTGCATCAAATCCAAAATTCATACTAGACGATCGTCTAGAATTCAATTAACAAGTGATAAACACAAATCCGCAATCATACCATTCATGAAAATCTATATTAATTTCAAGTACCGAATTCAATTAACTTAGGCACAAATCAGTAACCTAACCTCTTCAATTCTGTGATTAATTTAGATCAATCAATTCTAAGTTTCATCACAAATCTCAATCTTCATTTATGTGATTAGTTTAGATCAATTAGTTCTAAGTTTCATCACAAATCTCAATCTTAAACCAAGATCAAATCAGATCAACATAAATAGAATCACCATTCATGCATTCAAGATCAAGAAGAAGAAGAAAGAAGAAGAAAAGAGGAATTCAATTACAAATCAAATACAATGCATAACCAAGGTCTCAAGAATCCAAACCACAATCTCTTCAAGAGTTCTAAATTGACCCAAAGTAGCTTAGCCCTCCATTACCATGAAGGGGAGCATCAAAATATACAAAACTATGAGAAACTATGAGAAACTATGAAGAAACTTAGAGAGAAATGAAGGAGAATACAATTTGTTCATGATAACCAATGGTGCCTTTTATAGAAGTCTAGGGTAACAAAATGACAAAGGGGAGTGGGTGGATGAGTGGGTGAGTGAGTGGAGTGTTTGAGTGGAGTGGTTGAGTGGGTTGGTTTAGTGGATTGGTTTAGTGGATGAGTGAATGGAATGGTTGAGTGGGTTGGTTGAGTGGAAAATGCCAAAGGACTTTTGGTGAGTGGGAAATTATGGAGATGAATGGGTGAGTGAATGGATGAGTGGGTGGATTAGTGGATGAGTGGGTGGAGTGGTTAAGTGGTTGGATTAGTGTATGAGTGGATGAGTGGGTGGATTAGTGGATGAGTGGATGAGTGGATTAGTGGATGGATGAGTGGATGAGTGGATTAGTGGATGGATGAGTGGGTGGTTGAGGACGAAAATTTCGTGTCTGACTTGGAAGCCAAAAATGACTAACTATACTTCAGATCCACAAAAAGTGCTCTTCATGAAAGTTGTAGATCCTTGTCTTGGCTATAAAATGGATAGCTGGTTCGTCCAATTTGGCTTCCTTCAGCCTAAGATATGTCCCAAATACCGTAGGTTGCTCAAACCTAACTTCAGCTCCTCTGTTCCGACTTGCAAACTCAAAATGACCTACTAGACTTCCTTTTTTCAAAACGTGTTCTTCATTAAAGTTGTTTATTTGGATCTTGACTATCCACTGTCCAAATTTGAGCCCATCTTCGTTATTACATCTTGAGATATGATTTTATGAGTGCACACTATTCGGATTCTAGTGACAGAACCCGTATTCTGACTTCCATGTAAACTTAGGTCCTTTAGACATTTGTTTGGGACTTCGAGCTCTTCATCAAAGTTGTAGAGCTTCCTCTTAGCTTTCCTACAAGGTAAAAATCATATCTATCAGATATTAGGAACTCAAGTTATGGCCAAAATACAGAAATAGTGTCAAGTCTTAATAATGCTAAAAATATTCAATTAGGACCAATTTGAGCTTAAACTCACAAAATCATACCAAACTCAATCAATTAAGAATATGGAGAGTGTAAATGACTAAACATAAGGGTTTCTTAATTAATAAAATATGTGATTATCAGAGGTATCCCTTAGTGATTTTGTGAGGGTGAGGTATCCCTCAGTAAAAAGGTGAGGTATCCCTTGTTGTAAAGAAGGTGAGGTATCCTTCAAAGGGGGTGAGGTATTCCTCTAGTAAATAGGGTGAGGTATCCCTATTGTGTAAAGGTTGTAAGCACCTGTTTTAAGCTTGTTTTGAATAGTAAAAAATCTCGAACTGTGTTTCGGGGACTGGACATAGGCCACAAGTGGTTGGTGGTTGAACCAGGATAAATATTGTACCTGCTTTTCTTTTCTTTATCTCTTTATTTATTGTAATTTATTTATCATTATTTAATTATTTATTTTCTGTTCTTAAAACATTTTATCATCTTTATATATATTCATTATATTGCTTCAAGAAATTTGTATTAAAAAAGGTTTGCAAAAAAGTTTCTTAATTACTCAATTCACCCCTCTCTTGAGTACTGAAGTCACTTGGGTAACAAGTGGTATCAGAGCTAGACTCTTGTATAAAGAGCTTTGCCGCTTCAAGAGTACATGGCTTCATCAAATGGTTTCTCAGAAGTAACTTCCATAAATCAACCACCTTTTTTCAATGGGGATGGTTATGCATATTGGAAGGAAAGAATGAAAATATTTATCGAGGCTATTGGTCTAGATGTGTGGGATGCTATCGAAAATGGCGCATTTATACCTACACGAGTTATTAATGGTATAAAAATCAAGACACCTAGAAATGATTGGTCTAAAGATGATAAAAGAAAAGTTCAAAATAACTTGGTAGCCAAAAACATCATTACCGCAGCTTTAGGGCATGATGAATTTTTTAGAATTTCAAATTGCAAAACTACTAAAGAAATGTGGGACACTTTACAAGTTACCCATGAGGGTACTAGTGAAGTTAAGAGGTCGATAATTAATTCTCTTACTCGTGAATATGAATTATTTAGAATGAACCACGCTGAAAGCATTCAGGAAATGCAAAAGAGGTTCACCCACATAATAAATCATCTTGCATCATTAGGAAAGAATTTTTTTAACAAAGATTTAATTAACAAAGTGTTGAGATGTTTAAGCAGGATTTGGCAACCAAAGGTAACAGCAATTTCAGAATCAAGGGACTTGACAACCATGTCCTTAGCTACCCTATTTGGCAAACTTCAAGAGCATGAATTAGAACTCAACAGGCTTGACCAAAGTGAGGAACACGATAAGAAAAATAAAGGGATTGCACTTAAAGCCACCACCTCCACTATTAATAATGAAGAAGAAGACGATGGAGATGACATGGACAACATTGAGTTAAATGAAGAAAACCTCAGTCTTCTAGTGTAGAAATTCAGAAAGTTTCTCAAAAAGAAAGGAACTCAAAGAAGACCGCCTCTTTCCCCAAAGAAATTTGAAAAGAAGCCTTCAAAGGAAAGAAAAGGAAGAAGAGTCTACATAGTTTGGGATGACAATGACATGGACTCATCTGATAGCTCAGATAGTGAGGAAGCTCATCTATGCTTTATGGCCAAAGGAGAAGAAGAAGAAGAAAGCGACACTGAGGTAATTTCTAACTTTGACTTATCTCCTTCTTATGATGAACTTCAAGAAGCTTTCGAAGAATTGCATGACGAATCGATAAGGCTCACAAAATTAATTTCTTCATCTAAGAAAACTATTTCTTCTTTGGAAAATCAAATTCTAATTTTAAATGAAGAAATTAAAGAATTAAAAATTGAAAATGAGACATTAGGATTAATTGATGCATGCTCATTTCATTCCTCACATGCTTCTACTTCTTCGTCTTGTTCTTCATGTCATTTGCTTGAAAAAGAAATTGAAAATTTAAATAACATTCTTGCTAAATTCACTCTCGGAAGAGATAATTTAAATATCATATTAGGAAGACAAAGGGTTGTTTTTGAAAAGCTGGAATTGGTTATAACCCGAAAAATCAGCACAAACCGTATAAAAATTTCTTTATTTATTCAAGTACTTCTAGTAGCCCATTCACTAAATGTTTTTATTGTGGGAAAAAGGGTCATAGTGCATCAACATGCAATGCAAGGAAAAACATTAATACAAAAATTGGAACTAAAATGGTATGGGTTCCTAAGGGTACTATACCCAAAACTGACATTCAAGGACCCAAGAAAATTTGGGTACCAAAAGCCACAAATTGAAATGTGTTGTAGGTGTGCTTGAAGGCCAAGAGCTAACGATGACATTTTGAAAGTGGTTACTGCAAGCACAAAACCGAAAATATTTTCAAGCTCTCTTTCTCATTCTCGTGAAGCTTAAAGTTGCAATCATGAAATAAGCTCTTCATCATTAGGTAATAAGTTTCCCTCTCCCAGAATGCACTTCAGTACGTGTTAATCTTGTTTTTCTGATAAAGTTATTCGAATACCTCCCTATGGTATTCGAATACCATTGCATCTGTATGTGAAAATCTATATTTTTCTGATAGGTCTATTCGAATACCATCATAAGGTATTCGAATACCATACATTAGTATAGCAATATTATGTCTCCATAAAGCTAGAGTATTCGAATAACTAATATAGCTATTTGAATACCCAGAAACTTATCATATCAATATTTCTCACATGCCTCTGGAGCATTCGAATACCTTCCAAGGCATTCGAATACTTGCACTTGCCTTGTCTTCTTTTTTATGGTGGGTATTCAAATACATCAAGAGGTATTTGAATACCACATGGCTGAAAGCCAAATTTACAGCACGATCTCTGTTCTGTTTCTATTCTTTTTTATGCAAATGCAATGTAAAAATATTTGACTCTCTGGATGACATGCTTTTGATGAAATATATCTTATTTCTTTTGAGCCTAAATTTATGCCTTAAATGAAAATTACATGATGTTCTTAAATGCATATTTCTTAGCTTGTTCTTGCCCCTTCTTTTTCTCAAGAGTATGTTGTACATTTAAATTCTTTGTAAGGTAAATGCTTAATGTAATTGGCTACTGTTTTAATAAATATATGAACAAGCGCAACAAGTGGTATCAAACAAAGTGGTATGAACGTAATAACAAGTAGAAACTAGTGGTAACAAACAAGTGGTTAATTGGCCAAATTAATCAATGAAATATCTTTTGCCCTTGTGAACTCATTTGTTATTTTGCCTTATGATTTTGAATGATTATTTGCTTATGAGTTTCGCTAACCTCTATGGATCCAAAAATTAATGGATACCAAAGAAAATGCTTTGAATTGTTTTGTTGGGTTATAACTACCTCAAGTACACATTTAAATTGAAAAAGTTTATTCAACTTGAGGGAAATGAATGAAGAGGACATGGGGGGACTTTCTTCAAGTACATTGAAATGGAATACTCAATGGAAGAAAGCTCAAGACTATCTTAAATGATTAAATATTTTTTTTATATGAGTAGTATACTTAGCTTTGACAAAGTGCCAAATTGGATATTATTTTTTGTCATTGCATATAGGGTAAATAATGCTAGTTCTATACAATGCTCTGATCCCTATAGCATATTTCATCTAGGTTAAATATTTAATATCTATGATTCTCTTGATATATGGCATATTCATAAGAAATTGACAACAAGTGGTTATATTTGATAACAAGTGATAAATGTTTTACATTTTGATAACAAGTGGTATCAAATATAAGTAATTCTCGTGGAAAATGTAATGATTGTTTTGATGATAATACAATGCAATTAGTTGTTCTATGAATGAATATATCTTTGCTCATGTGCTGAATATTGTGCTTATATTGCTAAATTTATAAAATTATACTCTGTTGCTATTCTTATATGCTATACATGAATATATCTTGTTGGACTGGCATATACTCTGTTTAGTTTATGCTTTATCTTGCTCTATCTTTTTTATAATGACAAAAGGGGGAGAAAAAGCTTGAATTCCTTGTTTGAGAAAAGTCAGGGGGAGAAAAAGTAAAAGTTTGGTAAGCAAAAATGGAAATTGGATTCCAAAAGTAAGGGGGAGCTATTGTACACATCTCTGATATAAATCACCTCTTATGAAAAAGAGGGGGAGTAAGTATCTCTAAACAACTTTATGAATTCTAATTTATATGAACTGATACTTTTCTCAATGATAGTTTGTCATCATTAAAAAGGGGGAGAATGTAATTGGCTAGCTATCATGGATAATGGTTTTGATGATAACAAACATGAAGATGATGAGAAGATCAAGTCCAAGATCTTCAAAGAATAGTTTAGGACTTAGGATCTTTGTAAGGAGCCTTTTGGATATCTCATTGGTTAAATTTAAAAGATCTAAAAATCTGTTCCTTAAAATCAAACTAAGGTTTTCAAAATGGTTTTGAAAGATCAAAGGTTTTAGACATTGGAAATGATTTTTTGAAGCAATTACAAATGGGTTTCTTAAGTGTTTTTAACTGAGGTATTCGAATACACCTCTATGGTATTCAAATAACCTGCATCATTTACATACGTTTTAGTTTTCCAAATCAGAGGTATTCGAATACCCTTCATGGCATTCGAATACAGTGCTTCTTAAAAACTTGTTTTAAGTGATAGGTATTCAAATAACCCTTGTGGTATTCGAATAACCTGATTTTAGAAAATACCTTTTAAATTGAGGTATTCGAATACCCTTAGCTGGTATTCAAATAACCCCCTTTTGATCTGTTTTTAAAAAAACCTTTTATCAGAGGTATTCGAATACCCCCTGATGGTATTCGAATAACCCACGAGATTCTGCTCTGGTTTTTGAAAATGGCAGCCAACGTTCTTGCATTTAATATGATTTGAATGGCACCCAATGACTCTTTTCTTCATTGCTCTATAAATAGAGACCTTGGGTCTCTTCTGAAGGTTGCCAAAACCATTTGAATTATTTGCTTATGTTAAAAACATGATTTGTAACGCGCCTAGATCTAACAACCGCGGCACAATTGTCATTACACCACAGTTACTAAATCCAAGTGTGTCACAGTCATGATAACAGTCATTTAATTCTCAGGAGTCTATATATATATATTTTTGGCAATATGGATAAGTAGAAAATACGAGTCATGAATGAAATATAAATGTATTCAACCCTTAATACAACCAATGAAATGATATCATGTTCCTTATATATATATTTCATAGCCAACTTACACGAATCATTGATGACATAAAATATAATAATTACAGAGTCAAATAAAATACAGCAGAAATAAAAACATTAAATGGGAGAAGTAGTAACCCAGGGATGGGTACTACCAGCAGACAAGTCCGCAACCCCGTATGCGTATGACACTCAGCGTCCCACTTGATACAACAGGCATCAATACCACCACGCAGCTGCACTCCTACGAAAATCGAAGAAATATTGTCCAGGTTCCCAACCCCATCGGCAAAGTGTGGTTCCTCATCATCTTCGTCATGATCCTTTATCAAATATGAATATAAAATAGAGAATGCAGAAATATAGGAAAGAGGTGAGACACCCGTCATTCATTACCACTATTGGCAGTAAGAAAATAGCACGGCGCAAAGCGCCCACCAAGCAATACAGTTCATATATTCATCAATAGCAACAACGGAATTTATAATAAAAGCAATTCAATTCTAAGCAATAATCAGAGTCAATAATAACAGTGATGTTTATGGTAAAGGTAGAACAACAGTAAGCAATAGCAGGCAAATCACAATAGTATTTTCAGAAATCAGCACAACAATCAGATAATCATTTACAGGTATTCATGCTCAACAGTTTATAAGACCAGTAATGAACGATGCACAATGCATGCTTTCCCAATTCCTACTCCATGGAGCTAGACTCAAACAAGCGGAGAGAAAGATCAGGAGACATGTCTGTAACTCGGCTGCTGAGGCCAGTGTATCAATAAATTTTCTCGTGCACAATCATGGCATTGTACAGACATTCTACACTAGATCACGATATAGGACAGTGTCAAGTCCGGATCGTCAGTGTGTTTGCATCGGTTTGCCCCACGACACAGAGGAGCTCTAAACTGTCCATGTGAGGGACCCGCACCCCGACGCCCCCAAGGTCATAACATAACCCACACTTGTCTACTCGCACCCGCACTAAGGTGTGTTCAATCTCCTAGGCAACTTGGCCTTACAACAGTCCACAAGGACATTCACAATGCATAAGACTCTATGCATGAATATGTATGATCAACATCACATACTATTCCATAATATGCCACAATTGGCTCAAATAAGCATTAATACAACATTGGTCACTCATATGGACCCACAATATCATAATATTGAAATCAAATAAGGTAATATACTTTTAGGGTCCATTATGCGTTCTTATTCAAGATTTTCCATTCTTACAAGAATCCATCACTAAGTAAGTTTTCATCTTGCGTTATGCTCAAGTCTCTTGATACCAATCACTTAGTTTTTATTCTACATGGGATTAATCCAATTCCTAAAATCCATGATCAAAATCGTGGCTTCCTAAAGTCCACTACTAACATCAATTTCTCCCATTTTATGCATTGATTTCTTGATATCTCCTACTTAAGTTTTAGTTCACTAAGTTCATTCCAATTCCTTATAATTTCCATCTAAAATCATGGCTTCAAATTGAGTTAAATAACCCTTAAAACTCTCCATCTCAAATTCCAACATTAACATTCACATCTCCAATTACTTAGCTTCATCTCACAGTTACCTAGTTGGTTTTGTTCTGGGCGACTAGGAGCCATATCTGTAGCGCCTGAGCGCTAGTGGAGCGCCTGGACGCTGACCACGAAGCGCCTGAGCGCTAACCAGGCCGCGTCACAGGGAAAACTTTTTGGGCATGGAGCGCCTAGGCGCTCTATGCACAGCGCCTAGGCGCTAGTGCATTAACAGGGGTTCTGCAGAATTCGTTTCTGCAGAGCCCTGGCCCATCCTTTATCATAGTTTCTCATTTGTTTTCCACAATCCAAAGCATGATTCATGTCCTCTAAATACAAAATAACAATATATATGTTCATGATCATCAAAGCACACAATATACATCCTTACATTTATACCAATCAAACAACTACAACATCATGGAAATGACACAACATAACAAAGAGGGAAATCCAACATGGATTCCCTCATCAACACAATGCACAAGACATTTCCTTACTACCAAGATTGGTTGAAGATGATCATCTCCCTCTTACCTAAATGAAGACAATCACAAGAATGTTTTCCCCTTTTTGCTCTTGATTTTCGTTTTCCCCTTCAAGAAAAACCCTAAGATGAGAAATCCCCAATGTGTTCACTCCAATCATAGAAAAATGACTCCTTGTCCACATAAGTGACCAATAAAACAAAAATGAGAAGAAGATAGAAGAAAGTTGAAGACTTTACCTCAAAAGCTCCAAGTTTTAGCTTCAATGGTGAAAAATGGAAGAAGAAGAAGAAGAAGAAGAACCAAGAATGGCCACAAGGAAAATGGTCATGGAATGATGGAAGAAGGCTAGATATGGAAGTGGTGAAGCAAGAAATGAAAAGAGGGGGAGATGGTGAGGGTGTACTTGGAGGAGGAGGAAGAAAAGAAAAGAAGAAGAGAAGGAGGAGAAGAAGAGATAAAATGAAAATGTGATTATGGGCTTTCAATGCCATCTGCCGTGTAAGAAGAGTGGGGAGGGAAGAGAGAGAAAAGTGAAATGGGAGGAAGCTTCCTAGAAGTTTCCCAAATAAGTTTTTGAATTAATTTAACTTTTATTTTGAAAATAAAGCTAAAGGGGCTTGACACAAGGTAAATTTTAAACAGTGTGATAAGATTTTTATTACATGTTATTATTTATTAGACAATAATCATAGCTGGCAGAAGTTAGCATTAATAAATCTGACAGATTAATTCTTCGCAGTATTTTATTATTTCATCTGTTAAAATTTCTCGAAAGACGTGAAACCTTGTAAACCGTGTCCAGCCTCGGGTTTAGTAAGATCCCCCATCGATGTTTCCACAGATCAAGGTTATCGGGAAAAATATTTCATTTTCCCGGCTCGACTCAGTGCACACGCAAAACGAAGAATATATTAAAATATTCGTCGTTTCCGAAAAATTCTGAAAGAATTCACATAAATTACAAATATTAGAAAATGACTATTCATAATAAAATTTTCCAACTTTGGGAGCGTTACAGTGGTTTTGCCAATTCTGCCCAACGTGCACGTAAAACGAAGAATAATATTAAAATATTCTGCGTTCTAAAAAAAATCCAGAAAAATTCTTAAAAATCCCAAATATTGTAAAATGATCATTTATCCTGAAATTATAAATTTTCGGGATGTTACATGATTCACTATTTTTCTCATATTTTCTGTGCTCTTTTCGCTAAAACTTTGAGATATCCTAAGAGAGCTTCCTAGCGCTTCAACTTGTAATATTTGCTCTAAGTGAGAGTTTCTCTTCATCTATTTTCTGCTTTTGTAAAAGGGTGAGGTATCCCTTAGGGTCCGTTTGGATAGCGGAATTGGAATTGAAATATAGAATTTTAATTTCAATTCCAATTCTTTCAGAATTAGAATTGGTTCAGAATTTGAAATTCTATGTTTGGGATTGTCAAAGACTTATGATAAGAAATTGTAATTCTAAATTCAATTATAATTTTATTATTTAAATATATGATCTAAAACATTAAAATTAATAAAAATATTCATACAATAATATTTTTATAATATAATAGTCATTTTTTTTCATTAAAAAAATTATGAATTTTTTTTAAAAAAATAAATAGCTATTATAATAATTTTTATATAAATATAAAAATAATTTTCTATATAAATATAGAATCTTAATAAATATGATTGTTCATAAATAAATGTGGAGAGAGAGATAGAGAGAGAGAGTTTAATTTTTAAGCTTTGGAATTAGTAATTCTTAAGGTATAGGCTAAGAATTGAGAAAGGCTTAACTTAGTTATTTTTCAATTCCATGGAATTGGTTTATGAAATTACAATTTCAATTCTAAATGACATTCCAAACATAAAAATTGGAATTCAGAGGTCCAATTCCAATTCCAAACTCTGATTCTATGCTCAATTCCAGGAACCAAACAGACACTTAGTGATTTTGTGAGGGTAAGGTATCCCTCAGTAAAAGGGTGAGGTATCCCTTGTTGTAAAGAAGGTGAGGTATCCTTCAAAGGGGGTGAGGTATCCCTCTAGTAAATAGGGTGAGGTATCCCTATTGTGTAAAGGTTGCAAGCACCTGTTTTAAGCTTGTTTTGAATAGTAAAAAATCTCGAACTGTGTTTCGGGGACTGGACGTAGGCCACAAGTGGTTGGTGGTTGAACCAGGATAAATATCATGCCTGCTTTTCTTCTCTTTATCTCATTATTTATTGCAATTTATTTATCATTATTTAATTGTTTATTTTCTGTTCTTAAAGCATTTTATCATCTTTATATATATTCATTATATTGCTTCAAGAAATTTGTATTAAAAAGGGTTTGCGAAAAAGTTTCTTAATTACTCAATTCACCCACCCTCTTGAGTACTGAAGCCACTTGGGTAACAAAAGATTTTTAATATGATGGCTTGTTTGGAAGAGCAAAAAGTGACCTTCGCCTCCTATATGTTGAAAGGAGAAGTGAAGCATTGGTGGGAAGGTACCAAAAGGGTACTAGAAGCCACAGGAAACTAGATGTCTTGGGAGGTTTTCAAGACAGCCTTTTTGGAGAAGTTTTTCCCGTAAACTCTACATGATGACAAAGAGGTGGAGTTTATGCAGTTAACACAATGAAGTATGTTAGTAGATCAGTATGTGGCCAAGTTGGATGAGTTATCAAAGTTCTCTTCACAGTTCCGTTACCATCTAGACAAAAAATGGAGATGTTTGAAATTTGAAACCAGTTTGAGAAGTGAAATCAAGAGCATGGTAAGACCTATGGAGATTAGGGACTTTCCTGCTTTAGTCAATAAGTGTAGGATTGCGGAGTCAAGTATTCACAGCCCTTAAGCAGAGGAAAGGGTACAAGATGTTCCAAAGAGAAAACGAGAGGATGATAAGAATAAGCAGGGAGCTTATAAGGCAAGCAACCCCAACGGAAAAGACAAGATGGACAATAAAATACCTAGGTGTCCTAAATGCAAGAAAGTACATGGAGGCAAGTGCTTGGTAGGCTAGTCAGTGTGTTACACATGTGGGCAGCCGAGATATTTCTCCAAGGGTTGTCCTCAAAATAAGGAGGATGCGCCTACCCCAAAGCCGCTAGTCAAGGGATGAGTTTATACTCTAAGCAGAAAGGAGGTGGCCCAGTCTTCTGATCTCATCCCAGGTAAAGGCATAATTCGTAATCATCTTTTAAGTGTTATGTATGATTCAGGAGCATCCCACTCCTTTGTTTCTTATGATTGCGTATGGATTTTGGATTTACCTTTGTCAAAATTAACATATGACTTGTCTGTTTCCATACCTACCAGTAAACTAGTCATAACTTCTAGAGTATGTCTTGATTGTAGTATAAGAATTGAGGGAAAAGCCTTCTTTGTAAACTTTATTTGTTTACCTCTCGTGGACATATATGTCATTGTTGGTATGGATTGGTTGTCATCTAATCATGTGATCCTAAATTGCTCAGATAAGACTTTAGCTTTTATGTCTGATATTCCTACCAGAGTTGTTTCTTCAGAGTCTGCCTATCTCAATGCTAATCAGGTTAATCACTGTTTGGTAGAATAAGCTATAGGATATGTTCTTCTTTTCCCTTTAGGTGTAGAAGTTGAGCAAACCTTAGACAGAATACCTATAGCGAGGGAATAGCCCGAGGTATTTCTGAGTTATGTAGCAGAGTTGCCACTGGAAAGAGAAATAAAGTTTACTATAGATCTAGTGCTGAGTACAAGACCTATATCTATAGCACCCTATAGGATGGCACCGCTTGAGTTAGCAGAACTAAAGAAATAAATAGAGGATTTGTTGGACAAGAAATTCATTAGGCCTAGTGTTTCTCTGTGGGGAGCACCAGTGTTGCTAGTGAAGAAGAAATAGGGTGCCATGAGGTTATGTGTAGATTATAGACAACTTAATAAGGTAACCATCAAGAATAAGTATCTATTTCCTAGAACAGATTATCTGATGGATCAATTAAGAGGAGCTTCTATGTTTTCCAAGATTGATCTACGATCTGGTTATCATCAAA
The DNA here is from genome assembly GCA_029884605.1 of Ormosia emarginata. Lineage (NCBI taxonomy): Eukaryota > Viridiplantae > Streptophyta > Magnoliopsida > Fabales > Fabaceae > Ormosia > Ormosia emarginata. The sequence goes on from JAQQTP010000083.1 coordinate 3,934,914, forward strand.
TCTGGGTTAGGGGAGAGAATATCCCTAAGATCGCTTTTAAAACTAGGTATGGACATTATGAGTATCTTGTGATGTCTTTTGGGTTAACGAATACTCCAGCTGTGTTTATGGATTACATGAATAGAGTTTTTAGAACCTATCTAGACAAGTTTGTTGTTATGTTTATCAATGATATCCTCATCTATTAAAAAACAAATAAAGAACATAAGCAGTATATTAGGATCATTTTAGATATCCTTAAAGAAAGGAAGTTGTTTGCCAAATTGTCCAAGTGTGAGTTTTGGCTAACAGAAGCTTTATAGGCCTGACTGGTTATTATAGAAGTTCATTAAGGACTTTTCTTAGTTAGCACAACTTTTGACTAGGTTGACTAGGAAGGGTAGTATTTTTTATTGGACTCAAGAATGTGATAATAACTTCCAAGAGTTAAAGTAGAGGTTGACCACTATGCCAGTGTTGGTGATTCCGAATCCCCGTGAGAACTTCGAAGTATTTTGTGATGCTTCAAAATGGGACTAGGGTGTGTTCTGATGCAAAATAAGAGAGTAGTTGCCTATAGATTGAGGCAGTTAAAGCCACATGAGGAGAATTACCCTACCTATGATTTGGAAGTGGCAATTGTAGTGTTTTCCTTAAAGATTTGGAGGCACTATCTCTATGGGGTTCAATTTGAGGTGCTCAGTGACCATAAAAGTTTAAAGTACTTGTTTGATCAAAAAGAGCTGAACATGAGACAAAGAAGATGGATGGAATACTTAAAAGATTATGACTTTGAGTTGAAATATCATTCGGGTAAATCCAATGTGGTGGTTGATGCATTAAGAAGGAAGCTCCTACATGTGTCTCGAATAATGGTTCAAGAGGCCGAACTTCTTGAGAGTTTCAAGGATTTGAGTCTTGAGGTAACTATGATGCCACATAATCTTTTTGCGAGTAGAGTGGACATAGTGAATGACTTAAGAACTCATATTTTAGAAACTCAAAAGGAGGATGAAACTCTAAGGGACATTAGTGAGCAAATCTTTTTAGGAACTCAAGAGGATTTTGATATGTCTGATGATGGAATAATAAAGTTTAGAGGCAGACTTTGTATTCCAAGAGAGTCAGAGATCAAAGAGAGAATTCTAGAAGAAGTTCACAAGAGTAAGTATACCATCCATCCTGGATCCACTAAGATGTATCAAGACTTAAGGAAAATGTTTTGGTGGACTGGAATGAAAAAAGACAAAGCTGAATATGTCTCAAGGTGTTTAGTTTGTCAGAAAGTAAAAATTGAACATCAGAAGCCTGTAGGACCTTTACAGTCATTGGGAGTCCCTGAATGGAAATGGGATAAGATCTCAATGGACTTTGTAATGGGTTTACCTAGAACTCAGCTAGGCCATGATTCGATTTGGGTCATAGTGGATAGATTAACCAAATCTACCCACTTTTTACCAATTAGAGCTAACTATTCTCTAGAGAAATATGCCTAGTTGTATTTAAAAGAGATAGTTAGGTTGCATGGCGTCCCTATGAGTATAGTATCTGATAAAGATCCTAGATTCACATCTAGATTCTGGGGAGCCTTGCAAAAGGCGTTTGGGACTAAGTTGAGCCTTAGCATAGCTTATCACCCTCAAACAGATGGACAAACAAAGAGAACAATTCAAACCCTAGAAGATATGCTTAGGATATATGTAGCAGAGTAGTTGGGATAAGTTCTTATTGTTGGTGGACTTTTCCTATAATAACAGTTATCATTCCATCATAGGTATGGCACCCTACGAGGCTTTATATGGAAGAATATGTAGATCGCCTCTATGTTGGTATGACATAGGTGAGAAACCATCCTTAGTCCAGAGTTAGTCCAACAAACCACAGAGCAAATTAAAATGATTAAGGATAGGTTAGTTATTACTTATAGTCGGCAAAATAGTTATGTTGACAAGAGAAGAAGACCCCTTGAGTTTGATGAGGGAGTGCATGTCTTTTTAAGAGTTACTCCTACTACAGGGATTGGTAGAGCATTGAAAGCTAGAAAGTTACATCCTCATTTTCTTGGTCCCTATCAAATTCTAAAGAAAGTCAGACCAGTATCCTACCAGATAGCCCTTTCTCCCAGTTTGTAAAACCTTCATGATGTTTTTCGTGTGTCTCAGTTGAGAAAGTATAATCCAGATCCTTAGCATGTCATAGAAAATGAATCTATACAGTTAAAAGATGATTTGTCTTATGTTGTACACCTAGTAAGGATCGTGGACAGAGGGGTCAAAGAGCTTAGAGGTAAGCAGATTCCTCTCATGAAGGTTTTATGGGGTGACAAGGACACCGAAGAAGCTACTTGGGAGCTAGAGTCCCGCATACAACAGAATTACCCAGAGTTGTTCTTATCAAGTAACGATTTTAGGGTCAAAATTTAAAAAAAAATGATAAATGTAATACCCTTAATAACATATTAGACTTTTATATGTATACAAAGGTAATATATGACTTGCTTAACATGCCAGTTGAATTTTGTGGCAAATTGAGTTCATTTAGGCAATTTGTTATAACTCTGAAGGTGAAAAGTAGCTTAAAATGACTCAGTTAATAACATAAATTGCTTAGATAAGGGATTTATGTATGGATACTTTATTCCTAAGTCACAAATGTATGTTACAAGCTATGATTAAAATTTGAGAATAATCGGAGTCAGTTTGGTATTTTTAGGCATATTAGTTCTGCTTTTTAAGCCGTTTTGCTTAGTAACAAATATGGAAAATTAAGATATTGATGAAACAATAATTTTGATGAATCTTAATATTATTTCAAAGTTGTTGGAAGTTGGAAAACTTGATTTAGATATATCTACGTGTTTCTAGCAGATCAGGATGTATCAGTAAAATATCTTAAGTGTTTCAAGTCTTATATGGCAGCCCTTTATATTGACTTCCAATATATGATATTTCACTCATCTTTCCATTCTGTTCTAACTCTCTTCACGGTTCCAAGTGCAACACCAAGCCAAGGAGAAAACCAAAGAGAAAAAGAGGAAGAAGAGAAGAGGAAAACTAAAGGAAAGACTAAGGTTTGAGATCATCGAAAGTTTGAAGTTCCATCATCAAGTGTTAAGGTAGGGGTTTTATGTATATATTCATCTCCTTCCACTCTTTTCACCATTGAAGCACTCTTGGTGCTTAATAGGTCAAATTGAGTTCTAGAGGTGTTTGATGTGTTTGGCTTGCATGAATGTGTTCCTTCGGTTATTTATGACTTGTTCATGACATAAATTGAAGTTAGAAGCTTAGAACATCTCATTTATACCACTTATGCTCATTTTTGGGGTTTCAAAGGTTGTGTGATTTTGGTTCATAATCCAAATTGAGTGGTTTTGTTGTTGATTAATGATTCCTATGTGTTAATGAACTCCTTCAGGACTTAGAATCACCTAGAAACTAATTTGGAATTACCAAAAACCATGATTTGATCCATTGGAACAGTACCCACTTCTACAGAAGATTTTGTCGCAGGGTCTTGCTTAGGCATGACTGAACCATGCTTAGGCAAGGTGACACAGAGAGTGACACGCCTAGGCCTGACAGAATTGCACCTAGGCATGTTTTCCTAGAAGTTACAGGGTTGTTCTCTGCCACCTTCCCGCCTAGGCGTGGATGAGTGGTGCCTAGGCGTGGTCACCAGAATTTTACAGGATTTGTGTTCTTGTGGTTTTGTGACTTCTTAAGTGATGGGATCACTCTTTTATACCTTTTAAAGTGTGTTGAGGCACAAATAGAGGTATTTTTCAATAGGGAAATTATCACCTAGAGTTGACAAAAAGAAATCAAAGTTTTGAAAATCCAATATCCATGGTTGGACTTAGTAAATGTTTAGTATGCTACTAGAATTAATCCAACAAGAGGATGATCCTTTGGTATGCAAATGTTATGAATGAACTTTAAAGCAACCAAGAGCAAGGGTTTGCTATAGAAAAGTGTCTTCTGTAATGCCCTTTTTTCTTACCTCACGAAGAAGGAACGTCACACCATAATAATAATTCAAAAACATAAAACGGAATAAATTACAGAAAATAATAATTATTTTAAAACTCATAGATCCGGTTCATTTTATAGATGTATAAGTTCCTTTCTAAATAGCATTACATTTTTTTGTTTAAATTATATTATTAACAGGTAGTGTCAAAAGAATAAATTTAGAGATTCTCTTCGTAGTGAGATAATAGTTCGAACGGTTGTAATAAAAACTAACGTAAAATAAACCATACATCCATACATAACATATTTATATATATATATGCAACAGCCTGTTTAATTACATCATGATTTACACAAAAAGCAAAAGATGTACCCACCCGAGATGATACAAATATACACCCATCAATTACAGCAAAACGTAGGCTTCCCAAAAAGATAAACGGTTAGCCATCAGTAGCCACCTACTATATCAGCCCCTAAGACTGACGAGAAGGGACCGTAGCCAGGTCCTCCTCATCCGATGAAATTGCCATCGGAGCGACCGAATTTCGGGCATAAGCCCAAGCAGTGGAAAGGAAAGAGTCCTCTTGTGGGGTGTAGTAAAGGTCATCCCACAGATCTCCAACAGGCAGGTAGAATTCCAAATAAATAAAAGTGGTAAAGTCAAACACAAGCGGGTCGTAGCGGCCCCACGCCAAAGACACAGTCAGCTCCCCGTGATAAATGCAACGGTCCGTGCTCAAGTTAATGTGCTAGCAATCGGGTCCCCCATCAAAGGTCATCCTAGCATACCTCAAAAATCGGTGCGAACGCAAAGACATCTTTAGCAACTCTAGTCGTGGTATGGCCAAAAACTCAAATATTCATGTGTTTTCTTTTTTTCCTCATGAATGTCTTCTTAAGAGTATATGAATAAATAGAAATATCAAAATACAGAAAGAGGTGAGACACCCAGCTTTCATTACCAAAATGGCGGCAAGAAAACAGAACGGCGCTAGACGCCCACATAGCATTACAACATATATATTCATACACAGTAATGATAAAATTGACAATAAAACAGAACAACAATAAATAATATTAAGAATTAACAATAACAAACAGATAACAGTAATATCTTCAGCAGTCAACAGTCCAATAGTCAGATAATAATTGCAGTAATAAGAACAGATATTTTCACAGTTATAAATATTCATGCTCAATGAATTATGAGACTGACAGTTCACAATGCAGATGGTACCAAGTTCCTACTCCATAGAGCTAGACACTAACATTTTCGGAGAGAATGATCAAGGAGTTATGCCAATATCTTGTTAGCTTTAAAATTGTGTGCTTCATCTCATAAAAATATTTGCGCAATATAGCTTATACATAACACCTCAATAGTTGATTGCGATATAGGACAGCGTCTCAGTCCGGATCGTCGGTGTGTTTGCATCGGTCTATCCCACGGCCCCAGTGGAGCTACCACTGTCTATTGTGAGACACCTGCACCCCGACGCCCCCAGGGCCAACCGCTATGACCCTATGCTTAGTCTACTCGCACTCGCACATAGGTGTTATTCAATCTCCTAGGCATACATCGTCTTTCCAATAATGTCCAATGGATAACGCATATGCATGACGACGCAATGTACATCATGTATATTTATCAATGATATATTTATCATAAGGCATACCTCAATGACATATGATCATTTCTCAATATCAACATGTCATAATTATATCAAGTACTTAGTCCCACATAGGAACTCACAATAACATAGAATCAATTCTTAACATATATATACATATATAATATATATATATATATATATATATACATATATGGTTCATCAATTTTCACAAATCCATATTATGGATCCACATTTCCAATGTCTTAAGCTTTGACCAATTATGAGAATTTTAGGTTAATTAATCCTTAGAAACCGTGGCCTCCCTAGGTCTTCAAGGTTCCAATTCCTTTCCATTTTATGCATTAGTCACTTGATTTCTAATCACTTAAATCTTATTTCACACAAAATTAATCCAATCCCTCAAATTCCAAGGCCAAAACCGTGGCCTCACCTTAGGGTAGGAAACCCTCAAAAGTTTCATTTCATTAATTCTAACATTTCCAAACATTCCAACACCACCAATGCATTTAAAATCATTATTCAATCATCAACCTCAATTAAAAACATATAGACATGCAAAATCATCAAACAAAGGAAGCATATAACTATGGATTTCTCCATCAAACAATCACACAAGGTCTCCTCACCACCAATAATGGTTGAAGAGAGTAAATCTCCCTCTTATCTAAAGGAAGAACACGAAAATGACCTCCTACTTGCTCCTTGATGGTTTCGGTTTTGGGGTCTCCAAGAACCTTAGAATTTTAAACTTAAAGAATCAACACCAAGCTTGGTAAAGGATGGATCTTTGGTCTCCAATGAAACCATAGAACACAAAAATGAAGAAAAAGAAAAGAAAAAAATGGAAACTTTACCTTAAAGTTGGAAGCTTGGTCTTGGAAGACAATGGAGGTGATGATGGATTTTAGAGAAACTCTCCAACTAGGAACTGTAGAGGAGGTTGAGGGGAGTGTAGAAATGGTGTTAATGAAAAGAGAAAATGAAAAGAAGTGGTCACTAAGGGGGTTGCAAACCGTGGTGAATGAGGAGAAGAAGAGAGAAGAATGAGAGAAAATGGAAGAAAAGCTTGAAGAGAGAGAAAGTGTTGATGAAAAATGAGAAAATTTTGATGTAATGGTTTAAGTGTGGGAAAGCAAATATTTGATTCCCATGGGCCACATTACCGCAACAATAGGAGGGAGAGAGGGGGAAAATTTGGCTTCCCCAACAAGCCAAGGGTAACTTAGTCTTTTGGTCGTCAAAGCTTCTTAAAGAAGCTTTGATTAAAATATAATAGATTTGAATTAAAGTAGATTTGATTAGACATAAAGTGGATTACATTAGGATAATGTGATAGGATTTTTAATACATGCTATTATCCAATAGACAATTGTTACAGTTACAGAAGTCAGTATTAATTGTCCAGCGAATAAAATTACATAGCGATTTATATTCTGTCGGATGAAATTTTTCGAAAAACATGAAACTTCGTAAATCATGTCCATCCTCGGGTTTAGTAAGATCCCCCATTGACATTTCCATAGATCAAGGTTCTCGGAAAAAATATCTCATTTTCTCGACTCCGCTTAGTTTGTATGTAAAATGAGAAATAATATTAAAATATTTCACGTTCTCAGAAAAATCCAAATTTTTTTTCAAAAATCACAAATATTGAAAAATGAATATTTATAATGAAATAAATAAATTTTGGGGTGTTACAACTCTCCCCATCAAATAAGAATTTCGTCCTCGAAATTTTCATACCTTAGAATAATTTTGGGTATTGCTCCTTCATCTTGTCCTCCAGTTCCCATGTCGCATCTCTGGTTGTCTCATTCCAGATCACTTTCACTAATGGGATGTCTTTCCCTCTGAGTTGCTTCATTCTCCTATCCTCAACCCCTACAAGAGTTATTTCATAAGTCAAGTTTTTCTTTAATTGTACTGAATCAGGTGCTATGACATGATCAGGGCTTGAAATGTATTTTTGGAGTTGTGACACATGAAAAACATTATGGAGATTTGAAAAAAAGGTGGTAAAGCTATCTGATAAGCAACTGGACCTATCTGATGAAGAATTTGATAAGGTCTAAGGAATTTTGGAGTGAGCTTTCTAGATTTGAGAACCCGACCGACCCCAGTCGTAGACGTGACTTTCAAGAACACATGTTTTCCTTCCTCAAATTCAAGAGGTTTCCTCCTTTTGTCTGCGTAGCTCTTTTGTCGACTTTGAGCCATTCTCATCTTCTCCCAAATCATCTTGACCTTCTCAGTTGTCTGCTAAATAAGATTAGGTCCAACGGTAAGTCGTTCTCTGTCTTGATACCAACATAAGGGTATTCTGCACCTTCGCCCATATAAAGCCTCATAGGGAGCCATCCTTATACTCAAATGATAACTGTTATTGTAGGTAAACTCTACCAATGGTAAAATTTCATCCCAACATGCAGTCTGTTCTATGGTACAAGCGCTCAGTAAATCTTCCAATGATTGAATTGTTCTCTCTGATTGACCGTTGGTCTGAGAATGATGTGCAGAACTCAAACGTAGCTTTGTTCTTGAAGACTTTGCCAAAACTTAGATGTAAATATGGGGTCTCTGTCAGAAATGATACTTGTAGGCACACCATGTAGTCTGACAATTTCACCAATGTACAACTGAGTCAACTTCTCCAATGGATATCTTATGTTGATCGGCAAGAAATATGCTGACTTCGTGAGTTGATCCACAATTACCCATATTGAATCATATCCTCTTCTGGTCTTTGGCAATCCGACAACAAAGTCCATGGCAATATTATCCTATTTCCATTCAGGAATAGTCAAGGGTTGTAACAATCTTGACAGTCTTTGATATTCAATCTTTGTTTTCTGACAAACCAGACAGGAAGATACGCATCTAGTAATATCTCTTTTCATTCCATGCCACCAAAATAACTTCTTCAAATCTTAGTACATTATGGTCATTCCAGGATGCATATTCAACTGACTCTTATGAGCATGTTCGAGTATATACTTCCTGAGTTCTTCATCCTTAGGTACACAGACCCTACCTTGGAATCTTAAAATTCCATCGCTTCCTTCCTCTAATGTTGATATACCGCCTTGCTTCATCAACTCTCTTTCCTCTTGCAAGAACTTGTCAACCTTCTATTTTTCTCAGATATTTTCCATTAAATCATTCGAAATAGAGACCATGTTCATACAAATTTTTCCTAGCATTAGTTCCACAAAAGACCATACATCTCTAAATTGTTCTATCAAATCCTGTTCTCTGATCATCATGGTAGAAACACTGATTGTTTTCCTACTTAAGGCATCGACCACAACATTGGTCTTTCCAGGGTGATACTAAAGTTGGAAATCATAATCTTTCAAGAATTCTAACCATCTTCGTTGTCTCATGTTCAACTCTTTTTTATCATACAAATACTTCAAGCTCTTGTGATTACTAAAGACGTTGAATGTTGCTCCATAGAGAAAATGTCTCCATATCTTCAAAGCAAATACAACAGCAGCTAACTCCAAGTCATGCGTTGGGTAGTTCTTCTCATGCACTCGCAATTGTCTCGAAGCATAAGCCACCACTTTTCCGCCTTGCATAAGGACACAGCCCAATCCTTGATATGAAGCGTCATAGTACACTTCAAATGGTTCACTTGGATCAGGTAGAACTAACACTGTTGAAGTAGTTAGTCTCTTTTTCAATTCTTGAAAACTTCCTTTGCAAGCATCCGTTCACTCAAAAACTTGATTCTTCCTTATGAGTTGGGTGAGAGGTCCAGTAATCTTAGAGAACCCTTTGATGAACCTCCAGTAATATCTGGCTAATCAACAAAGCTTCGGATTTCTGTCACCGTCGTCGGCCTTTCCCACTGCAGAACAGCTTCAACCTTTGATGGGTCTACAGCAATTCCTTCCTTCGAAATCACATGGCCCAAAAATTTAACTTCGTTCAACCAAAACTCACACTTCGATAACTTGGCGTATAATTCTTTCTCCTTCAAAACCTAAAGAACTATACTGAGATGTTCAGCATGATTCTCCTAATTTTTCGAATAGATCAAGATATCATCGATGAAGACAATGACAAATATGTCTAAATAAGGATGAAAGATTCTATTCATATAATCCATGAAAATAGTAGGTGCATTAGTCACACCAAAAGGCATCACCAGGTACTCGTAATGTCCATAGCGAGTATGAAAAGCTGTTTTAGGGATGTCTTCCACTTTTACTCTGATCTAATGGTAACCCGATCGTAAATCGATCTTAGAAAACACCACTGCTCCTTTTAGTTGATCCATTAGGTCATCTATCCTTAGCAATAGATATTTGTTCTTAATTGTGACTTTATTCAGCTGACGGTAGTCCACACACAATCGTGAAGTACCATCCTTCTTCTTAACTAACAGTACCGGTGCTCTCCAAGGTGATATGCTAGGTCTAACAAATTGTTTCTCCAGAAGTTCTTCCAATTGCTTCTTGAGCTCAACTAGCTCTGCTGGCGACATTCTGTAAGGCGCTATAGAAATAGGACTAGCTCCAGGTACAAGGTCAATGGTAAACTCGATCTCTCGCTCCGGTGGCAAACCAGGTACATCTTCAGGAAAGACTTCAAGAAATCCTCAAACCACTAGAAGTGTGTTCACGTCTACCTTATTCTTGATTTTCAAAGAAGACAACAATATGTATCCCTGAGCTCCTTCTTTCAAGAAAGCTTTCACTTGGTTGGCCGTCAAAAATTTAGAATTCTCATCCAAAGGAAAAACTATGGTTTTTCTACAGCAATCTAACAGGACATGGTTAGTAGATAACTAATCCATTCCTAATATCATATCTAACTGAGATAGTGGCAAACAGATCAAATCAACAGAAAAGATTCGACCTTCAATAATCAAAGGACAATCTAGATAGACTTTGGTAGTAACAACAAGTTTAGCAGTAGGAGTTAAAACAGTCAAATCAAAAGGCAAAGAAAACACAAGTAAACCAAGTCTTTTCACACAGTCGTAGGAAATAAAAGAATGAGTTGCACCAGAGTCATACAGTACAGTTAAAAGATTACCTTCTATGACACCTTCCCCTTGTATAAGATCTTCAGATTCAGAGGCTTCAGCACCACTCAGGGTATAAACTCTACCTCCAGCCTGCGGTTTAGCAGTTCTAGCAGCATTGACAGAAGGCTCCGCCTTAGGTTGATTACAATCATGAGAAACGTGTCCAGGTTTCCCGCATCTGAAGCAGATGATCCCTTTGATCGTGCAATCTCTTGTGTAGTGCTCATTCCCGCACTTCATGCATCTTGGCGTAGACGCCATTGTTTGACCCGTTCTACCTGGACTTCCTCCAAGACTTCTACCTTGCGGTCTCTATTATTGATTTTTAGGTGGTCTGGAATAAGGCTTCTTCTGGTAACGGTTAGTATTACTGCTTCCTTCTCTTTGACGCCGAAGAGGTCCAAAGTTGCGGTTTCTTGTGTCTCACGCATGGTCTAAGTCTTCCACCCAACGACATGTATCAAGTAGCTCAGAAAACTGATTAATCTTCAATGTGATAACCACCCTCTTCACATCATGTCTTAGGCCGTCCTCAAACTTTTGACATTTCCATGCTTCGTTCGGTTGGTATTGAAAGTAGGTTGAGAATTTGGATAAGCTCTCAAATTTAGCAGCATACTCACTTACAGTCATATTTCCTTGCCGCAAACCAAGAAACTCCATCTCCTTAGCATGCCTGGCACTTTTCGAAAAATATTTATTCAAGAATCTCTCCTTGAATACTGCCCAAGCAACCTCTCGACCTTCTGCCTCTAGCAGTCTCTGTTCTCTGGTCCACCAATCCTCTGCATCTCGTACAAGCATAAATGTCGTATACTTCACTTTCTTGTCGTCAGCACAGTTCATGCCTTTGAATATCTTCTCTAGTTCCTTGATCCACAGAGTAGTCTTTTCAAGATCAAATTCTCCTTTAAATTGTGGAGGGTTAGTGCGATGAAATTTAGCCAAGTTTTTGGCATCTACCGCAGCTTCAAGAAATTGTGCAGTCCTCTCTTGTTGTTGAGCCGTTTGTTGGTTTTGTTGCAGCATAGCTTCAACCATCTTCTGAATTGCCTCAATTGCAACGGTCATATCTCCTCTGCGAGCCATGCCTCCTTTCAGATTAAGCTATACAAAACATAGAGAAAGTCAGATGTATCCTTTCGGAATACCAAACACAGAAAATCACACAGTACAAACAAGACAGTCCAAAAACACATGACCCAAAAAAAAACTTAAATTGGGGCTCAGATACCAAGACAGTGTATCGCCCATTTTTCTTACCTCACGAAGAAGGAACGTCACACCATAATAATAATTCGAAAACATAAAACGGAATAAATTACGAAAAATAATAATTATTTAAAACCTCATAGACCCGGTTCATTTTATAGATGTATAAGTTCCTTTCTAAATAGCATTACATTTTTTTTTTTGTTTAAATTATATTATTAACATGTAGTATTATATTATTAACAGGTAGTGTCAAAAGAATAAATTTAGAGAAACTCTTCGTAGCTAGATAATAGTTCGAACGGTTGTAATAAAAACCAACGTGAAATAAATCATACATCCATACATAACATATTTATATATATATATATATGCAATAGCCTATTTAATTACATCATGATTTACACAAAAAGTAAAAGATGTACCCACCTGAGATGATACAAATATACACCCATCAATTACAGCAAAATGTCAGGCTTCCCAAAAAGATAAATGGTTAGCCATCAGTAGCCACCGACAGTATCAGCCCCTAAGACTGACGAGAAGGGACCGTAACTGGGCCCTCCTCATCTGATGAAATTGCCATCGGAGCGACCGAATTTCGGGCGAAAGCCCGAGCAGTGGAAAGGAAAGAGTCCTCTTGTGGGGTGTAGTAAAGGTTATCCCACAGATCTCTAACAGGCAGGTAAAATTGTAAATGAACAAAAGTGGTAAAGTCAAACACAGGCGGGTCATAGCGGCCCCACGCCAAAGACATAGTCAGCTCCCCGTGATAAATGCAACGGTCTGTGCTCAAGTTAATGTGCCAGCAATCAGGTCCCCTATGAAAGGCCATCCTAGCATACCCTGTAACGCCCCAATTTTTAGAAAATATTCCGAATGTACTGTTTGCTGTTTTTCAAGTTTTTGTGAGAATGACCGTTGTGTCCCTATTTTACTGTTTCTCGATTTCTGTATGAAATACAAATACGTTTATACAGGCTCAAATTTTATTTGGTCTTTTTACGTAATTTGTTCCGAGACGGTAAAATAAAAGTTTTTCCGAGCTACTGTTTTAATTTTTCTGGAAGATATACGGACAATTAATACTGTCTGTAATTTTATTTGAACGTTTTGGATAATTAGCTACGTTGTGGAAAAAATGGGAAAATGACCATTACGTCCCGAACGTGCTGTTTGTACTGTTTTTGCTGTTTTTGTTGTTTTTAATTGTTTTCTACTTGATTTAGTGTCCAATATTACTGTCTGTGATTTTATATGGACTTTTTGTGTGATTTGCTACGGGCGGGAAAATAATATTTTTCCCGGATCGGTAAAATCTATTTTTAATTATTCGAGAGGCGGGGATCTTACTAAACCCAATTGAATGAGCCTAAAATTAATCTTTTAATTTTTAGGATTTAACTGTCCAATAAAATAATTTTGTATTATTATAATATTATTTTATTAGTCAGTATAACTTAGTGACAGTGGACCCGAAAATGTTTTGCGGGACCCACGTTTAGCTAAAACAATTAGCTTAGTAGCTTAATTAAACATGATTAGTGAAGGAACATTCTTGAACATGATGATTAGGCTTGATGACTAGGTTATTAGTGACTAAGCATGGTGACTAAGGCTTGATGACTAGGTTAGGAGTAGCCAATAGGAAACAAGCTTGCTAACCAAGTTTTAATCTTGACCTTTGAAGCATCCAAGGGCTTGGATGAAGCCAAATCCATGCACACCTTGCATGCATTGAATGTCTACGGCCAAGAGGGGTTGGAAGACCATTCTTCACTTCATCTTTCATGCTTTTCTCTCTTCTCTCTCATCCAAGAACCCTAAACACCATTGTTGCTTCCTTTCTTCACCATTCGGCCAAGACAATATCTACACCATCCAATCACCCAAAATTTCTTCTAACCAAGTTCTCTAAACCTAAACACAATCCTAAGAACATCTCTAGTTGAGAGTTCTTTCAAAATCTTACATTTGAAGCTTGAAAACCTACTTGGAAGTTTGTACCAAGGAGGTGAAATCTCTTGTTTTTCTTTTCTAAATTCTTTTTCAAAGTTCTAAGCCATGATTTATCCATGGTTTAGGTTCTCTTTTAATGGTTAGTAACTTGTAGTTTTGTTTAAGTTTGCTAGGTATTTTGAAGGAGAAAACCGTGACCTAGGAGGAGTGAAAGAAATCCTTTTGTCTTCATTTAAGGTAAGAGGAAGACAAATCTTATCACCTATGGATGGTGGTAAGAAGATGGAGTTTGATTTTGTGATTGTAGAATCCATAAGGATTCATGTTTGTGCTTGTTAGTAGCTTATTTGATGTGGTTGTGTATTTGTTAGTAGCTTTTCTATTTGTTGTTTGTAATAAATTGCATGTCTACAAGCTTTAAGTTGCATGTCTATAAGCTTTGATAATATTGCATGTGTTAGAATTGCATGATAAAGTATAGAATTGCATGATAATGTATAGGATGTGAATAACATGTCAAGGAAATGCATGTGTGTTCCAAAGAACACCACACCAAGGCTCATGACCACTAACCAAATGGAGAACCAAAATGTTCTCTTAATTTTCTTAAAAGGTAATTTAATTAACCTAGGAGAATTAAGAAGGTTTCAAGTTGATTAGATCAAAGAAAATGAATTTAGAACTCAAATGGTAAGACTTAGTATTTTCGGCTAACATGCCTAAAATGAATGTGTTGATTTCAAAAACCATTTTCTAAAACAATGGTTAAATGAATTTAGACAATACAATAAGTTTGACATATATTTAGAAGATGAGAAATAATTTAGAAATCAATTTCAAAAGATTTAGGAAATTCGGCCAACATGCCAAACTAGATATTCTTGATTTCTAAAATCAATTCCAAACCATTTTCAAGTATAAAGAAGGCATTATATGTTAACAAGAATTTTTTTCTATAAAGAGTTTTTAAGAAATCAATAGATTAGAATTAATTTGAGGAATTAAAATTAATGATTTTATTGTTATAAAGGAAATACAGTAATCTTTAAGAATTTCTAACATATGGCTTATACTATATTTTGAAGCATGTTAGGAGTTTTTAAAAGATTAAATTATCTGGTTTATTTAAATAAACAGAGTTTTTACAAAAAAAAATTAGGAAACCATTATAATTAATTTTCTAAACAAAAATACTGTCAATTTTTAGTAAAAACGGACAAATAAGATAGAAAAGATGTCCAAAAGACAGTATACGGTATGGAAAATATTATACGTAGTTTAAACGTATTAATTATTGTTTCTGTTTATTTAAACAGTGAATTTTAAGGGATTTGGACAAGAAAATGATTTAAAAATCCTACGCGATTGAGAAAACGTATTAAAAATTCTACGCGATTTTAAAAACAGAAAAATATATTTACGCGATTTATAAACGTTGGTAAAAACGACGGAATTGTGAAAATGCGATAAAATTTCTACGCGATTGACCGTTGATGTATTTATTTTATGCTGTCGGGAAAATGTGAACCCGTACAGGCTTTTGAGGATTTTTCGCTATCGGGAAAATGTGAACCCGTACAGGCTTTCTATTTTTCTGCCATTGAGGGCATATTTTTTCTTGAGGGCATTTTCATAATTTCATATTTTTAGAATTATGTATTGAGTTTATGCCAAATTTTTGGTGGATTTGGTTGACGAGACGAATCACATCGTGTTGTCGATGTGATAAACGTAGTGTGGTTCATTGTTCTAATGGACTTGGAGACGTTAGTGTACGGTATCCCATATGTGGACAGTTGGTAGCTTCGCTGGGCCGTGGTAAACCGATAGCACACTAATGGACTCGACACGCACTATATTTAATCGAGATTTCGTGAAATCTAATAGTACATTGCCTGTAGTGCCACAACGTGAGACCGTGAACTACACCACGCCTGGATGATGGATTCCTGTGTCGTGGGGCTAAAGACGCGACGTGAGACAGTGCAATAGTTTGGTTGGGCAGCCGTGGTACTAATAGATCTGGCGGGTCATTCTCTCTGATACTTGTGTGTTTTCTTTAGCTCCATGGAGTAGGGTGTGTCTTATATTTATTTATTGGGATCTATTTATTTATTTTGTCTTATCTATTAATTTATTTTGTCTTATCTATTTATTTATTTTTTTCTTATCTATTTACTTTTGTCTATCTCGTTTATTATATTGATATTGATTTAATTGTTTCTTGTATTTGTTTTATCTATTGTTGTATTGTATCATTTGTTTCTTGTTTTATTTTATACGTGATGGTATATTGTTGGGATATTTAAATCTTTTTGAATCTTTACACTACTCTGTTACTTATTAATGTTATAGCTTTTCATATTGCATGAAGCGTATATCGTTGTTTGTCGTCTTCTTATTGGCCATGTTTATGGTGATTTTAGATTGTCTTACCTCTTTTCTCGTATTGTGTATGTTTCCTGTATATTTATTTTATGCGGTAAAGAGTTTGAGGAAGAAGAAGAGGAACAACCTCTTGAGGTTCTGTACCCCGAGGAGGAGGAAGATCAGCTAGTTGACGACCAGTTTGACGATCAAGAACCATCTGATCATCCATATCCATTGGATTGATTAGTTTTGGTATGGCGATGCCTGGATTTTTGGGGTTCGTGACTCTCGAGTTTCACGGTGGATCGCTAGCGTGGCACATGAGAGGAGATAGAGACTCCGTGACGTATGCGGGACGGATGACGGTGACCCTACACCATAGATTTGATGACGAGCTAGTGATGACGACGACGGTGTTTCTGCATTTAGGGTTACCTTTATCCATTAGGCGTCATTGGGGTGGTGTATCCACTGAGCCTAGTGAGATGATACTCGTATCGACTGCACGGTCTCATGTCCGCCGAGAGTCGAGACATCCGGGATATTTGTCTCCTGATGATCATTTTCATGTTGAGAGTGATCCTTCAGAGGATTAAATATGCATGATGTTTTTTTGGGCGCGTCTGCGTATGTCTGTATATATTGACTCTTTTATTACTTTATTTACTGTTTTCGTTTAAATATTTGTAGTTTTAGTTGTAAATTATTTGTATAACTTATAACTTAAATCATCTGTATATTATAAGTAATGTTGTTTTGGTTTATTGGTTATTTCGCCTTATTTTATTTAACAATATTTGTTTATCAGGAATTATCTTACAATATGTAATATTATTTAACAAATGTTTTACAACTTGGGTAGATTTTATTTTTTTATTTTATTTTTCTTTATATGTGTGGCATCCCCAAAGGTGTGTTACCCCAAAAACTGACGTAGACGCAAAGACATCTTCAACAACTCTAGTCGTGGTATGGCCAAAAACCCAAAAACTCAAGTGTTTCTTTTTCTTCCTCACGAACGTATTTTCAGAAGTATATGAATAAACAGAAATATCGAAATACAGAAAGAGGTGAGATACCCAACTTTCATTACCAAAATGGCAGCAAGAAAACAGAACGACGCTGGAAGCCTACATAGCATTACAACATATATATTCATACACAGTAATGACAAAATTGACTGTAAAACAGAACAACAATAAATAATATTAAGAATTAACAATAACAGACTGATAACAATAATATCTTCAGCAGTCAACAGTCCAATAGTCAGATAATAATTACAGTAATAAGAACATATATTTTCACAGTTATAAATATTCATGCTTAATGAATTATGAGACTGACAGTTCATAATGCAGATGGTACGAACTTCCTACTCCATGGAGCTAGACACTAAAATTTTCAGAGAGAATGATCAAGGAGTTATGCTAGTATCTCGTTAGCTTTAAAATAGTGTGCTTCATCTCATAAAAATATTTGCGCAATACGGCTTATACATAGCACCTCAACAGTTGATCGCGATATAGGACAGCATCTCAGTCCAGATCGTTGGTGTGTTTGCATCGGTCTATCCCATGGCCCCAGTGGACCTACCACTGTCTATTGTGAGACACCCACACGCCGACGCCCCCAGGACCAACCCCTATGACCTTACGCTTAGTCTACTCGCACCTGCACATAGGTGTTATTCAATCTCCTACGCATACATCGCCTTTCCAATAATGTCCAACGGACAACACATATGCATGACGATGAATGTACATCATGTATGTTTATCAATGATACATTTATCATAAGGCATACCTCAATGGCATATGATCATTTCTCAATATCAACATATATATATATATATATATATATATATATATATATATATGGTTCATCAATTTTCACAAATCCATATTATGGATCCATATTTCCAATGTCTTAAGCTTTGACCAATTATGAGAATTTTAGGTTAATTAATCCTTAGAAACCGTGGCCTCCCTAGGTCTTCAAGGTTCCAATTCCTTTCCATTTTATGCATTAGTCACTTGATATCTAATCACTTAAATCTTATTTCACACAAAATCAATCCAATCCCTCAAATTCCAAGGCCAAAATCGTGGCCTCACCTTAGGATAGGAAACTCTCAAAAGTTTTATTTCATTGATTCTAACATTTCCAAATATTCCAACACCACCAATGCATTTAAAATCATTATTCAATCATCAACCTCAATTAAAAACACATACACATGCAAAATCATCAAACAAAGTAAGCATATAACTATGGATTTCTCCATCAAACAATCACACAAGGTCTCCTCACCACCAATAATGGTTGAAGTGAGTAAATCTCCCTCTTACCTAAAGGAAGAACACGAAAATGGCCTCTTACTTGCTCCTTGATGGTTTCGGTTTTGGGGTCTTCAAGAACCTTAAAATTTCAAACTCAAAGAATCAACATCAAGCTTGGTAAAGGATGGATCTTTGGTTTCCAATGAAACCATAGAATATGAAAATAAAGAAAAAGAAAAGACAAAATGGAAACTTTACCTTAAAGTTGGAAGCTTGGTCTTGGAAGACAATGGAGGTGAAGATAGATTTTGGAGAAACTCTCCGAATAGGAAGTGTAGAGGAGGTTGAGGGGAGCATAGAAATAGTGTTAATGAAGAGAGAAAATGAAAAGAAGTGGTCACTAAGGGGGCTGCAAACTGTGGTGAATGAGGAAAAGAAGAGAGAAGAATGAGAGAAAATGGAAGAGAAGCTTGAAAGTGTTGATGAAAAATGAGAAAATTTTGATGTAATGGTTTAAGTGTGGGAAAGCAAATTTTTGTTTCCCATGGGCCACATTGCCACAGCAATAGGAGGGAGAGAGGGGGAAAATTTGGCTTCCCCAACAAGCCAAGGGTAACTTAGTATTTTGGTTGTCAAAGCTTCTTAAAAAAGCTTTGATTAAAATACAATAGAGTTGAATTAAAGTGGATTTGATTAGACATAAAGTGGATTACATTAGGATAATGTGATAGGGTTTTTAATACATGCTATTATCCAATGGACAATTATTACAGTTGACATAAGTCAGTATTAATTGTCTAGCAGATAAAATTACATAGCGATTTATTATTCTGTCAAATGAAATTTTTTAAAAAACGTGAAACCCCGTAAATTATGTCCAACATTGGGTTTAGTAAGATCCCCCATCAATGTTTTCACAGATCAAGGTTCTCGGGAAAAATATCTTATTTTACTGGCTCCGCTCAGTTTGTACATAAAACAAGAAATAATATTAAAATATTTTACGTTCTCAGAAAAATTCTTAAAAATCACAAATATTGAAAAATGAATATTTATAATGAAATAAATAAATTTTGGGGTGTTACATCTTTCACCTTTGGTAATTTATTGTTACTTAGCTTCACTAAAGATGTGATGATGAGTAGTGTTAGATACAAGTAAACTAGAATATGTTGGCATTGTTTATCTATGAATTCAACCTTGTATGACAGTTAATGCTGTTTGGCCAGAAGGAAGGGAGTCAGGGAAGTTCCTAAAAGGATAGGTTATTCCTAACCAAGTGCTAAGGTTGCAAGTAGTTTGAAAATTTTTAGTTTTCCTATCTACAAGTGGCAAACATGAGAAGTCAAAGATTTCTTGTAGAATATACCTAGGGTTTAGGTGAACTAAGTATGTAAGAATGAATATATGTATCTTCAACTTGGTATCTACAATCGTTAAAGTATATCCTTGTTGGTGTTCTAAACATGTTTTACTTTTAGCATGTGTTAAATTATGTTTACTATGCTAATTATGACTGGTCTTGATTACTTATACTGAGAAATGTTGCTTCTCACCCCACTGTCTATCATGTACTTCTAGGTGAAACTTCTTCCAAGAGTAAGAAGAAAAAGGAAGCTCAAGACTATAGTAGCTTAATAGTTTATATTGCAAATGTTGTATTCCTTAGTACTTCTCTATAATGTAAAGAATTATGTAATACTTCAAGCCTTTGCTAAGACTAAGGTTGTATACGTAAATGCATTTGTATGATGATTATGTCTTTTTGCATTTCATAAGGCTCTCTATAATGACTTGATGAGTGATTATGGATATATTATGAGGTAGTTAAGTATGAAGTGACGTTATTAGTACTATTTATCTTTATGTATGTTAGATATATCGAGATATTCGTAGTAAGGCATTACAAGAAACCTGTTACTCTTTCACTCACTGTTTCTGTAAGGTGCAGCTAGAGTTCGTAATGTCTTCTTTTAACAGCTCCTTAGCAATACTATTTATAATAGTACCTGCCTTAGTTATCTAGTGAGCGTAGCAGCAGGGTTATTTGTGCAACATTGGACTCATCTGTCATGAGTTTGACCCACGATTGAATCCCAATCTAACTTGGATTCTAATTGTTCCAATTCAATTTGTTCTATGTGTATGACCCTGCAAGTTCTCATGATGTTGGCAGTAATATTAAAATCTTATTTTAATATTACAAGCAGTGAGCGATATCTAACAACACATCACTACTACTTAAGTAACGAGAATGTCAGTGATTTGACATAACCTTTCTGTGATCAATGTATTCGTGTAGTTTACTCCATTTATCCAGATATCTAGATTGAACACGAGGCATAGTATGTGTCACCCTTGTATAGTTCAATCTTTTATTTCTTGATACTCGAGTAAACCTAGAAGTAACAAATGAGATCAATATCTCATATTGACTCATTTGACCATGGCCATGCATTTTGTAGTCTCACTCAATTAGGGCCCCTGAAGATATCACTCCTGTTATGTATGACGGACAAATCCCATCAAGGTCAGTCACTTCCCTATGCATGATTCGCGATATGTCTAGTAACTAACTTTATAGCCATCTTGTTATATATGATGTTTAATGGCATTAAAACATATAACTCTTCATGTAGGAATCATAGTGATTTCATGTCAAAGAACCACATACACAATTGTGACTTTGAGAATCATTTATGACACTCACGTAATGATTCATGTAGTGCTCTTATGGTGGGTCAGTCCAATACATTTTTACTCTAATATGTACCCATGTGAAGACTTGATATCTCATATTCATGACCCATGAGATGTAGCCATCAGTCTATGCACATACTAGTTTCAATGCATTATTGTTGTCCTAATTAACAATAGTACGTGACTAGGGACATTTAAGTATAGTGTTATGATTCTATCCAATAGGATCTCATGATCAAGTCATTCACTTGATGTCCTATGGCATTAAACTTACTATTCTAAGGACTTTATTATGTTTATTATAAATAACACAATAAATGAAATGCCTCATGTATTAAATAGCATAATACAAAGTAAATAAGTATAGTCAAAATAAATTGGCCTCTAGGGCATACACCGATAGCTGGTTCTCAAACTTTCAGCTAAAATTAGGGTGATTGTGCCACCACGGATTATAGGTGTCAAAGAAAGGTGGAAAAGGCTTCTTGTATATACCAAATGCATTACATTGTTCCTCATATATCCCTCTCATCTCAGTAAATAAGGGACACTTTAGGGCAAGGTGATCTACCCCGCCACACACAAAATATGGTCCAAAAGAGTATACATGGTTAGCCACATGTGTTTGCTTTAAGTCCTTAGTCTTTAACACGTTTAGCTTCCTAATGAGCATATCAACCTCAGCCTTTAGGTTATCCTCTTCCTTGAGGTCGTAAATTCCACCACCATTTGGGTTTCTTGCAGGTCGTGACCTATTTGTGCGCTCAGTAGCACTAGGTCCAATCCAAGTGTGAGTGTTTTTAGCAAGCTCATTAAGGTATTCTATGGCCTCATTAGGATCTTTCTGTAAGAACTCACCATTACACATCATCTCTATAAATTGGTGCTCTCTAGGTGTAAGTCCTTCATAAAAAAAAAGCTTATTAAGCGCCAATTTTCATACCCATAGTGAGGACACATACTCAACAACTCCTTAAATCTCTCCCAAGATTGATACAAAGTCTCACTGTCCTTTCGTGCAAAGGTGAAGATTTACCTTTTTAAAGCGTTGGTCTTATGTTGGGAAAAATATTTATTAAAAAAGACCTGAGTCATCTCATACCATGACCCAATAGATTATGGTCTCAATGAGTATAGCCAACTCTTAGCTCTATCCTTCAAAGAGAAAGGAAAGAACTTAAGTCTCACAATGTCATCAGTTGCATTTTATATAATATCCCGTCTAAATTAAATATGACATTATTTATTTTGTATTTTGTTTTCATAGGATATACGCTTAATTTATTAAATTTTTATAAGGGATGTACATGAAATCAAAATTTTTTACGTACAAATTAAATTATTTATTTACAGCAAATCTAAAGGACTAACAGAAGATTTCCTAGAACACTATAAATTGTTAAAAAGGTTTATAAGTTATTTAAGATATAAATTTACTATTAGACAACTTATTAATTATAGAAATTGGAGGGGTCATTAGAGAAATTTCTATAAGTTAGTAAGTAGGTGCTTAACTAAACTGAAATCAAAGTAACTAAATTGATAATAGTTTAGTTAGAATAACTAAGTCATAATGACTTAACTACAAACCAATGAAAAGCTAGACATTTGGTAGACTTCTAATTGGTTAGAAAACTAAGTCATCATGAATCAATTAAGAACCAATGAGAAGCTAGACAATTGGTAGGCTTCTAATTGGTTAGAAGCTTGAAGAAAGGCCACTTGGTTCAATTTCTATTGGATGACTAGAAAATATAAAAGGAAAAAGAATAGAAAAGAAAGGAGAGGAACTTTCCCAAAGATGCTAGAGAATTTGGCCAAGGCAAGGAGAAGAAGGAAGAGGAGAAGAAAAATAAGGGAAAAAGGAAAAAAGCCAAGAACAAGAAGGATCCATGGATTTTCAAGCTAGTTTTCAAGAGAATCAAGTAGCTAGATCCAAGATCTTTAACTTTTCTTACAAGTTCTTTCAAGAACAATAGCTAGGGAAATCATACTTCTTTTATTTTCCTTGAGTTATTCTCTCTGTAGAAGTGTTCTACTATAGCTAAGAAGCATGATTTTAATCCACAGAAACTTTGTTGAGGCTTGTGTTGATGGATTCAAAACCTAGGTTAGTAAGACCACATTTTGTGTTCTTGATGGTTTGATGAATTTCAATGGAAGTTTGGTGAGGATTAAGGTTGTTGATGATGTAAGAATCATAGAAATAGTTTTAATTTGAGAAGTTAAGATGATTTGGAATTGATTCAAGAATTAGGGTTTTGTTCATACTAAATTGGGGATTTAGTCCAATCTTGTGTTTAAAGTGAAATTAATGATAGAATTTTTGTTGTTGATGAAGTTAAATGCATGGATTGAATCTTGATTTTAAAGTACTATAGTCAATTGAGGAAGATTAGAAAATAGGGTTCTTGATCTTATTAAATTGGGGATTTTGTCTGACATAGTATTTAAGATGAAATTGATGTTGGAATTAGAAGCTAGAGGTCTAAATATGACTAGAATTAAGTGAATAAAAAGAAAATAACTAGATGCCACCATATTGATACATTTGGCCTAGTAGGTACCATGGTTTATAGTTAGTGTTTGATCCTTGGATTTATGATGTAAAAATGAAGTTGAATTAGTTATTATGCTAAACCAAGGCTTTTGACTAAATTAGATAACCTAAGAAGTATTTGATGGATTATGTTATTTTCATAAGTTATTGTAACAGCCTTTTTTTAGCATGTTAGACTAGTTTATGGTTATAAAAGGTAACATGACACTTGTTTTATATGTCTGTCTATTTTCGTGATAACTTGAGTTAATTTAAGCACTTAGTTGCAACCCATAAATTGAAAAGTAGCTTAAAATAACTCAGATAGTAGCATAAATTGCTAAGTTGAGGGAAATAAACCTAGAGAGTTTGTTTCTAAGTCACAAATAAGCTAAATAAGGTTTAGTAAAAATTTGAGAATAATCAAAGTCAGTTTGGTATTTTTAGGCATACTGGTTGTGCTTTTAATGCCAGATTGACCCCTAACAAATATGGAAAAATAAGATAATAGTGAAACAATAATTTTGATGAATCTTAGTATTTATTTCAAAGTTATTAGAAGCCGAAAAACTTGATTTAGCAGATCAGGAAGTATCATTGTTATGTTTAAATGAAAACAAGTCATATAGGAATAGCCCTATAATTGACTTAAGCTTCCATGATATTTCATTCCACTTTATTCATTTCTCCTTCATAAAAATAGAAAACAAAAGGGCAGCAGAGAAACAAGGAAGAAAAGAGGAGAAAACCAAGGAAGAAGAAGTGGAAAGAAGTAAGAAAACTAAAGGCAAAGCAAAGATTGAACAACCACCATCATAGAGGATTTGAGGTAAGGGATTCTAACCTAACTCTTCATCCTTCTTCTCCTATTCTTCTTTATGGTTGAAGTTAGGTTACTTAAGTTGTAAATGATAGGTTTGATGAGCAAATCTATTTTTGAGCTTGGTTTTCAATTCCAAGTGTTAAATTAAAGTGTTTATACCTTATTAGATGTGTGATTATGAGTTCTTAACAATCAAGAACCATTAATCTCCACTGAAGACAAATATGGTGATTTTAGGTCTTAGGAGGTGGAAATTCCACTAGTTCATGATTAAGAAAAATTAAAGTTGTATAAGTATCGCAACATGTTAATGGATCATATATAAGATTTGTGATAACTTAAAATCAGAATTTGTGTAACGCCCATTTTTGAGAGGGAACGTCACATTGTCAAATATAAGTGCGGAATATAAAATTCGTGAAATTAAGACCCGATTCATTTTAGTTAAAGTTAATTTGTCTGATTCATTAGTACGTGAGTAAAAAGGTGGCATAAATTTTTTTTTCTATTTTTTTTGTTAATTAATAAAACAGAGTGACGAAATATGAATAACAGTAAAAAGTAAGACAGGAAATAAAACTCTCATCTGAATAACATGCATATATATATATATATATATATATATATATATATATATATATATATATATATATATATATATATATCAACCATGTTTTAGATACAAGCCTGGAATTTCCAAAAAGCAAAACTATACCTGCCCAAAGGATCATACATATACATTCCCAAAATATCAAAATTTACAGCCCACCAAAAGTAAAACATCAGGCCCCCAAAATAAAACACTGGCAGCCATCAGTAGCTACCAGTAATGTCAGTCCCTCAGAGGAGGAGGGACCGTCTCAGGATCCTCAGCAGGGTCCTCCTCATCCGAGGAAACCTCCATGGGAACCACAGAGCCACGGGCAGGAGCCAGAGCAGTGGAATCAAAAGAGTCCTCCTACAGGGTGTAGCAACGGTCACCCTACATCTCTCGGATGGGCAGATAAAACTCCCAGTGTAGGCTTACGTAGCAGGTAAAGATCGGTGTCGCATGTCATCTCTAGGCTAAAGCAATCGATACGTCTCCCAAGTAGACACAGCGGTCGGAACTCAGGTTAATGTGCCAACACTCTGGCCCTCCAAGGAAGGTCAGACGCACATCACCCAGAAATCCGCGCATATGTGCCTCCATGCTCCACAACAGGTGCTAATCTCGATCGGGCCAGAAGCCGGGGAAATCGGGAGCTTCAACCTCCTTGTCGTCGTCTTCAATAGATACAATATACGCATAGGCAACAAATAATAGAAATACAAGAAAAAGGTAAGACATCTTACATCATTACCAATTATAGCAGCCAGAAACCAATACGGCGCAACGCGCCCATATAGCATTCCAAAATAATAATAATAATAATAATAATAATAATAATAATAATAATAATAATAATAATAATAATAATAATAATAATAATAATAATAGGCAGTAAATACATCAGTAAGCAGGTAAACAGTTCTAGGCAGTTAGTCGTCATAATAATAAATAAATAGTTCAAATCCACATAAAGCAGTAACTATCATATAGTGTAACATCTCATGATGCATATGTACACTATACTTAATTTCCTACTCTATGGAGCTAGACTCAAACAATCAGAGAGAAAGATCAGGAGACATGTCTGCAACTCGACTGCCGAGGCCAAAGTGCTATAACTCAACAGTTTCTCCACGTGCACATACAGGTATTGTACAGACAGTCTACACTAGATCATGATATAGGACAGTGTCTTGGTCCGGATCGTTGGTGCGTTTGCATCGGTTTGCCCCACGGACAGGAGAGCTACCAACTGCCCATTGTGAGGTACTCGCACCCCGACGCCCCCAAGGTCATAACATGACCTACACTAGTCTACTCGCACCCGCACTAAGGTGTGTTCAATCTCCTAGGCAACTTGGCCTTAATAACAGTCCATAGGACATTCACAATGCATAAAGACTCTATGCATGAATATGCATGATCATAATTACATATTATTCCACAATATGCCACAATTGGCCAAAGAGAGCATCAATACATCCTTGGTCACTCACATGGACTCACACTATCATAGCATTGAAATTAAACAGAATAATACATTTTTAAGGTGTATTATGAATTCTTACTTAAAATTAATCTTTCTTACAAAGTTTGTCTCTACTTGAATTCTCATAATTAGTTAAATTTTCTAATGTAATTTATTCTCATACACTTAGAATGTTATTCTAAGGTCTCCAAGTCTCACATTCTCTTGTTCTTACCTTAATTGAATTTACCTTAAGTTTTATGACAAGTTTCATTCTTAGTTCCTTAAAATTTATGAATCCCAAAGTATATTTAATTCTTCCAATTTGCTACTCTTCCAATCTATCATCTATGATTTAATCATTTAATTATCTAAGTTCCAAGATTACTAAAATTGCCTAATTAAGCCCCAAAATGGCCCTAGAGGCCGTGGCCTCCCTAGAGGATTCAATTCCCAATTTTTCCATTCCATTGATTTTATATTACACACTTGATTAATTAATACATTCACTTGTTATAATTTGTTCACAAAGAGCTCATCTTCTAAACCCCAAAACCGTGGCCTTCCAAGAGAAAATCCTACATCAATTTCTTCCATTTCATGTCATCCAATCCATTCCAATATACAAATACACATCAACAATCAATCCAACAACATAAACCAATTTCAAACAACATGTAAACATACTAGTCATACAATCGAAGAATAACCCTCATTAGGGTTTTTTCACAATCAACCACAAACAAGGTTCCTAGATGCTAATAGAGGTTGAGGAGGAGTGTCTTCCTCTTACCAAAGTGAAGAAATCAAGAGAAGCCTCCAAGAAATCCTTGCAAATTTCGGATTGGGTGCCACCAAAACCCTAGAAATTGTAACTTAGTTAAAATAGCACAAAGGCTTGAGAAATGAAGTGTAGATGGTCACAAGGAGTACCTTGAAAACGAAAATGAAGAGAAGGAGTGAAGAGTCAAGAAACTTACCCAAAAACCCTAAGCTTGAAGCTTGAAAAAGATGGTGAAAATGGTGGATTTTCAAAATGCCACAAGCAAGA
Organism: Ormosia emarginata; assembly: GCA_029884605.1. Taxonomy (NCBI): domain Eukaryota; kingdom Viridiplantae; phylum Streptophyta; class Magnoliopsida; order Fabales; family Fabaceae; genus Ormosia; species Ormosia emarginata. The sequence continues at coordinate 3,962,538 of JAQQTP010000083.1, forward strand.
GAAGTGTTTAGGAAGTGGAGAGGATTAAGAAAATGGTGTTGGTTGAAAATTTTGTGGAGGATGAGGGTGAGGAAGGGCTGCTGGCCGTAGCACTCTAGAGAGAAGGAGGAGAAAAATTTTTAATGAAGAAGAAGAAGAAAAAGAGAGAGAAGTGCTTTAGGTTAAGTTTTGAAATTACTCAAATATAATTAATTAAATGAAAAGCAATTCTTCCCCCCCCCCCAAAATGGTTCCAGCCATGTAGAAGAGAGAGAGAGAGGAGAGGAGGTGGCTGCATTTGCATGGGGAAAGAGGGAAAGGAAATTTCCAAGAAGCTTCCTCTAAGCTTACAAGGGAAGTTTCGCACGTTTCACGATAAAGTAAAAGTAAGGTGGTCTCCTAATTAAGCACACTAACACAGATGAATATTTATACTATTAGTATTATTTTTTCCCCAGTGTAGAAGAGTTACAGATGATGAAAATAATATTTTATTGCCCTTCAGATAATTTTACGGTTCTGCGACCCCATTTATCAGGTAAAAACCTCGAAAAATGTAAATCTCGTAAATTGTGTCCGGCCTCAGGTTTAGTAAGATCCCCCGTTGACATGTCCACAATTTAGAGTTTACCAGCCACAGGAAAATTATTGCATCTTGCAGGCTCCGCTTAGTGCGCACGCAAAATGATGAATATATTAAAATATTCATCATTTTCAAAAAATTCCAGAAAAATTCACATAATTCACAAATATTTGAAAATGACTATTCATAATAAAATAATTGATTTTCGGAGCGTTACACTGACATCAGCAGGTTTTTGCTCAGCGTGCATGCAAAACGAGGAATATATTAAAATATTCATCGTTTCCGAAAAATTCCAGAAAAATTCCTTAAAATCTAGAATATTATAAAATGATCATTGATGATTAAACAAACATTTTTTAGGGTGTTACAACACTCGCCCACTAAAAAAAATTTCGTCCTTGAAATTTACGTACCTCAGAATAGTTGTGGGTGTTGCTCCCTCATTTTGTCTTCTAGTTCCCAAGTTGCGTTACCAGTTGCTTCATTCCAGATCACCTTTACGAATGGAATCTCCTTGCCTCTAAGTTGCTTTATCCGTCGATCCTCGATTCTCATGGGAAGCGTCTCATAGGTCAAGTTCTCTTTTAATTGTACTGTGTCCGGTGCTATGACATGACTCGGGTCAGGTAGATATTTACGCAGTTGTGACACATGGAAGACATTGTGTATGTTGGAAAGAAAAAGGGGTAAAGCTATCTAGTAGGCTACTGGACCTATTCAGTGAAGAATTTGGTAAGGTCCAAGAAATTTTGGAGTGAGTTTTCTAGATTTCAAAGCCTGGCTGACCCCAGTTGTAGGTGTGACTTTCAAGAATACTTGCTCACCTTCCTCAAACTCGAGAGGCTTTCTCCTCTTATCCGCATAACTCTTTTGCCGGCTCTGAGCAGTCTTCATCTTCTCTTGAATCATTTTGACATTCTCCGTTGTCTGTTGAATGATATCCGGTCCAATCGTGAGACGCTCGCCATCTTGGTACCAACATAATGGTGTCCAACACCGTCGTCCATAGAGAGCTTCATAGGGCGCCATCCCTATACTTGAATGGTAACTGTTGTTATAGGTGAATTCTATCAATGGCAAGATTTCATCCCAACATCCAGTCTGTTCTATAATACAAGCTCTAAGCAAATCTTCTAAAGATTGGATCATTCTTTCTGATTGACCATCGGTTTATGGGTGGTACACCGAACTCAGACGTAACTTTGTTCCCAGCGATGCCTGTAGACTCTGCCAGAATTTTGAAGTAAATCTCGGATCCCTATCTGAAACAATGCTCGTAGGCACACCATGCAGTCTAACGATCTCACCAACATATAGCTGAGTCAGCTTCTCCAGACTGTACTTTATGTTGATCGGGAGGAAATGAGCTAACTTTGTGAGTCGATCCACTATCACCCAAATCGAATCGTGTCCTCTTCTTGTCCTTGACAAACCCACAACAAAATCCATTGCAATGTTGTCCCATTTCCATTCAGGAATAAATAATGGTTGCAGCAATCCTGCAAGCCTTTGATGTTCCACTTTGGCTTTCTGACAGACTAGACAAGTCGACACGCATCTAGTGACGTCACTCTTCATTCCGTGCTACCAGAATAACTTCTTCAACTCTTGGTACATCTTTGTTATGCCCGGGTGCATATTCAGTAGGCTGGTGTGAGCATGATCCACGATATACTGTTTAAGCTCTTGGTCACGGGGAATGCAGACTCTACCCCGAAATCTTAGAACTCCATCCGTTCCTTCCTCGAATTCTGTTTCCTTGCCTTGCCTCATCAACTCTCTCACTTCTTGTAAGAACTCATCGACCTTCTACTTTTCCCGTATGTCCTCCATTAGCTCGCTTGAGATAGTGACCATATTCATACAGATCCTTCTTGGTTTCAACTCTACAAATGACCTAACATCTCTAAACTGTTCGATGAGTTCTTTTTCCTTGATCATCAGGGCAAAAGCACTAATAGTCTTTCTACTCAAGGCATCTGCCACGACATTCGCTTTGCTAGGGTGGTACAATAACTGAAAATCATAGTCTTTTAGGAATTCTAACCATCTTCGCTGCCTCATGTTCATCTCATTCTGATCATACAAGTACTTCAAGCTTTTGTGATCACTGAAGATGTTGAATGTCGCTCCATAGAGGAAATGCCTCCATATCTTCAGAGCAAAAACCACAGCTGCTAGTTCCAAATCATATGTCAGGTAGTTCTTCTCATGCACTCGCAACTGTCACGAAGCGTAAGCTACCACTCTTCTATGTTGCATAAGAACAGAACCCAATCCTTGGTATGAAGCGTCACAGTACACCTCAAATGGCTCATTCGGATTAGGTAGCACTAATACTGGTGAGGTGGTTAGCCGTTTCTTCAACTCTTGGAAACTTTGCTCGCAGCTATCAGTCCACTCAAAAGCTTGGTTCTTCTTTGTTAGCTGAGTGAGTGGTCCAACAATTTTGGAAAACCCTTCTATGAACCTTCTGTAGTATCCGACCAAACCCACGAAGCTACGAATCTCTGTCACTGACTTCGGTCGTTCCCATTGTAGCACTGCCTCCACTTTTGATGGATCCACTGCAATCCCTTCCTTCGAGATCATATGGCCTAAAAACTTAACCTCATTTAACCAAAACTCACACTTCGACAGCATGGCGTACAGTTCCTTCTCCTTCAGAATCTGGAGAACTATGCTGAGGTGTTCAGTATGATCCTCCCGATCTTGGGAATATATCAAAATATCGTCGATGAAGATGACAACAAACTTATCCAAATACGGACGACAACCCTCATTAGGGTTTTCTCACAATCAACCACAAACAAGGTTCCTAGATGCTAATAGAGGTTGAGGAGGAGTGTCTTCCTCTTACCAAAGTGAAGAAATCAAGAGAAGCCTCCAAGAAATCCTTGCAAATTTCGGATTGGGTGCCACCAAAATCCTAGAAATTTCAACTTGGTTAAAATAGCCCAAAGGCTTGAGAAATGAAGTGTAGATGGTCACAAGGAGGACCTTGAAAATGAAAATCAAGAGAAGGAGTGAAGAGTCAAGAAACTTACCCAAAAACCCTAAGCTTGAAGCTTGAAGAAGATGGTGAAAATGGTAGATTTGCAAAATGCCACAAGCAAGAGAAGTGTTTAGGAAGTGGAGAGGATTAAGAAAATGGTGTTGGTTGAAAATTTTGTGGAGGATGAGGGTGAGGAAGGGCTGCTGGCCGTAGCACTCTAGAGAGAAGGAGGAGAAAAAATTTTAATGAAGAAGAAGAAGAAGAAGAGAGAGAAGTGCTTTAGGTTAAGTTTTGAAATTACTCAAATGTAATTAATTAAATGAAAAGCAATTCTTCCCCCCCCCCCAAAATGGTTCCATCCGTGCATGAAGAGAGAGAGGAGAGGGAGGTGGCTGCATTTGCATGGGGAAAGAGGGAAAGGAAATTTCCAAGAAGCTTCCTCCAAGCTTACAAGGGAAGTTTCGCACGTTTCACGATAAAGTGAAAGTAAGGTGGTCTCCTAATTAAGCACACTAACACAGATGAATATTTATACTATCAGTATTATTTTTCCCCCAGTGTAGAAGAGTTACAGATGATGAAAATAATATTTTATTGTCCGTCGGATGATTTTACGGTTCCGCGACCCCATTTATCGGGTAAAAACCTCAAAAAACGTAAACCTCATAAATTATGCCCAGCCTCAGGTTTAGTAAGATCCCCCGTCGACATGTCCACAATTTAGAGTTTACTAGCCACAAGGAAAATATTGCATCTTCCGGCTCCGCTCAGTACGCATGCAAAACGAGGAATATATTAAAATATTCGTCGTTTTCGAAAAATTCCAGAAAAATTCACATAATTCACAAATATTTGAAAATGACTATTCATAATAAAATAATTGATTTCCGGAGCGTTACACTGACATCAACAGGTTTTTACTCAGCGTGCATGCAAAACGAGGAATATATTAAAATATTCGTCGTTTTCGGAAGATTCTAGAAAAATTCCTAAAAATCTAGAATATTATAAAATGATCATTGATGATTAAACAAACACTTTTTAGGGTGTTACAATTTGAGTGATTGGAATGATGAAATTGATTAATGAAATAATAATTTGTTTCTGTAGAATTCTGTAAAACTTTTAGTCATGTAGTCATGCCTAGGCATGAGTAAACCACGCCTAGGTGTGGGTTGTCCTATTTCTTAGCCAAGCGAGACAGAGAGTGTCATGCCTAGGCGTGGGAAAGTCACTCCTAGGCGTGAGATCCAGGACTTTTTAGCATTGTTTTTCTTCTTATGTTAGAGTTTCTTACTAATTGAAATCAGTCTTATATATTTTTCTAAGTGTATTAAAGTATGACGAGCGCCGAACTCAGTCAAAATTATAACCGAAGTTATTAACTAAGTTTGCAGTATAGTGAACAACACCGGATCGTCTCCTCAAGGATCGTAAATGCAATTTTATCAAATTAAGTTAAGTTAGAAATAGGGGGTTTTGATTATTCAAGGATTACAATGACAAGATCTGAAGAAAAATAACAATTAAAAGAACAGTCAATTCAGAAATCTATCCGAGATTGGGTGGATTCAATCTTAGACCTTTCAACAAACACCTGAAATACATTTGAATAGTTAACTTGGATCTAACCGAGATCTCTGCATCAGATCTAGAATTCATACTAGACAATCATCCAGAATTCAATTGACAAGTGATAAACATAAATCTGCAATCGCACCATTCATGTAAATATATGTCAATTTAAACACTAAATTCAATTAACCTAGGCACAAATCAGTAACCTAACCTCTTCAATTACATGATTAGTTTAGATCAATCAGTTCTAAGTTTCATCACAAATCTCAATCTTCAGTTATGTGATTAATTCAGATCAATCAGCTCTAAGTTTAATCACAATACTTAATCTTAAAATAAACATAAACAGAATCACCATTCATGCATTCAAGATCAAGAAAACAGAAGAAGAAGAAGAAGAGAAGAAGAATCCAAATATAAATCAAATACATTACATAAACCAAGGTCTCAAGAATCCAAACCACAATCTCTTCAAGAGTCCCAAATTGACTAGAAGTGACTTAGTTCTCCATTACAATGAAGGAAAAAATATACAAGAACTATGAAAAGCTATCTCTAAAACCTAGTGTCTTCTTAGAGCTCTCCATATCCATCCTTTTATAGAGGATTAGGAGTAGTAGGTAGATGAGTAGGTGAGATTAGTAGGTGGAATTAGTAGGTGGATGAGTAGGTGAGATTAGTAGGTGAGCTTCCTTGTCTCCGAAATTATTTATTGCTGAACTCATTGATTTCGTCATTTCCAAGCCAAGTGGTCTTCATGAAAGTTCTAGGAAATTGTCTAAGCTTTCCAATGGTTGTGGAAGCACCCAAAAAATCGTCCTACAACCCAAGATATGACTCAATTACTACAGACTATTCAGGACCAGTTTCAGCACCTCTGTTTTGACTTTCAGACCCAATATCACCATCAAGGAGCCCGAATCAAGTTTTGTGTTTGTCATGAAAGTTGTACATATGGGTCTTAACTTTCAGATTACATTGTTCGGGTTCCAGTCACAAAACCCGTATTCTGATTTCCATGCCCAATTAGCTCCACTAGATGTCTGAAATTATCTTTGAGCTCTTCATCAAAGTTGTAGAGCTCTCTCTTATCTTTCCTACAAAGTAAAATTCATAATTATCAGACATTTAGAACTCAAGATATGGCCAAAATATAGAAACAGTGTAAGAGGCAAATAATGCTGAAAAAATCAATTAAGTCCGATTCGAGTTCAAACTTACAAAACATAATCAAATTCAATCAATTAAGTACATGAAGAGTGTAAATGACTAATAATGAGAGTTTATTAATGTATAAAATATATGATTATCAGATTCTCCCACACTTAGCTTTTTGCACTCCTGGGCAAAACATATAAAACTAAAGTTATAAGACAAAGACAAACGACACAAACTTAAAAGCTAAAAACTTTAAAAGACTCAATGAAGCAAGAAGAGCAACAAGAAATTCAAGGGATCAAAGCATAAATGAGGTAACATTTCTTTACATCTCAAACCAACAAGCAAGGAAACTTCCGTTGAAAAGAATGAATTAAGAATGATAGATCCTCACAAGATTCCCTCTTAATCTCTCAAGTGTTTAAAAGATAGGTATTTCACTCAATTCAACCCATGAAAATTGCACTACCATAAGCTTGCTTATCTTCTACTTCTCCACTACTCAAAACACATGCACACACAAATCATGAGGATTTTATTCAAGGTTGTAGTGAGGTCAAGGAAACAGAAGAGGATAAAATGGATATGAGAGGATAAATACTAAAGAGAATAAAAGCAAATGAGAGCTGAGTTCAAATAACAAGCATAAAAGTTCATCCCAACTCTAATGTATATCCCTTTACATATTCATTTCCCAATCCTTTTCTTTTTTTTCCTTCTTTTTTTTTTTTTATTTTTATTATTTTTATTATTATTATTATTATTATTATTATTATTTTTTGACACTCTTTCCTTTTTCAACAACCATTTTGTACACACACCCTCACACTTGTTCAAAAACTCACCCATTAACCAAGCTAATGTTCTTTTATTCCCTAAGGTAAAGTAGGAACACGATTTTTCATTTAAGGCACATAATGAGATAGAAACAAGGAATGGTTAAATAAGCTCAAAAGGATTAAGCAAAGGAAAATATACAAGGTTGGCAGGAATCAAAGAATTTTCAAGAAGTCAAAAGAGTGCTTGATATCATATTGGAAACAAGGTTGGCTATTTGGTTAAACTAGTTAATTAAGAAAGAGGGCCTCAATCATGTTCATGCATGCAAGTGAAATGTAGCCTCAAAAAGAATCAAAGCAAGTTCTAGAGTGGTCATTAACATGAGTGAAAATCACACAAGAAAGAAGAGAATGGCATAAATGTTGAATCCATCCATTAGGCTCAAAATCTCACAAGGTATGCATCCATCAAAATCAATTCATCAATTCAATCATCCATCACCAAGCATATTAGTTGAAGAAGGGAGAAAAGTTATTCAATCATGCGATGAACCCTTTTTTTTATTTTTTTTTTGATTTTTTTTTACAAAAAGAACATGCTGAAATCTCTCCTCCACGCTTAATATAACATTGCCTTCAATGTGAAAGAGAGATATAGAAAAGAGCAACACAACCTGATAAGAAGTGAATCAACGCCAAGCAGAAAAGAAACACACTGTCAGTGCCGCATCAGACCCTGAAAAGAAATCAAACAATAAAACTTTAGTACTAATTAATTACTACCTAAAAAACTCCTTACTCTGCCACCAATTAAGATGCGTCTCAAGAGTAAAATTACTCCTTACTCTGCCATCACTAATTGGTTTAATAAGTACATGACAATCATATCATACTTTCCAAACAAAACAACAATTTTTTTTATTTATTTATTTACTTATTTCTTTTTTGGGTCAACTATCCTTTCCCCCCAACTAGATCACAACATTGTCCTCAATGTTAAAATATAGATGAGTAAAGGATAGAAGATATTACCTGATGGAGAAAACTGACACAAATTTAAACAGAAGCAAAGTATAATAAAATCAAACCCATTAAAGATGAAGTCGCAGATCTGGCTTTTGTTTCTTGTTACTTCCTTCGCTGCTTCCTGTTGACCAATCTATCGAGCTAATACCCGATTAGGTACATACTCAAAAGCTTCTAATTTATCAATGAGCTCATCAATAGTGGAGGCGAGAGATAAGAAGTTGTCTTCTTAGAAGGAGTGATAAATTTACGTTCCTGACTTTGTCAAGAAAAGATAACAAAAGATCAAAGAAATTATTAACATTCAACAAACCAATGGGTCTATGGTGGATGTTTAGTTTGGCCCAAGAGACAATTTGAAAAATTTCTTCCAAAGTACCAAAACCACCTGGTAAGATAATAAATGCATCAGAATTGTCAACCATTGTTTTCATTCGTCCATGCATAGATGTTACCTAAATTTCTTCTCCAACTGTCTTTCCAGTGATGTTATTTTCAGCTAAAGGTTTAGGAATAACACCTAAAACCTGACTGCCTCCTATAAAAGCAGCAAGTGATACAGCCCCCATTAACCCACGACAACCTCCCCCATATACAAGATGAATATTCCTCGCAGCAAGTGATCGACCAAGAGTGCTAGCTGCGTTTACAAATTCTAATCCCTTCCCATTATTCGACCCACAAAAAACACAGACATTTTTGAGGTTACGAATAGGAGGCCCCATTCTATACTTTTCCTCCCTTTGAGTGTTTCTTAGTTGAAGGAAAATGGAGAAAATGGAGTGTTTAAGTAGGAAAAAGAATGGAAAGAGTAATAATTGCACCTATGAGGGTAGGTTGACTGTTGTCAGAAAAGGTTGAAATTAAGAAACACATAATCTTTTTTTTTTTTTGACTTCAAGAAAACCATCAAGGTAAAGAAGTCTAGAAACCCCTGAAGGACCCTGCTCAAAGGATCGTCTGTACAAAAATCAAAATATAACAAAATGATATAAAGATAAAAGAAATAGAAAATGATGACATACCTGTATGTACAGTTTCCATGGCGTATCTTTATACTGCGCGTCATGATTGCAGTAGTCATCATGTCCCTTTTTTTTTTGAAATTGTTAGAAAAACTTGATGAAAGATGAGTGTATACTTACTTAAGATTGGGATGGAGGTAGCCTGCTCTTTCGGCTTTGTGCCAAAGCATTGTTGACCAGTATTCGACCCATTCAAGACCAGCGCAACATAGGGCTCCCCGAGAATGGACAAGTGGCCATAATACGGGGTTGCTCTCACATGTGGGATACAATCTACCTTCTTTGTTTTTCAATTAAGAAGGCTGGATCAAGATGCATGGATTTCCTCATTCACGGTTTGTGTTACCAAAGCCAACCCTAAGACGTATAAATAATTTTTCCTTTTTTTTTTTTTTTTTTTTTTTTTTTTTTTTTTTTTTTTTTTGTGTTTTTTTTTTTTGAAAGATGACATGAAGAAGAAGAAGAGGATGATATGTACAGATTGTTTGTGGATGTGGCTCACATCTGCCTCTGGTTTAACTTCCAGTAACGGCCTAAACGTCTTCTATGAGTCGAGGATAAGCTTCCCATCCAATTTTCTTAAAAATTGGCAAACAGGGTCTTTTAGAGTCAGATTCCCAAGACTGTAGCGTTTTTCTTCATCCTTGAAGAGATTCCACAATTTAAGAATTTCACGATGCACCAATCCACAAGAATGCGTCTCAAGAGTCAATAAGATATTATCTAATGACTCCTTACTCAGTCCATTCTTAATGAAGAAAATTTTATCTTCTCTATTTGCAGAAACCATTCCCAAAGTACGACATCTCTTGTTACAGTTCCATCATCCACATTTGTGACAGACTTGTAACCTTTTTGCTCTTCTCCTTTTAGAATATGAACTTCTTCCAAGACCAGGCATATATGAGTCAAATGAAATTGAGGACTCACATGCTAATCAGACCTTTGCTTCAATTATCCAGCGTACATCTTCGGGCATACCCTTGTGCATTAACAGTCTCAATCTCTCACATCGAACTTTGTAGATTTTTCTCAGAGCATTTTGATGAAGAGAAGGAAAATGTTTTCTCAGGTTTGAAAGAATGACATCCATTTTGAAGGAGAAGAAGGGTTCAGTTATTTTGGGAAACTGAAAAATAAACCGACTCGAGAGTCATGGAGTACCGTATCCGCCACTTAACCAGCAACACAAGGAACTCAAGAACTTGGTTTTCCAGGAATGGTTGAGTCTTTGTCCATTAACTTAAGCGCAGTACCATTCCTAGGATCCTCAATATCTACGTCCCCAGAGGATATACGTGTCTGACAACAAAAGAACCGCGCCACCTAGATCTCAATTTTTCAAGGAGTAGGTGCAGATGATAATCTCAAAGCAGAACTTTTTTTTGACCAATTTCCGCAGCTTTTGCAAAAGGTGTAACAGTCCTTTAATAAAGTAGGCCAATAAAATCTATACTGCAAGATTTTCGCAGTTGTTGTCGCTGAAGAAAAAATGACCTCCACATGCTTCTGAGTGACACTACCTACCTCATTGTCGGGCACACAACTGTTTTTTTTTTCTTTTTTTCTTTTTTTCTTTTTTTTTTTTTTATTTTTTTTTCTTCTTCTTTTTTTTTATTCATAATGCGGATGGAGAAGATTCATCACCTCCACTTCTGCATTCTCTGGAAGTTCATGATACTGTTTGAGGCGGTGTCCATTTATGATGAAAGCTTTGGCAATGACCTCACTTTTAATCTGAACAGCACCAGAAGGAAAAACATTAGTAACAATAAATGGTCCATCCCATCTAGACCTTAATTTGCCAGGCATGAGTCGGAGGCGGGAGTTATAGAGGAGAACTTTTTGACCAATCTCAAATGTTTTCCTCAGAATCAACTTATCATGGAAGGCTTTGGTCTTCTCCTTATAAAGTTTGGAACTTTCATAAGCCTCCAAGCGGATCTCCTCCAATTGCTGCAGCTGCAGCTTCCTCTCCATACCTGCTTGATCTAGGTCCAAGTCATACCTTTTCACCGCCCAGAATGCTCGATGCTCAATTTCCACCGGCAGGTGGCATGCTTTTCCAAAAACAATCCGATATGGAGACATCCCGATTGGTGTCTTATAAGCAGTCCGGTAAGCCCATAAAGCATCCTTAAGCTTCTTGCTCCAGTCCTTTCTGTTAGGTTGAAGCTGCTCTTATGGAGTATCTGCTTAATTTTTCCGTTGGAGACCTCGGCTTGCCCATTGGTTTGGGGGTGGTAGGGTGTAGAAACCTTGTGTTGGACTCCATACTTCTTCATCAAAGCCTCCATGCTTCGATTGCAAAAATGTGAACCTTGATCACTAATGATGGCTCTCGGGACTCCAAACCTACGAGAAAATCGTGATCTAATAAAATCCACAACAACTTTAGAATCATCGGTCAGAGTGGCCTTAGCCTCCACCCATTTAGATACATAATCCCACAAGCAGAATGTAAACAAAACCAAATGATACAGGGAAAGTACCCATAAAGTCAATACCCCAAACATCAAAAATCTCACAGAATAATAAGGGTTTCAGGGGCATTTCATTCATACGAGAAGTATTCCCTGTTCTCTGGCATTGATCACAAGATTTGCAAAACATATATGCATCATGAAATAGAGTGGGCCAATATAATCCAGAGTCTAAAACTTTCCTAGCAGTCTGTTGAGGACCGAAGTGGCCGCCACATGCAAGTTTATGACAAAAGCTAAGAATGGAATGGAATTCATCATCAGGCACACATCTCCTAATTACTTGGTCACTGCAAAATCTCCATAAGTAAGGATCATCCCACACATAATACTTTGACTCACTTTTCAATTTATCAATCTTAGCCTTAGTGAAATGTGCAGGTATTGCGTTAGCAACTAAGAAATTAATCAAATCAGCAAACCAAGGGATGTTGCCTTGCAGCTTGAAAAGCTGCTCATCAGGGAAAACATCATGGATGGGAAAAACATCTGCCTCCCTTTCAATTCGACTCAAGTGATCAGCCACCAAATTCTCCGCTCCACTCTTGTCACGGATCTCAATATCAAACTCCTGGAGGAGCAACATCCACCTAATCAACCGGGGCTTGGCATTGGGCTTCTTCAGGAGAAACTTTAATGCTGCATGATCTGAAAACACAACCACTCTAGAACCAAGCAAATATGATCGAAATTTATCTAAAGCAAAAACAATTGCTAAAAGTTCCTTTTCAGTTGTGGTGTAGTTGATTTGTGCAGGATCTAAAGTTCTCAAAGCATAGGAAATGACATGAGATACTTTACCGACCCTTTGTGCAAGAACAGCTCCCAATGCATAATTAGAGGCATCACACATCAGCTCAAATGGAAGTGTCCAATCCGGTGGTTGGATGATAGGTGTACTGGTCAATGCCTACTTCAATTGATTAAAGGCATCCTGGCACTTCTTGTCAAAGTGGAACTCCACATCTTTTTGCAGTAAGTTGGATAGCGGAAGTGCAATTTTGCTGAAATCCTTTATGAATCGCCGATAGAAACCTGCATGACCAAGGAAAGAACGAATCTCCCGCACGCATGTGGGGTAAGATAGGCATGAAATAACATCTATTTTTGCAGGATCTACCTCCATACCCTCACGAGATATCACATGCTCGAAGACTATACCTTGTTCTACCATAAAATGACATTTCTCAAAATTTAGAATGAGGTTAGTCTGAATGCATCTACGCAAGACCTGAGCCAGACTATCTAAACATGCATCAAAGGAAGATCCATAGACAGTAAAATCATCCATAAATACGTCCATGCAATTTTCTAAAAAATCAGAAAAGATACTTACCATACACCTCTGAAAGGTGCCTGGAGCATTGCATAGACCAAAGGGCATCCTCCTGTATGCAAATGTGCCAAATAGACAAGTGAAAGTAGTCTTCTCTTGGTCTTCTGGGCCTATATGAATCTGAAAATAGCCCGAATATCCATCCAGGAAACAATAATGTGACTTGCCAGCTAACCGCTCCAACATCTGATCAATGAAGGGCAGCGAGAAATGATCCTTTCTGGTAGCCTGGTTAAGCCGCCTATAATCAATGCAAACTCGCCAACTGTTTTGAACTCGTGTGGGCACAAGCTCATTATTCTGATTCGCAACTACTGTGACCCCAGATTTCTTGGGAACCACTTGCACGGGGCTCACCCATTGACTATCAGATATGGGATAAATAATGCCAGCTTGAAGCAGCTTTGTAACTTCCTTTTCACCACATCTAGAATCGGGGATTTAGTCTCTTCTTTGAAATTTGTCTAACTGGTTTGATCCCTTCTTCCAATAAAATCTTATGCATGCATGTGGAGGGACTAATACCAGGAATATCTGCAAGAGTCCATCCGATGGCTTGCCTATTCTGCCTCAAAATCTGTAGTAATTTTTCTTCTTGATCAGGTTGTAGGTTTTTAGCAATGATCACCGGAAGTGTCTCACCATCTCCCAAATATGCATATTTAAGATGGTCTGGTAAAGTCTTCAACTCCAAAGATGGAGGTTGCACAATGGAAGGTAACAAGTGATCTGAAACAACTATCTCAGCAACATTAATTTCAGCATGGTACTGACTCTCATTCTCAATTGTTGTATCATCAGCAGCTGTATCATTACTCATAACAGAACAAATCTCAGCACATGCAGCACATGGTTCAACATCACAAGTAGCACATGTATCACAAGAAACAGAACCAAGATAGTCAACAATATCAGGGAATTCAGCATATAAATCAGTATAGACATCATCAACCAGCATCTCAATCACATCAACATGGAAAACAGAATGCTCCTCTAGGGGGTGTTTCATGGAATCAAAAATGTTAAATTGTACCAAATCGTCGCCAAACTCCATAGAAAGGGTGCCAGCATGCACGTCTATCTTGGTCTTGGCGGTCTTGAGGAATGGTCTGCCTAGAATCAATGGAGCATGGTTTGTTGAAGACTCATCTTCCATGTCCAGAACGTAGAAATCTGTTGGAAAAATCAACTCATTCACTCGAACTAACACATCTTCCAGCACACCTGCAGGATGAGCAGTGACTCTATTTGCCAACTGAATCACTATACCAGTGGGTTGCAAAGTACCAATGTTTAAACACTTATAAACTGACATAGGCATGACATTGATCGAAGCACCCAAATCAAGCATTACATGCTCAAATCTAGAGTTTCCAATTATGCAAAAAATTGTGAAAGTTCCAGGATCTTTGCATTTCTGTGGCATGCTTGGCAGAATCATTGCAGAAACATTTCTACCCATGCTGATCTTCTCATTCCCTTTCAACCTTCTCTTATGAATGCACAACTCCTTGAGAAATTTAGCATATTTTGGAATTTGCTTGATTGCATCTAGGATGGGAATATTGATTTCCACTTTCCTGAATGTCTCCATGACTTCTTTTTCCATTTCTGCTTGCATTGTTCTCTTGGATTGTGTGATCCTATTTGGAAAAGGTAATGGAATGGTAACATCTGAATTCTCTATAATTTTCTTGATGTACTGATTTACGGATTTGAATTATCCATTTCTGCCGTTTTTGGTCAATTTTCGATTCTTTGTAAGGTTGGAACATCAACTTCTTTGCCACTTCTCAAGGTAATTGCACTTACGTTGCCTCTTGGATTGTTGATTTGTTTGTGAAGGCAATTGGCTAGAACCTTGACTCTTTAGCTCGCTCACGGTGGTTGCCGGTGCCGATTTGAGTTTATAAATTGAATGTTGGCACCGACGTTCTCTTGGAACCGAATGTTATTTGTGGCTATTTGTTTCATCGGGTCTTCCAATGATGGCTCGGTGGAGTGGATTGACAAAGCCGAACAGTTCTTTGTTGTCTAAATACAAGGGGTATTTGTTGGTATTTGTTGCTTGGACCTGCAGCTTGGTATCTAAATTGTTGTTGCTGTTGGTGGGGCTATTGTTGCTGCTGGTGGGGCTATTGTTGCTGGCTAGAATTCCCATATCTCAAATTGGGATGGTCTCGCCAACCAGGGTTATAAGTACTAGAAAATGGATCATATCTAGATTGTTGCTGTTGTTGCTGATATTGGGATCTACCAGGAAAAATACCAGCTGCAGCAACACATTGATCTGGAAAAGCGGAACCATCTTCCTGAAGTGTAGGGCATGAATCAGTAGGATGAGATTAATTAGAGCAAATTCCACACACTGATGCAGTCATCTGCATGCGTGGTTGTTGACCCACTGCTATTTGTCTTACCAAAGAAGTCAATTCATCTAGTCTGTGTTCCATTCTTTGTTAGTCCATATGAGATGCTTGAATTTCATTAACTCCTCTAGTTGCGGTGATGATCTGCGAGCCAAACTGTTGGGTATTGGCTGCCATGTTTGCTATTAGATCTCTTGCGGCGGTAGGAGTTTTGTCTACTAAGGCTCCTCCAGAGGCAGCATCGATCATGCTTCTATCATTTGGCAGCAAGCCCTCATAAAAGTATTGAATCAAGAGCTTGTCACTAATTTGGTGATGAGGGCAGCTCGAACACAACTTCTTGAATCTCTCCCAGTATTCATGCAAAGTTTCACCGGACATACGTACGATGCCACATATATCCTTCCTAATTGCGGCGGCTCTAGAGGCGGGGAAGAATCTCTCCGGGAACAACCTCTTCATGTCATTCCAACTTTTGGTGAACCTGGTGAAAGATAAAACAACCAATCTTTGGCTGCATCGAGAAGTGAGAAGGGAAATGCCCTTAACTTGATGTGTTCCTCAGAGATGCCTTGTGGCTTCATGGTTGAACACACAACATGGAACTCTTTCAGGTGCTTATGAGGATCTTCACCCACAAGATCATGAAACTTTGGTAACAAGTGTATCAAACCAGATTTCAATTCAAAATCTGCATCAAGATTAGGATATTGAATGCACAAAGATTGGTAAGATACATCAGGAGCAGCAAGTTCCTTAAGGGTTCTATTAGCCATGATTTCAGAATTACTTAAGTTATCAAGTTCACTCCTAAAATCAAAGTTAGGTTCAAAATTAACTCTTGAATTTATCACACGAGCTCTAATTAATCTATGCAAGGTCCTATCAATCTCAGGATCAAGATCAAGCAAGATATCAGGATTGGACCTAGTCATGCATAAACTAAAGCACAAAAACTACAACTAAGCAAAATACACTAAACAACACTCAAAATATGCAAAAATAAATCTAGTTAATATGTCTAAACATTTTTAAAAATTACGGAATCAACACAGAACAAAATCTACATAAAAATGAAACTAGAAAATGTAATAAAAAATAATAAAAAATTGAAAAAGTTGTCTAAATGATTGAATTTTGAAAAACCAGGGGTGACCTCACAGTTTACTGTGAGTCTTGTTTATCAGGCTGTTTTCCTTAAACCGACCATGTTTTAGCTCATTCTAGGCATGTTTCAGTTCGAAAATTGTAATAGTTACTCGTAATCACCTGTTTTCCGTCTTTCCTAAATCAGAAAAATTCAAAAGCTAAGATAAAAACGTTAGTATGGTATGAACAATGTTAGTAAATGAAAAATAACTGTTAGAATAGGTAAGAAAGAACAAAAATTAGTCAGGTTACTCAAAATGAAAAGATTACACCTTCGAGATCCCCGGCAACGGTGCCAAAATTTTGACGAGCGCTGAACTCAGTCAAAATTATAACCGAAGTTATTAACTAAGTTTGCAGTATAGTGAACAACACCGGATCGTCTCCTCAAGGATTGTAAATGCAATTTTATCAAATTAAGTTAAGTTAGAAAGGGGGGTTTTGATTGTTCAAGGATTATAATGACAAGATCTGAAGAAAAATAACAATTAAAAGAACAGTCAATTCAGAAATCTATCCGAGATTGGGTGGATTCAATCATAGACCTTTCAACAAACACCTGAAATACATTTGAATGGTTAACTTGGATCTAACCGAGATCTCGCATCGATCGAGAATTCATACTAGACAATTGTCCAGAATTCAATTGACAAGTGATAAACACAAATCTGCAATCGCACCATTCATGTAAATATATGTCAATTTAAGCACCGAATTCAATTAACCTAGGCACAAATCAGTAACCTAACCTCTTCAATTACATGATTAGTTTAGATCAATCAGCTCTAAGTTTCATCACAAATCTCAATCTTCAGTTATGTGATTAATTCAGATCAATCAGCTCTAAGTTTAATCACAATACTTAATCTTAAAATAAACATAAACAGAATCACCATTCATGCATTCAAGATCAAGAAAACAGAAGAAGAAAAAGAGAAGAAGAATCCAAATATTAATCAAATACATTACATAAACCAAGGTCTCAAGAATCCAAACTACAATCTCTTCAAGAGTCCCAAATTGACTAGAAGTGACTTAGCTCTCCATTACAATGAAGGAAAAAATATACAAGAACTATGAAAAGCTATCTCTAACACCCAGTGTCTTCTTAGAGCTCTCCATATCCATCCTTTTATAGAGGATTATGTGTAGTAGGTGGATGAGTAGGTGAGATTAGTAGGTGGAATTAGTAGGTGGATGAGTAGGTGAGATTAGTAGGTGAGATTAGTAGGTGAGATTAGTAGGTGAGCTTCCTTGTCTCCGAAATTATTTATTGTTGAACTCATTGATTTCGTCATTTCCAAGCCAAGTGGTCTTCATGAAAGTTCTAAGAAATTATCTAAGCTTTCCAATGGCTGTGGAAGCACCCAAAAAATCGTCCTACAACCCAAGATATGACTCAATTACTACAGACTGTTCAGGACCAGTTTCAGCACCTCTGTTTTGACTTTCAGACCCAATATCACCATCAAGGAGCCTGAATCAAGTTTTGTGTTTGTCATGAAAGTTGTACATATGGGTCTTAACTTTCAGATTACAAATTTTCAGCCCATTTTATAAACCCAAACTCGAATTATGTTCTGGTTACTACACACTGTTCGGGTCCCAGTCACAAAACCCGTATTCTGATTTCCATGCCCAATTAGCTCCACTAGATGTCTGAAATTGTCTTTGAGCTCTTCATCAAAGTTGCAGAGCTCTCTCTTGTATTTCCTACAAAGTAAAATTCATAATTATCAGACATTTCGAACTCAAGATATGGCCAAAATACAGAAACAGTGTAAGAGGCAAATAATGCTGAAAAAATCAATTAAGTCCGATTCGAGTTCAAACTTACAAAACATAATCAAATTCAATCAATTAAGTACATGAGGAGTGTAAATGACTAATAATGAGAGTGTATTAATGTATAAAATATATGATTATCAAAGTACTTTTAGGGATATTTCACAAAAGAAATAGTCACCTAATATATGAGTACAAGATGAGTGTAAGTTCATCAATAGTTTTAGATTAAATTGAGATAGTTATCTAGGACCTTATATACTTTTGTGTGATTGAGAAAATCACTAATATTGTGATTATAAGGTAAACTAGCTACAAGCTTAGTAAGAAAGTGTACTTATTCTAGTTGCATACTTTATTCTCTTATAATTCAATATGAGTTGAATGTGCAAATTTATGTAGAACAAGTATTATAAGTAAGGAAGTGAGTCAAGCTTCCTAATCATGCAAAAGAGTGAGTTAAACTCTTTTCTTAAAAGATAATAAAGAGAGGTAAGTGTCAGTACAACACTTTACCTAAGGCAAATTGGCGAGATAAACTGATTGTCAAGCACATGAGGATTATGATCAACCTTATGTAAGTGTAGTAAAATGAGTCAAACTTACTAACACGAGTCTTAGGATGAATTAAGTCCTAAGTTAGGCATTGAAACGAGATAAGCAATTTGCCAAGTTTAGTTGGTGTTATACAGTTGTATGGGCAATTGTGTAATATCGAAGTATATTAGATTTCTATACATTAAACAGTTGTATGAGCGACAATATAATGTGATTATTAATTATGCTTATAAGTGATTTATATTATTGAGTGCCATGAAATACATGTTTATTTACTGAGAAATTTTATGTTCTCACCCTTTTTCGTGTTTCCATGGTAAAAGCAGGTCAAGACCCTTCTAAAGGGGTTCAGTTGATGAATAAAGAGCGACAAGACTAGATAATTATTAGTTTTTGTTGTGGGAACAACTCTTGTATAATTTACTTTGAGATGTAGATTGTTGTATATATATAACGTTATGCCTTAGTGGCTTTTGGATGTATATATGATTGACCTACTTTAATCGTGGCTCTCAATAAGAAAATGCTTAATTATATGGGATTAAGAGTATAGTAATAATAGTAGTAACATGTTAATGTTATATATATATATATATATATATATATATATATATATATATATATATATATATTACTTTGAGATGTAGATTGTTGTATGTATATAACGTTATGCCTTAGTGGCTTTTGGATGTATATATGAATGACCTACTTTTATCGTGGCTTTCAATAAGAAAATGCTTAATTATATGGGATTAAGAGTATAGTAATAATAATAGTAACATGTTAATGTTTTATATATATATCTTTATATAAGTAGTTATATTGATATATTTGTATTACGACATTACATTATGGTATCAGAGCAGTTCATCTTGTTGAGCCGGGGTTTTGACTATGCGTAGATAAGTTAGTGGTTTAAATGTATGTTGTGTAATTCTTATCTTTTTTTGTGTGATGTTTGCATGACTTACATTAGTTACAGATGTTATTAGTTACTGTTATACTAATCCATTGTATTGAGACTAATCAACTTGATCTTGGATGTATTGTATGAATAGGATACTATGGCTTCTCCGAGGCGTAGTACTAGATTAAATGAGAATTCTCCTAGTGAGAGCAATAATATGGCTGAGGCATTAATGGCAATGGCCAAGGCTATGCAAGATCAGACGTTACCTATTAATAGAAGGTTGGATAGGTTGGAAGCTGAACGACAACCAGAACCCCCACCTGTACCACCACCAGTTCAACCTGAGCAACTAGTCCAAGAGGCTCCAGTTGGAAGGAATCAGAACTTCCAGAACCTCTCAGAGTTTAGGAAGTCTACTCCATCATCCTACAGAGGTGAGTACCACCCAGTTAGAGCTAAGGGTTGGCTCAAGGAAATGGAGAAGATTTTCATAGTTATGGCTTGCTGAGATGAGCAAAGGGTGTTGTTTGCTTCTTATATGCTAGAGGGGGAAGTAGAGGATTGGTGGATGGATGTAAAAAGATCATTTGATACATCAGGAACTCAGGTTACATGGGAAATCTTCAAAGTATCTTTTCTAGAGAAGTTCTTTCCTCAGAATTTGCATAACGCAAAAGAAATGGAGTTCTTAAAGCTAGAACAGGAGAACATGTCTATTAGTCAGTATGTGGCCAAATTTAATGAGTTGTCAAAGTTCTCATCCTATGCCAGACTTCACACAGATGAGAAATGGAAGTGTGTGAAGTTTGAGGAAGGAATGAGAGGGGATATTCAGAGGGCTATTCGACCCTTAGAGATCCGAGATTTTGATTCGTTGGTGAACAAGTGTCGGATAATAGAATTTGGTAATTCACAAATCCAACCAGAGCAGACCTCATAGAATTTCCAAAAGAGAAAGAGTTTTGATGACAAGAAGAGTACTCCTAGATCCAACTACCCACAAGCCAAGGATAAGCAAGTCCAAGGAGGAGCAAGAAGACTTAAATGTCCTAAGTGTTGTAGATAGCATGGAGACATACCTTGTTTGGCAGGGCAGTCAGTTTGCTATGCATGTGGCCAGTCGGGGCATATGTCCAGGGATTGCCCACAGAAACAGAAAACTGTATTCACTCCTAGATCGTAAGCAACAGGAAAGGTTTATACTCTGAGCAGTGTGACCTAGGCATCAGATCTGATCAAAGGTAAATGTATAATCCATGATCACCTTTTAACTGTTTTATATAATTCGAGAGCATCTCACTCCTTTGTTTCTTGTGATTGTGTGAAGATGCTTGATTTGCCTATGACAGACCTTCATTTTGATTTATCAGTTACCACTCCTACCAGTAAATCAGTTACAACTTCTAAAGTTTATTTAGATTGTTGTATTAAGTTAGAGGATAAGACATTCATTGTGAATCTTATTTGTTTACCTTTAGTAGATATTGATGTTATTCTTGGCATGGATTGGTTGTCCTCCAACCAGATAGTTTTAAATTGTGCAGATAAAACCCTTGTGTTTATGTCAGATGTAGCTACTAAAGTTATTCCTTCTGAGTCAATGTATCTCAATGCAAATCAAGTAAATCATTGTTTGGAGGAGGGAGCTCAAGGGTATGTTCTTCTTTTCTCTCTCAGCACAGAGGTTGAGTAAAGTTTGGGTAGTATACCAATGGTGAAGGAGCACCCAGAAGTATTCCCGAGTGATATAGTGGAGTTGCCACCCATGAGAGAAATAGAATTTTCTATAGATTTAGTATCGGGAACAAGACCTATCTCTGTAGCACCTTATAGAATGACACCTCTAGAACTAGCATAACTTAAGAAGCAAATAGAGGAATTGTTAGAGAAACAATTTATCAGACTGAGTGTTTCTCCTTGGGGAGCACCTATGTTGTTAGTAAAGAATAAGAATGGTACCATGAGACTTTGCGTGGATTATAGGTAATTGAATAAGGTAACCTTAAGAATAAGTATTTGTTACCTAGGATAGAGGATCTTATGGATCAGTTGAGAGGAGTAACAGTGTTTTCAAAGATTGATCTACGATCGGGATACCATTAGATAAGGGTTAGGAATCAAAATATTCCTAAAATAGCTTTCAAGACTAGGTATGGACATTATGAGTATCTTGTGATATCCTTTGAGTTGACTAATGCACCAGCAATGTTCATAGATTACACAAATAGGATTTTTAGGCCCTACCTAGATTAGTGAGCTAGGGGACGCCCTAGAAAGTTTGAGATCTCAACTATGATATTTTATGTTATTGGCCATGTGAGCAAGAAGAGAAAGTAAAATTTAATGGAATGTGAAATAACACTATTTAGTATGTATTTTATTGATATAAAGTAAAATTATGTAGTACTTTGTTTGAAATTTATTTTCTACAGTGAATGCAGTTGGACATAGCATAGTTCAAAATAAATGATTTTATAAACTGTATGATTTTTCTACTGAGAAATATAAATTCTCACCCGTTATCTGTTATGTTTAGAGAAACAGGTGGTATGCATCACTCTAATGATTGACATTGATGCTCACTTTGTGTTTCACCCTACTACTGAAGAATTTAGTTTGATTGTAAATAGATGTATATAGCTTACTTGGGTGCATTGTAGGTGTACACTGTCTACTGATGTACTGAGCTTATTTATTTATTTAGACATTTAAGATGTCTCCTTTTTGTAGTTTTGTAAGTTTTGGGTTATTGTAAATATTCTAGAAAAATGTACTGGCACACCGGATATAAATATTAAATATAAATGTAGCTAGTATGTTACTTGTAACACCCAAACTGGGGATGTCACATTTTCGATTAATAATAAATGAACATTACCCAAGTTATAAAACATTTAGTACATAATTTATATGAGTTGTAAAATTTATTTCTTTTTATACATGATAGCATTAAATAAAATAAAACGAAACATAAAATAAAATAAACTATGATTACACACTATAATATATATATAATTTTTGTCTTAAGTATACAAATAATTTATAACTACAAATATTTAATAAAGTAGTAAAAAGTTAGCATAACACTAAAACATAAACATGCCCAAGTTCACATCAAAGATTTCTAACCCTTCGAGGGATCCTCCTTAGATGGATCTTCGGATGACAGAAATCCTGAATGTCTTACAGCTCTACGGACAAGAGTCCGTGCTGTTGATACACTACTGGTCTCACTGGGTGCATGAAAACGTCCTCCCCAGTAACACCTAAGAGCTAAAGGCATCTCAAGATGTAAATACAAAGTAGTAATAAATATCAGTGCTCCATCAAACTCTTTACGCAGGGACATAGTCATACGCCCCACATAGACTACTGATCCTCTATCTTCACGTAGTTACCAGGCCTCAAAGCCTCCGTGAAACTCAAGTCTCACAAAACCTAAAAACTCAGGCAAAGCCATAACCACAAGATCAATCCAAATGATATGGGTGATTCAATAGCTCGCTTTCCTCGAACTAATTGCTTTGTTGATGGTCCTCCAGGTATTGAATATCTAGAGGCTGCTCCTCTTCCTCTTCCTCAAACTCTTTACAAGACGTAAATAATAATACAGAAAACGTATACAAAGAGATAAGACAATCTACATCACTACAAGCATGGCAGCATAGAAAACGACATTACATACAGATATCACAGTTGATTCAAAAATCCATATAGTCACATTATGCACAATATCTCACATTAACACATCAAACATAATATCTCAAATTAAGTATAAATAATCACAAATAATCACATTATAATGCAGACCACAAATGCAAATGTACACTTACTCATTCCTACTCTATGGAGCTAAACACAAACATCAGAGAGAATGATCCGGAAGACCTATCCGTTCCTCAGGCTGCCCAACCCACTATTACACAGTCAAACGTTGTGTAAATAGCACACAATCAAAATCGTCGTGTAGTTAGTACATAGTCCAAACGTCATGCACAATAGGCATTGTACTAGACAGTCTCCACAAAATCTTGATTAAGAATAGTGCTTGTCGAGATCGTTAGTGTGTTGCCTGTTACCACGGCCCAGAGGAGCTACCAACTGTCCACATGTGGAATTCTCCGCACACTAACGCCTCCAAGTTCACTCAATGAACTGCATTACGTCTATCACACCCACAACACGGTATAATTCATCTCGTCAGCCAATCGCCAATTTCAACCAAATTGACACATCTCTCAATGTATGAACATAAATCAAAATTACACAAATGCCCTCATTATCACTAGATACCATAATTACACAAATGCCCTCAGATTGGTATAAACCGAATATAGTATGTCTTCACTTGACAGTACTATTTCTCAACATGGCCGGGTCTACCACTTTGGCCCGACAGTAAAACTTACTGTTCCTTTTAGTAGCGTAAAGATTTTAGAGCGTTTTCACAATTGCGTCACCTTTTTCAAACGTTTTCAAATCGCATAAATATTTTTCGACGTTTTAAATATCGCGTAGTATTTTTAAATCATTTTCTCAATCGTGTAACGTTTTTAAATTGTTTTCTCAATCGCGTAGCTTAAAAATCATTATTTTAAATATGCGTAAGCTATTTCTAGTATTTTTCAACTACGTAGAATATTTCCTTGCTTTCTAAATTATATTTTGAGACTTTCTCCATTATTTGTTCATTTTTAGTTAATTTTGACAACATTTCGTTTAGAAAATCCATTAAATGATATTATTTACGTTTTCCTTTAAAAATTACCTCTATTAGCCTTAACCATTATTTACTACTTGAAACTTACTAACGCGCTTCAAAACCCAAAGGTGAGCTCTACCTTAGCATTTTTCGAGTGTCCAATTTATTTCTTATTTATACTTAATTCCTCTAAAATAGGTTTCTAAAACTAAGTTCATTTATTTTGTTCTCCAAAAATTCATTGAAATTGAATTCTCTTTAAGTTAACTACTTAGTCCACATTAGAAAATAATTTTGGAATCAAATATACGTTGAATGACATTTTGGCCAAATTCAACATATTCTTTACAAATCATCTTTAAATTATTTTCTATCCTCTAAGTCGTTGTAAAATTCATTAATTCAATTAAATCAATTAATTCATTCTTTTAGAAAATGGTTGAGAACATTTTAGTTCTCTTTTTCTTGGTGAAGTCGTGAGCTTCCTTGTGTTCTTTGGAACACTTAAGTAAATCCTCACATGTTATTCACATCCTAACATAATTATCATACATCTATGAACACATACCATATATTTTAAAGTTATAGACATGCTTGCACACATAATCAATCACAAATAAGAAAAGACATTAAGCAACCAAGTGAATGAATCCTTATGGATTCTTCACCACAAATACATCCATTTTCTCACCACCACACAAGGTTGATGAGATTAAATCTCCCTCTTACCTTAAAGGAAGACAAACTCCTCCTAGACTCCTCCTAGTGCTTTTCGTGTGACCTTCAAAGGATCCGTAACAAGCTCAAACAAATTTTAAAGAGTCATAACTATAGGTGAAAAATATAAACCATGGATCAATCATGGCTTAGAACCTAAGAAATCAAGTTAGAAATAAGAAACAAGGATTTTCACCTTGTAGGAAAAATCTTCAAAGTGATTTTCCAAGCTCAAGATGGATGATTTTGAAGAAACTCTCAACTAGAGAAGTTCTTAGAATGATGTTTGGATATGAGAAGTGGTGTTAGGTGAGAATTTAGAAAAGTGGATGATGGTGTTTAGGGTGTTGGCCAAATGGCTCAAGAAGAAAACTATGGAGTTTTTCTTGGTGTTCTTGAAGAGAGAGAAGTGGAAAATTAGGTAATAGCAAAGATGAAAAATGAAGAGGAACGACCTTCTCTCCTATGCATGACCGTGAAGCTCAAAGGAGGTGGCCTCCTTTGTTGACCATCCAAGACCTCCTAATGGCCCTAGATGTGATCAAGGGTGGATATCCAAGGCTTTGCTCCTAAGCTAGCTTCCTATTGGTGTAGAAAATCAAGTCACCAAGCTTCTTGATCCTTTTTGAACATGCTTGGCCGAATTGCTCCAAAAGAGAGCAAACTAGGTTTGTGTTCACTTATGCAATCTAGTTAGACTTAGGTACAATTAGTTAAGTTGTTTAGTTACTTGTCTAACTATCTAGTTACTTAAGGTTGCTAGCCATTATTTAACTTTACTAGAACCTTCTCTAACTAGAATTCCAATGAGTAGCTAACTAGGTTTACTTCATTTAGTTACTACTTAGACATACTAGATTAACTTAGTTAAGTTTAAATTAACATAGTTAGGTTTTTCTATTTACTTACTAACTAGTCTAACCACTTTTGTGGACTAAAATCCTATTGGCTTAGAAACTTTCAAGCCATTTTCGTTGACTACCTCTCATTGGCTTAGAAATAAATCTAGCTAGAAACGTTGACTGATTCTCCAAACGTGGGTCCCACAGACTTTTCCAAGTCCATGGTCTGTTTTGGAGCAGATTTTTATTATTTTTAAGATAGTAGGTACTGTTTAATAAAATAATATTATAATAATATAAAATATTTTTATTGCACAATTAAATCTTAAAAATTAAAAGATCAATACATGTATCACTCGAAATTGGGTTTAGTAAGATCTCCTAACTCTGAATAATTAAATTAAGATTTTCCAGACCAGAAAATTATTATTTTCTTGACTCGGAGTAAATAACACACAACAGTCCAATACAGTCACGAAACAGTCAAATTCATTTTATAACTCACAAAAAACATAAAACAGTACATTTGAGATAATATCGTACTTTAACCAAATGTAACTTTACTCCTTACTTCATTTAAGTATCATATTAATTCCATTATGTATTTAACCACTGCATGTATTTAATTAAATCTTCAATAAATAAGGAAGTACGTAATATTCTATTAGTAATATTAAATTATAATAAAATGACTGGTAGGATGTTACATTTTGACTATGAAAAATCGCAACTATTTCCTCAAACTCCTTAATGTTCATATACGAATTTTCATTTTCCAAGCCTTGAAAAGTAAGGAGTAACTGTATCATCCTTGTTTTAAAATCTAGTTGGGGAGTATTAGTTGGAAACATGATGCATGACGCTGTGACTATGCATGTAGGGTAGAGGTAATCCTAAAGGGTCCTAATGGGTTGATCTCCGTGTTTGCTCATTTCCTCATAATTAAAATACGTATCAAACAAATGATTAGAAAAATCAGACTCTGACTTTGAACCTACAAGCAAACCAATATTCTTGCAAGGTAAAAATTACAAAAAGAAAAAAAAAGAAATTAAAGATGCAGTAAGCTAAAAAAAAAGAGGAACGCAGTTACTGCCTTTACAGATTGCTGAAAAAAAAATTTGTCTAGCAATTCTTCTATTGTCTCCCCGGCAACGTGTAACGTCCCAATACTAAAATCATAGTATATCTGGAACATACACGAGTAAACAGAATCAGGCACATTACTTCTATTATATAAACATCATACTACTTTAATAACTGTACATGTTATTATAAATAACATTGAGAGGGATATGTAACATGTACATGAACATAAAACATCTGAAACTTTTCCTTTACTAATAAAACAAGTATAAGTGTTTAGTACATTGGAGTTTGAAAATGTACAAGCTAAGCCCTGAAGGCATACGTACATTACATAAAACTCTATACAACCTCAATGCAACTACTATAATATGCAAGGCATTGGACAAAAAAGTAAGTAAAACTACTCTAGGTCACCATCTTCATTTATTCTTCTTAAAGAATCATGTGCTGGATTTATCATTGAAACAAAGAAAGGGGTGAGAATTAAAAAATCTTCAGCAATAAAATCACATTTAATGACATCATAATAACTCTAACTGCTTAGGGGAAATCAAGTCTTTTAATAACATCTAGAAAGGTGGCAAAAGCCAAAACTGTTCATTTCTCTTCCCGAGGCAGAAAATTCAATTATTGTTATGGTTTAATTCCTCATAATTAACCTTTTATAGCAAAAATCATAACAACATCCACAGATCATAGGAATCATAAGTATATGAGTCACATGAGAGCTTAACTCACTATCACTTGAACATATACACTTCCTCTTTGTGTAAACTTTTATAATACAATTCTAAGATCTATACATAGTTAATATCTCTTTTAATGATAAAACAATTACCCATGCAATTGTAATTCATATGCTAATGCTTATGTATTGTCATATGCTAATGCCTATGGAATGTCTAATGTTATTGCTTATGTAATGTCATATGCTAATGCTTATGAAATGTCATACCTCCTTGCTTATTCCCAAGAACATGGTTCCTTGTATCTTATGATAGGGAGAGAATATGTTACCTTCTTAACCTATCGGTAACCCTGGCTGTATAGATGGGAACTTGTTGGGAAGTCTCATATTAGGAATGTAGGATCCCTTTCCTTATCAAGGATCATCTCTTACAATTCCCATTTGTGATAAGGACCTTTTGAGAAATCCCACATTGAGAATTTAGGATCCCCTTCCTTATCAAGAATCATTTCCTACAATTCTCTGGCCAAATGATTGTGCACATCATATAAGGTTACAATGCTTAAGGAATAGCAAGTAATAGAACACTTCCTTTTAAGATCCATTTCATGTAGTGCCATGTATAATGAACACACACCACATTATTTTCATCATAAGCTCAACTTCAACAATGTAAAGGAGCAATTCATGTTTCGAATACACTTTCATAGCTCAACTTTAGTAAATAAAGGAGCAATTCATTCTCTACAAGCATAATTAATGAGATATGATAAATGTATAATGCAAATGTTTCTCTTTATGCATGAGTTCATGGTACAATGCCTCCATTTCATAAGTGAACTCCATGCATAATATCCTTACTCCCTAAAGAGCTAGATGCACTCCATTATCATTTTAATCTTAAGGATATTTTGATCTTCCATTGATGAGTTTTCTACTTTTTATAAGTGTTAAGAAAAATTCTAGGACTATTTCCAATTACCAAACTCATCTTTTAATGATTATTCTTATACACTGTTAATAGCTACTAAGCTATATTATACATATGATGTAGGTAAAAATACCAAACTAGTTCAGTTGATTCTCAAAATTTTACCACATCTCATTCTAAGTATTTATAACCTAGAAATAAAACCTCCATATTTACTTCTATCATCTAAGCAAATTATGCTAAGTTTTAAGCTAATATGAGTTATTTTTCACATTCAGTGTTATAGCAACATATGCAAACTAACTCAGAAAGTCACTAGAATTAATAAGTAACTCATGCAGGGGTTACTGAACATGATGAAGACTAATAAGTTAGGGAGGATGTTACATTTCTCCTCTCCTTTTTAAAAGTTTGTCATCAAAATTACTTACCTCATGTGAAAAGCTCTGGATAGTCATGTATCATGTTGGACTACAGCTTCTAAGTAGCCTCCTCTGTACCAATCTCATCCCAAATGACCTTCACCAAATGAATTTGCTTTCCTCTAAGCTCTTTGACTCCTCTATCCATGATCCTTACAGGTTTTATCACATATGATAAATCATCTCTTAAATATACTGATTCATTTTCCAAGGTGTGTGAAGGATCTGGATTATATTTTCTGAGTTGTGACACATATAAAACATTGTGAAGGTTGGACAAATTAGGTGGAAGGGCTATTTGGTAAGTAACTAGTCAAATTCTTTTTAGAATTTAAAAGAGACCAAGAAACCAAGGGTTTAACTTTCTAGTTTTCAATGCTCTACCAACCCCTATAGTAGGAGTGACTCTTAAAAAAAATGTTCTCCTTCCTCAAACTCTAGAGGTCTCCTCCTTTTGTCTGCATAGCTCTTTTGCCTACTTTGAGTAATAACCAACCTATCTTTTATCATTTTTATTTGTTCTGTGGTTTGTTATACTAACTCAGGACCTAGGATGACTCTTTCTCATATCTCATACTAACATAGAGGTGATCTACATTTCCTACCATACAAAACTTCATATGGTGCCATAACTATGCTGGTGTGATAACTATTGTTGTAGGTAAATTCCACTAAAGGTAGGAATTTACCCCACCTACCCTGTTGCTTAAGTACATATGCCCTAAGCATATCCTCTAGGGTTTGGATAGTTCTCTCTGTTTGCCCATCTGTCTGTGGATGATATGTTGTGCTAAAGCTCAACTTAGTTCCAAAGGCCTTTTGCAAGGCTCCCCAAAATCTAAAAGTGAATCTAGGATGTCTATCAGATACTATGCTGGTGGGGATTCCATGTAACCTGACAATCTCTTACAAGTACAACTGAGCTAATTTATCCAAAGAATAGTTAGCTCTTATTAGTAAGAAGTAGGCAGATTTGGTTAATCTATCCACTATGACTCATATGGAAACATACCCTGGCTAGGTTCTAGGTAGTCCCATTACAAAATCCATTGAGATACATTACCATTTCTACTTAGGGATTTCTAAGGGTTGTAATGTTCCAAAAGATTTATGGTGCTCTATCTTAACTTTCTGACACACCAAAAACTAAGATATATACTCCGCTATGTCCGCTTTCATTTTAGGCCAGCAAAACAATTTTTTAAAATCTTGGTATATCTTTGTTGCCCTAGGATGGATGATATATTTTCTCTTGTGAGCCTTTTCTAAAACTCTCTCTTTGATTTCAAATTCCTTTGAAATGCAAAGTCTATTCCTAAACTTAATCCTTCAAGCATCTGCTTGACCAAACTCTCTATGTTCTCCTAATAAGATTTGCTCACTTACTCCTTTTAAGCATTCATCTTTTTCTTGACCTTCTCTAATTTGAGTCTTTAAGTCACTAACATTGTCTGTTTTGCTCATACAAAGACTATGTGGTGACACAGTCATTGATAGACTCAAGTTTCTAAAACTCTCTAAAAGCTCTATTTCTTGAATCATCATTCGAGGCACATATAAGAATTTCCTACTAAATGCATCAGCCACTACATTGGCTTTACCTGAATGATACTTCAACTTAAAGTCATAATTTTTCAAAAATTCCATCCACCTTCTCTGTCTCATATTCAATTCTTTTAAGTCAAACAGATACTTTATGCTCTTGTGGTCACTAAAAACTTCAAACTTAACTCCGTAAAGATAATGTCTCCAGATTTTCAAAGTAAACACAACAACTGCCAATTTTAGGTCATGGGTAGGGTAATTCTCTTCATGAGGCCTTTATTGCCTAGAAGAATATGCAACTACCCTCCTATTCTACATAAGAACACACCCTAACCCTTTTTTTGAAGCATCACAACATACTTCAAAGTCCTCTTGAGGATCTAGAATTACCAGGACAAGTATTGTGATCAGTCTTTGTTTCAACTCATAGAAACTATCCTCACATTTTTGTGTCCACTCAAAAGAACTACCTTTCCTAGTTAACCTAGTTAAGGGTAGAGCGATATGAGAAAAACCTTTCCTAGTTAACCTAGTTAAGGGTAGAGCGATATGAGAAAAACCCTTGATAAACCTTCTATAATACCCAGCCAGTCCTATGAAACTTCTAATCTCTATCACAATGGTAAGCCTTTCCTATTGCATCACCGCTTCTATCTTGCTAGGGTCCACTAATATTCCTTATTGAGATATCACATGACCCAACAACTATACTTCCTTTAACCAAAACTCACATTTGGCCAATTTTGTAAATAATTGCTTCTCTTGAAGGATTTCTAAAATCATCCTAATGTGTTGTTCATGTCTTCCATTGTCCTTGAATAGATAAGGATACCATCTATGAAAACAACCACAAACTTATATAAGTATGGTCTAAAGATTTTGTTCATGTAGTCCATGAACACTGCGAGTGTATTAGTTAAACCAAAGGATATCACAAGATACTCATAATGTTCATACCTAGTCTAGAAAGTGGTCTAAAAGATATCTTCTTCCCTAACTCTAATTTGATGATAACCAGATCTTAAGTCAATCTTTGAGAAAATTGATGCTCCTCTCAATTAATCCATCAGATCATCTATTCTGGGCAAATGATACTTATTCTTGATGGTCATCTTATTTAGCTGCCTATAATCTAGGCACAACCTCATGCTACTATCCTTCTTTTTCACTAGAAGCACTAGTGTTCCCCAAGGTGAAACTCTAGGTCTGATGAGTTGTTTGTCTAACAACTCCTCTATTTATTTCTTGAGTTCTGCCAACTCTAACGGTGTCATTTTATTGGGTGCTATAGATATAGGTCTGGTTCCTGGTACCTAATCTATAGTAAACTTTGTTTTCCTCTTAGGTGGGAACTCTGTTATATCACTAGGAAATACTTCTGGGTACTCCCTCACCACAAGTATATTCTCTAGGTTTTGCTCAACTTCAGAATTTAAGGAGAAAATGAGAACATATCCCTAAGCCCCTTCTACTAAGCAGTTGTTAACTTGATTAGCATTTAAGTACTTAGACTTAGAAGAAACAACCTTGGAAAGAACATCAGACATAAACATCAAGGCTTTATATGAATAGTTTAAAATAACATGATTTGTAGAAAACCAATCCATACCTAAGATAATGTCAATATCGACAAGAGGTAAATAAATAAGATTTATAAAGAAAATCCTATCTTATACTTTTACACAACAATTTGGGCAAACATTGGAAGTTGTTACTGGCTTTCCTGTTGGTGTAGACATATACAAGTCATAGGGAAGCTCAGACACAGGTAAATATAGCATCTTCACATAATCATAAGAAACAAATGAGTGAGATGCTTTTAAATCATACATTATAATTAAGAAATGATTTTAAACTATGTGTTTTCCTTGTATAAGATCGTGAGATTGAGCCTCCTCTTTACCACTTAGAGTATACACTCTTCCTTTGGTTTGAGGTCTAGGGTTAGGTGTTGCCCCCTGTCATTGAGTACATTCCCTAGAAAAGCGCCCTAGTTGACCACATGTATAACACACTGACTGGCCTGCCAAACAAGGCCTGTCACCCATGTTGTTTCCTACATTTGGTACATATAGGCCCTAAAGGTCCCATTTGAACCTGCTTAACCTGGTCTTGTGGATAATTAAGTCTAGAAACATCCCTCTTGAATTTTTCATCTACTCTCTTCCTCTTTTGGGAGCTCTATAACCTCTGCTCCGGTTGACGTTTATCATCATGACCGTTTATGATTCTACATTTATTTACGAAAGTTAGAAAATCCCTAATCTAAAAAGGCTTGATAGCCCTTCTTATCTCATCTCTCAACCTCTCTTCAAACTTTACACACTTCTACTCCTTATCCGGGTAAAATCTAAAATAAGAGGAGAACTTAGATAACTCCTCAAACTTGGCCACATATTGACCAACAGACATACCACCCTGTTCAAGTTTTAAGAACTCCATCTCTTTGGCATTTTGTAGGTTTTTAGGGAAGTATTTGTCTTGAAAAGAAGTTCTAAACACTCCCCAGGTAATTTGGGTACTGGATGCCTTAAACAACCTCTTGGCATCTATCCAACAACTCTCTACCCCCTCCCCCCACTAACATATAAAAAGCAAAGATAACCTTTTGCTCATCAGAACAAGCCATAACTATGAAGATCTTCTCCATTTCGTTAAGCCATCCTTCTGTCCTAACCAGGTTATATTCTCCCTTAAAGGACAAAGGGTTAACCTTCCTAAACTTTGAAAGATCTAAGAAATTTTGGTTCCTTAATATTGGAACTTCATATACTGGTTGTACTAGCGATGCTAGCTGCTGAGGTAGATTTGCTTTCATCCTCTCTAAAGCCCTGTTGGTGACAGCGGTCTGCTCCCTCATTGTAGCTCTCATCTCCATGAACACTCCAGTCATATCGGCTGGACAATCATTGGTAGATCTCTTGTTTCCTCGAGTACGCCTAGGTGAAGCCATAGTTTCCTATGCACACAAAACAATACATATTGAGTTGATCAGTCTCAATATCATGTAATAGTATGCCAGTAGCTAGTAACATTCATACCTAAGACTGTCATGTAATTTTATCTATACATCTCACATTGAGACAAGAAAATGCATAACACATAACATGAACCACTAAACATGCTCAAGCATGTTAGCCCATAGCCTGACTCAACAGGATGAACTGCTCTGATACCATAATATAACATCATAAAACTAAAACCATAGTATATCCAAAATATACATGAGTAAACAGAATTAGGCACGTTACTTCTATCATATAAACATCATACTACTTTTATAATAATCATACATATTATTATAAAGAGCCTCGAGAGGGAAATGTAATGTGTACGTGAATATAAAACATCTGAAATTTTTCCTTTACTAATAAAACAAGTATAAGTGTTTAGTACATCAGAGTTTGAAAGTGAACAACCAAAGCCCCAAAGGCCTATGTACATTACATAAAACTCTATACAACCCCAATGCAACAATTAAAATATATAAGGCATCGAAAAAATGAGTAAGTAAAACTACTCTAAGTCACCATCTTCATTTCTTCTTCTTGGAAGAATCTTGTGCTAGATTTATCACGGAAACAAACAAACGGGTGAGAATTATAAAATCCTTAGTAATTCAATCACATTTAATGACATCATAATAACTCCAACTTCTTTGGAGAAATCAAGTCCTTTAATAACATCTAGTAAGGTGGAAAAAGCCAAAAGTGTTCCTTTTTCTTCTTGAGGAAAAAAATTCAATTATTGTTATGGTTCAATTTCTTATAATTAACCATTTATAGCAAAAATCATAATAACATCCATAGATAATAGGAATCATAAGTATATGAGTCACATGAGAGCTTAACTCACTATCACTTGAACATATACACATTCTCTTTGTGTAAACTTTTATAATACAATTCCAAGGTCTATACATAGTTCATATCTCTTTAATGATAAAA
The DNA here is from genome assembly GCA_029884605.1 of Ormosia emarginata. Classification (NCBI taxonomy): domain Eukaryota; kingdom Viridiplantae; phylum Streptophyta; class Magnoliopsida; order Fabales; family Fabaceae; genus Ormosia; species Ormosia emarginata. Next base: position 3,997,137 of record JAQQTP010000083.1, read on the forward strand.
TAATTGCTCATACAATTGTAATTCATATGCTAATGCTTATGTATTGTCGTATGCTAATACCTATGGAATGTCTAATGTTATTGCTTATGCAATGTCATATGTTAATGCTCGTGAAATATCATTCTCAGGAACATGGTTCCTTGTATCTTATGATAGGGAGGGAATATGTTACTTCCTCAACCTATCGGTAACCCTGGTTCTATTGATGGAGACCTTGTTGGGAAGTCTCATATTAGAAATGTAGGATCCCCTTCCCCATCAAGGATCAACTCTTACAATTCCCATCTGTGATAAGGACCTTTTGAGAAATTTCACCTTGACAATTTAGGATCCACTTCCTTTTAAGGTCCATTTCAGGTAGTTCCATGTACAATGAACACACATCACATCATTTTCATCGTAAGCTCAACTTCAACAATGTAAATGAGTTGTTCATAATAGACATGCAATTATGGCTCAACTTTAACAAATAAAGGAGCAATTCATGTTTCTAATACACTTTCATAGCTCAAATTTAGTAAATAAATGAGTAATTCATTCCCTTTAAGTACAATTCATGAGATATGATCAATATAATACAAATGTTCCTCTTTATGCATGAGGTCGAGGCATAATACCTCCATTTCACAAGTGAACTCAATGCACAATATTCTTGCTCCCTAAAGAGCCAGATGCACTCTATTGTCGAACAGTAAAGCGTCAGGAATCCCTTGCACAAAAGTATTTTAATTATTCTTGATTCATTGAATAACTCAATTGGGAACTCGATTCTCAAAATTCTCAATTGGAAAGTATAGATTTATAAACTAAAATTAAACCAAATGTAATCCTTTGAAAAATCATTCATTGTTTTTAGAATATGTAAATTATTATTCCTATTGAGAAAATTCAATGATGACAATATACTCAGGGAGCGATATTGCACCAAAAAATTAAATCAATATAGATAAATAATTGATCCAAAGATAATCAAAGAACTAATCCATTCAATAGAAAAAGCATGATTGAATCCATAAATAGAATAAATTATGAGATTATTCGGAGAAGAAAACATCAACAATGAATTGAGAATGATAAAGCAAAGAAGTTTTAATAATTAAAAATCAAATACATAAATTAAAAATAAATTGAAAATACCATCTACTGTGCAAGTTCATCCCTAACCCTCCTTGAGAATTTAATTCTCCATACTATGATGAAAGTCAAATCAGTTCTAGAGAAAAACCTTCAAGTCTATCGTCTCTCCCTTCTCTTCACAAAAAGTTTAGCTTATATATGTCCCCCAACAAGACCCTAAAAAAATGGAATAAAAAAATGATGAGGAATATTCATTGGTTTCTAGGCATGAATTGTGGCCCATTTTTAACCCAATAATCATCTGAATTAGAGAAATACTATTTAACAATGAATTGAAGCCCTTTGTGTAAGCTTTCCAATGCCACTTGAAGCATGCCAATTTGATATCAGATGAGAGAGTTATGATTAAAATATGAAAATATGTCCAGGCTATCTCCTAGCAAATTTCGGACTTAGACTTATTGCAATTTCCTCTTGTGATTTTTTTCTTTTTTTTTTCTTGATCTAAATTCCGCTTAAACCCCATGAGAGTCCTCCTTTGAATTTGACTGGGCTTTGACTTACTCTTTTATGAACTCTAAAATTAAACACACAAATCTGCTTAAGAGTATTCCAAAGTAAATAGAAACTCAATTTAGAAATACACATTAATTCCAATTGTTTTTATTCACATTTTAGCATTTTAACCCAATAATAGAGTATTTAGAGAGCATTTTCGTACACTCATCAAGTCAACTTAGGAAACACACTAGTAGTCTATTTCTCGATAGAGTCTATCGTCCAGCTACATCTCTTTTTGCTTTAGTTCATTCTAATATTTGGGGTCCTAGTCATATCGAGTTTACTTTGGGTTCCAAATATTTTCTTACTTTCATTGATAACTATTCTCAGTGTACTTGGTTATTTTTAATGCAAAACAAGTCTGAGTTGTTTTCTATTTTTTAGAAACTTTATAATGAAATAAAAACCCAATTTGATGTTCCAATTTGTACTTTGCATAGTGACAATGCCGGTAAATTTTTTTCTCAGCCTTTTCAACATTTTATAGCATCTAATGGCATTCTTCACCAAACATGTTATGCTTATACCCCTCAACAAAATGGGGTTAATGAGTGCAAAAAGCAGACATCTGATTGAAACAACTCGAACAATCTTGCTTTATAGTTGTTTCTCTTTCCATTTTTAGGGCGATGTGGTTCTTACTGCCTTCTACTTGATTAATCGCATGCCCTTTTTTGTGCTTGATAACTAGTTACCCACTTTGTGTTGTTTCCTCGTCAACCCATCCATTCTCTTCCACCTTGTGTCTTCGGGTCAACATGTTTTGTCCATAATCTCACTCCCAATCTTGACAAACTTTCTGGCTGCTCCATCAAATGTGTTTTACTCTATTACAATCATTCTCAAAAGAGCTATCGTTGTTTTTCACCTACTCTCCACCGTTACCTGGTCTCTGTTGATGTAACATTCTTCTAGTTTGTTTTCTTCTTTGACTCTTCTAGTTTGACTCTGGAACCCATTATTGAGTTCTTCCCTGTTCCTCTTCTTCTTGTATCAGCTGAATCAGGAACCCCTTAGCCACCTCCTATTGGAGGACTCCTACCGATCATACGCCTATTTCAAGTCTATCATCGTCGGCCTCAGCCACCTCCACCGCCACTACCTTACTTTCCTCCGAAACTAACTCCTTTGCCAATTCCGGCACTGCCTTCTGAGCCTGACCTTCCCATTACTCTCCAAAAAGGTATACAGTTTACTCGTAATCCTTTTCCTCACTATGTTACTTTGAGTTATCATCGCCTATCTTCTTTGCATTTTGCATGTCTTTCTTCTTTGTCTTCTGTGTCTATTCTTAAATCTCTAAGTGACGCCTTATCCCATCTTAGGTAGAGATACGCTATGATTGACAAGCTTATAATTAACACCTTATTCCATCTTGGGCACTTGGGAACTTGTTCCTCTTCCTCTAGGAAAGTTTGTTGTAGGTTGTTGGTGGATCTATACAATCAAGGTTAGCCCATATGGCAAGCTTGATCACCTTAAGGCACGTCTAGTGGTAAAAGGATATACCCAGATTTTTTGCTTGGATTATGGGGACACTTTCTCGTTAGTGGCAAAGATGGCTTCTCTTCAACTCTTTCTATCTATGGCCACTATTCACCATTAGCCCCTTCATCAGCTGGACATTAAGATATACTTTTCTCAATGGTGATCTAGAAGAAGAGATTTATATGGAGCGACCACTAGGGTTTGTTGCTCAAGGGGAGTCTTCTGGCCTCATTTGTTGTCTTTACAAGTCCTTGTATGGTCGCAAACAATCTTTTCCAGCTTGGTTTGGTCGATTCAATATTGTAGTTCAGCAATTTGATATGATTCGAAGTGAAGTTGATCACTCTGTCTTCTATCGCCATACAGGCTAAGGTTACATTTATTTGATTGTGTATGTGGATAACATTGTTATCACAGGCAGCGATCACCAGGGTATAACTCAGACAAAACAACACCTCTGTCATCACTTTTAGACCAAAGATCTTAGTAAACTTTGTTATTTCTTAGAAATAGAAATGACACAATCCAAGGATGGTATAGTTATCCCACAAAAAAGTGCATTTTGGACATCCTTGAGGAAACAAGTTTGTTGAATAAAAAACCTATTAACACTCCTATGGATCCTAATGTTGGGCTTTTATCGGATTAAGGGGAGCAAATCTCTGACCTAAGAAGATATAGAAGATTGGTTGAAAAATAAACTATCTCACTGTTACCTATCCAGATATTTCTTTTGTAGTGAGTATGGTAAGTTAGTTTCTAAACTCACCTTATGAAAGACATTGGGATGCAGTCAATTGTATCCTGAAGTATATTAAAGGAGATCTAAGAAAAGGCCTCGTCTATGAAAAAAAGGGGTCATACTCAAATTGTTGGATATTCAGATGCTAACTAGGCAGGCTCTCTTACTGATAGAAGATCCACTTTTGGGTATTGTGTATTCATCGGGGGTAATCTGATATCATGAAAGAGTAAGAAACAAAATGTGGTCACAAGATTAAGTGCCGAAGCAGAATATCAAGCAATGGCTTTAGCCACTTGTGAACTCATTTGATTAAAACAACTATTTAAGGAGCTTCGATTTGGGGATATTATTCAAATGATGCTTATTTGTGATAATGAAGTTGCATTGTATATCTCCTCCAATCCAGTGTTTAATGAGAAGACCAAACACATAGAGATAAATTGTCATTTTATTAGAGAGAAGATTCTATCTGGAGATATCACCACTAGCTTCATCAATTCAAATGATCAACTGGGGATGTTTTCACTAAGCCTTTGAGAGGTCCTCAGTTAAGCTATATTTGTAACAAGCTTGGTGCATATGACCTATATGCTCCAACTTGAGGGGTAAAGTTAAAAACTATGTAAATAGTGTCTATATTCATTGTATAGGCTAACTAAATCATAACCAAATCATGTAATAACGATAATTAGGATTTTTTGTAATCTTTGTATTTATTACAATAACTCTATATAATTCAGCTTATATTATGTAATTCAAACACACGATTTTCTTCATACGTCTCTCTTTTCTCTCTTTCAACAATGTTCATCATTTTACTTGCTATTTTATTGTTTTTAAACTTTACTAACCATTTGCCATTAGCCAATTGTGTGGAAGTTGTGTGGCTACTTTCTATCTAGGAGCATTCTTTGTTCATCCTAGGAATACATAGTGGGGGAATAGAGTCCCTTCCTTGACATTAATTGCTTGATTGTTGGGAATCGAGGGTTGCGAATTAGTTGAGCCATTAAGCTAATTAGCCAGGTAAAATTCGTATATAGATCCTCTTTTTTTTTTTTTTGCTTTATACAAGTTAAAGGGAGTAAGAGCTTGTATTAGGGTAATGCACAAGTTTGATTGAGGGTTTATAGTGAACTTGTAAATGACATACCAATCAAGGACTCAAAACCTTTGCATTGATTTCATTTTACCAATTTAGTCAACACACATTAGAAATATCATAGTAAACTTTTTTTATTACGATGTTTTCACACAGTCTTTGAATGTGATACTAATCCTCGCTCAGGCCTATAAAGCTATCCCTCTATATAAGTACTTTTCTATTGTTGGCTCAAAACCTTGCTATTACATAGACCCCTCAACTACTGAGCTCAAATTTGCTTACTAATTGAACCATATCTTTTTGGTAATATGATAGTGATCTAACCCATAACATGAAGTATATAAGAGTACAAATTGTTGTTTTTGGTCTAAGAGTAGGATGTTCCCAAAGACATTGTTACGAGACTAGACTAACCCCTTGGGTATTGTTGCAACTAGGAATTGTTTCCAACAATTGCCTTCTTTAGGGTTAATACTTTGGTCTTCTCCAAAAGATTAAAAATTAATTTTAATGTCATGTTTGCCTTTCCTTTATATTCTGTATGTTGCATAGTTATTAAAACTAGATCGGTCATTGACTCAGTCAGGGCAATGAGTCAATGGGTCACTGGTTCAACCAATGAATCACCGGTTGAACCACATAAATAAAATGAATATATAAATATTTAATATAAATAAAAAAATACATAAAATTATATGCACACATATTTTAGATAGAAACTAACATTAATATATGTAACTATTACTTTAAATATTTGAAAAAAAATAAAGAACATATAAAACATATCAAATTAAAATAGTTGAATCCTATAATCCAAATAAAAGTTATAGCATAGGGTTGTGCATAGAGCATTTGAGTTTGAGATTTTTGGCCCAAAAAGTAAACAACTTAACTAGATCCCACTTCTAATTGTTAATATTAATAATAAAAATAACAAAGCTAAACCTAGCTAATATGGGTCTTCATTTTGTGCCGTATAGAGAGTGAGCAGTAAGTTCTCTCTAAAATTCAAATATCTAATCAACACCAAGCAACACTATGCACTGTCGTTTGGCCAGCCTCATCGTCACTAAGAAACCAAGCAATAAGTTATCAAGGTGAATAGCGGGATGGGTTTGCGAGCAGTGGGCTCGCCGACAACGACTATGAGCGTACCGGCGATGGGCTATGTGGGGGCTGCAAGATTTGTCTTTCAGGTAAGGATGCACTGCCACAAGATGGGTGGGATACGACTGCTGCGTCTAGTTGCAAACTTGGTGAATTCTAGGTTGATTGAATAAACTCAACTGGTTCATACTAGGTCGACAACACATTTGATTCGATAAGTTGCTTGGATCGGTCAGTCTGAGCTAATTTTTTACTTAAATGGTCATTTTGGTCCCTTATTCATATTGGGCCTATCATTTTAGTCCTTGGCTCAATGAAATTAACATAAACGTCCCTCACTCAACCAATTGTCTGTTAAGTTAGTCTAACTATTAGCTAGTCTCTGTTAACACTAACGGAGATTTTGATCTGTCACGTTAGGTGCCTTGCTAGATGCACACGTGGTGTAACATCTCATACAAAACATATTATACTTTTATATGTGTACACAGGTAGCATATGACTTGTTTGATATGTCAATGAAGTTTTGTGATGAACTGAGTTAGTTTAGGCCCGTTGCTGCAACACAGAATGTGGTAAATGACCTAAAATGACTCAAAAAATAATATAAATTGCTATTTGAATGGAAAAAGGTTTGGATAAATTGTTTCTAGGTCACAAATGAGCTAAGTAAGGTGTGGTTAAAGTTTGAGAGTAATCGAAGTTAGTTTAATATTTTTAGGCATGTTGGTTGTGCATTTCAATACCGGATTGATCCCCAGCAGATATGAAAAAGTAGAGGAATGGTGAAACAAGATTTTTAATGAATCTTAGGATTTATTTCAAACTTGTCGAAAGCTGAAAATCTGGATTTGGAAGAATCTAAGTGTTCTTAGCAGATCGGGATTTTGGTATCTATCCTTAAGAAGCAAAGTCTTACTTTGCTTTTCACGGATAAAGGCAAGAGAAAACAGAAAAGAAAAGAGGAAAAAAGAGAAGAGAAAACCGAAGGAAGAAAGAAGAGAAAGAGAAGAGCAAAAGGAAGAAAATCTAGAGGGCTAAGGATCAAGGCAAAGGAGAAGATTCAAGATCAAGATCAAGGCTTCAAGATCTTCATCTAAGCAAGAGGTAGGGGTGTTTTCTATCCTTGTTTCTCTACATTTTCTAGGCTAGAACTTGAGTTTTTAGATGGAGAACAAGGGTTTTCAAAGATGGAAAACTAGTTTCTTAAGTTAGATTCTTGTCTCCATTGTTTGAATTGGTTGTTTCATATTAATGAGAGCAAGATAGTTAGTTTTTATCCATAGATAACATTAGTTGGTTCTTGAGTATGAACATAGGTCATGAACAACCAAGGGGGTGATTTTGGTGTTTGGTTCAAATTAAGAGAATTAAAAGGTTGTAAAAGTGTTACAACATGTTTAGAAGATGTTGGTGAAGCTAGAAATCACCTAGGGACCAATTTTTTATGATTGGAAGCTAAGATAAATTTAATGGAACAGTGCACAGTTTCTGTAGAATCTGAGTTTTGCGAGGCATGCTTGGCGTGGCCAGAGGTGTGAGCATGCCACGACGTGGGGTAGTTTTCTGTCTAGAATTAGCACCCGAGAGCAGGGTGTCGCGGCGTGCCTAGTTTTGTACCACGACGTGAGACCCTGAAGCTCTAAAATGCCATTTTTGGATGTTTTGAGTTCTCTAGTTGTTAGGATCCTTTGTTTATGCCTAATAAAGGGTGTTGAGGCACTAGAAGGGGTATTTCTTAGATAGAAAGACCAAGTGGCATACAAGGAAGAGAAAAGAAAAGTGTATGCATCCATTGGACATGGATTGCCATAGACCAAGAGTTTAGTTTCTATAGCAACTTAGTGTTGCATAGATTTCACAAGAGAGGTTGTAAGAGAGTTAAGAAACTAAATGAGAAGAATTGAGTGCCATAGACCCTAGTTGGCAAGGGTGAATGCCATAGTGCGTGAAAGCTCTCAAAGAGTGAAGTAAAGTTAGTAATGCAAGGATAGCAGTGTACTAAGCCTAGTTGGCATTGGTTAAATGTTGTAGTGCATGAACTGCTCTTACAGGGAAGAGGCAGTCTTAGTAGTGCAAAGGAGATCTTAGTACAAAGGTTATGTGGTAGTTATGTTAGAGATAGGACATAACACTGCATTTTCACACACTCACATCACACTTCATACTTACTTACTATTCCTAGAGACCAGAAAGTGGAGGCTTCCACTCAGTTTTGGTGGCAATATCCACCCAGTTAAGGTAAGCTACTTAGTAGACTACTTGGTAGGTTAAGGAGGAAACATGCTATGATAACAAAAGGTCACAGATTATTATGGCAGATTACCTCTCTACCTAAGGGGAATAGTTAAGTATCACGACACTACACCTACATTGCATACACTTTTCTTTAAGCATACATCATCTCATCATTACATTATTAAATTTTTCTTTTTTTAGATATTTTGTGTGATTGTTGTGTATGTGTTACTTTGTACCTTCGGTGACAGCTGTATAGGTGGTTGTCTAGTTGACTATTTCAAAAGATTGTATGAGCAGTTGTTTGATATCATCGTGATTTCAGTTATGAGAACAAAAGTATAATTTGCTTAGAAACATTACATAGAGAGGAAGTTTGTAATTGATTCTCATGCAGGAAATATTAGTTTGTTTATTAGTTTCAATGTGGTTTATTCTTTGCGAAAGTTTAAACTACTGGTTTTGGTTACTTATACTGAGAAATGTGATTTCTCACCCTGTTTGTTGCCATGTAAATCTAGGTAGAAGCTTTTCAAAAGGGAGGCAAGAAGAAAAAGTATGAAGACTAGTGTAGTTTATATGCTTTATGTAGATAAAGTTTGTATTTTATACCAGATCTGGTTGAATAAAAAGTTTATGTAAACTAAGTACCTTTTTAGGCATAGTTGTTTGTATAAATTTTTTAGTTTTTCGCAAGGCTCTCAATTATTATTTGTTTTAATAATATGAATTAGTATGATGTTTAAGTTATAATGCTACTTATCCAAGTATATGCATGGTATACATGGTTACTGGTATTAGGGTGTTACACGTGGCAACCCACTCCCCTATGCCCTTTCCTAAATGCGAAAATGACATCATTTCCCTTCCCTAAGTGGAACAACGTCATTTTTTCTCACCTTTTTCACCAAATTTCCACTCTTTAAACCCTAATTTCCAAATATAAAAGACCTAACCCCTAATTTCTCCCTTACTTCCCATTGCAGTAGTAACTCAAACTAAGACATTGAGAGATGATGGGCGGCAGAAATCTTTATTTCATGAATCGATAACACCAAAGAGCCTCAATGTTCAAAGGTAGATGGAATGTGAGCACAACTATAGGTTCGATGGGTAATGGTCCCCATTACAAGGGAGGTGATGTAAGGTTCTATAATGGTGGGACGAAAGTTGTTGTTTGAACCTCCAAGATCCCAAGGAATCCTAGTAGACTATTTTATTCATGCCTATTGACAAAGGTAACTAGGGGTACCTATGTGCTTTGTATTTCCTTATAAGTTGCTTACCTATTAACATCCAAGTGCCTTGTTTATAGGATGATGGGAACAATTGTCAATATTTTGCTTGGGTTGATAATGGAATTGATGACATTGTAGCTGGCACAACTAAGAATGAGATTTGGAGGATGAATCTTATGTGGAAGGTTAGAAGTTTCGAGGTTTGCAAAGTGAAGTTAGGAGTCTAAGATTGACTGTAACAACAATGTGTATTATGATGATGTATTTTATGATAATTTGGGGGTTTGTTCTTTCCTTGAAGTAGTTGCAGGAGTATTAGCATTAGGATATGTGTAGTTGAGAAGGTTTGCTATTAGGATGAGTATTTTATGTAATGGTTTAGTGGCTAGTGAGAGTTCTAAATAATGCTTTGACATCAATGAAACTATTTCTTAGTAAATGTTGTTGCTTGTTTATGTTCTGTAGTAGGCTGCATTGAATTGAAATGGTGACTAATTAACTTGAGTAAGTAAAATGATAACGATAGGAACAAAAACTTAAATAAGTTAAGTAAAATGAAATGGTGACAAATCATTCATTGCAAATTGACTTGGAAGTCTTACAATTAAGATCTAATAGATACATGTAACCAAAACTCTATGGGGAGCATTTACAAAGAAGACATTTTTAATACTACCTAAACCCTTAACTGTATTGTAGTCCCATAAGTGCAAAACCCTTAACATCTCCACGAAGAGCATTTACAAAAAGACATTAAGAGTGTACTTGTGTTCCATAATTGTCATCTGCACAAAAAATAAACTATACTTGTATCCGTTTCATAAAAGCACAGCAAATCCAACACCATATACATTATTATCCTAGATACATTATCCAAAATACTTCACAGCCATTGTTGTAAATGTTGTCACACTTAGGCCATTCATTGAAGTATGCCTTAGTCCATGAGTATTTAGACCACTTGGCTAGATAGACCCTTGCCTTCTCATTCTATATCTTCACCCTCTCCATAGTTGTTCTAAACTAAGCTTGAGTAGTTGCTCTTGCACATTGCCATTTAACATTCCTTAACTCTTTGTCCTTAAACTATTTTATAAAATTTTTCCATAGGTGCAAAGAACATAACTTGTGATGTACTACAAGGTTCACTTCTTACATAACTGGCATAAGGCCTTGCAAAACACATGTATAAGTAATTCATATTAGTCATTGATAGTGGAGTAAATAATTCATAGTAGTCCCTCTTAGATGAATAACTAATTCAAATTTGTCCTCTCGAATTACCTTCTGCATATCTGAGATAAAGTACCAACCATGTTCCCTATGATCCCCTAAGTCCTCTTTAACCAGTGTCAAAGACCACTTCCAGTTGTTTATATTCTCAATGTCAACAATGGTATACACAATCACAAAAATATGATTGTTGGCATCATGTCCTACAATAGACAACAATTGGCCTCCATAATACCCTTTAAGGAACAACCATCTAAGCCAATCAATGGTCTACAACCTGCCTTGAAACATCTCATTCACCCTTCAAGGCATACATAGAACCTTTCAAGCTGTGGTGGGGAATGAGGGATTCAGATAACATCTATCTTAATAGTAGAGTCAGGATTGCTCCTCAATAATTCTTGGGAAAGTCCCACTTTGCATTTTACTTTTATTCACATGTGGATCTTCATTCTCTTCTTCATCCTCTTCAGCAGGAAAAGTACGAGGCCTGTTAGGGCTATCCTCTACACTGTCATAATCATCAGAGGACTTATTATCTTCAGCAGATGATTCTTCATGTTGATTATCTCTATATCTAGTGACCTAGCACTTGTTTGAAGTGGTGAGTTAAGTGTGTCTGGGGTTGGTGCATTGGTTTGGATGTGGTCATTTAGTGCCTTATATTATTCCTCATCCAAGTATGCTAATATCTCTAGGTCAACAATAACGAGGTATTCAAAATAGACATCAATCTCCCCATTGTTATGTGTAGAAGCTATGTACATATCAAGCACATCCAATTCTGTCTTCAAGTACCTTAGCCCACTATCCAAATCTTTCTTAGGCACTAACAAATAGAAGTTCTCAAACGTATGATAATCATGAATCTTGCACCAATCTCTAACAGTAAAAACACTCATTTTGTCCACATCACATTTGAGCTAATTGTCTATTTCACCCCCTTCATAGTCAAGTTTCCCTCCAACATCATACACAAACTTACCATCATAGTGAAACACAAAAGTTACTTGATACCACAACTACACCAATACACACAACACTAATTAAAAGGTTATTAAAATGTACAATTTTGCCTTGGTGCATGTGTGTTATGCAACAAAAAACTGAGACAAATTTAAGCCAAGGATATAGCACCATATGCATCAAGCACAAGGAACAATAAAACTTTGATAGAAAATTTGTACCAAGGACCACACACACCACACTAAGGAGACATGGACCACACCAAAAAAAAACACAAAATAGAGAGCACATTTTGGGAAAAAAGACGCACCTATGCCAAGCTTGAAGAAGATGAACAGAACGAACATAATAGATTTTTGGGGATGAATGTTGGTTAGATTATGAGAGAATGGACGAGGTTCTCTCAATGTCTTAGTTTGAGCCTCTATTGTAATAGGAAGTAGGGCAGAAATTATTAGGGGTTAGGGCTTTCAAATTTGGGAATTAGGGTTTATGGGGAGCAAATTTAGAGAAGATGATGAGAAGAAACAACATTGTTCTACTTAGGGAAAGGGAAACGATGTTGTTTTTGCATTGAGGAAAGGAGAGAGAGAAGTCAATTGCCACGTGTGCATACAGCTAGGCATTTAACGTACCATATCATCATCTCTTTTAGTGTTAACAGAGGCTATCTAACGGTTGGATTAACTTGATCGACGATTTACTAGGTGAGGGACATTTTTGTTAATTTCGTTGAATTAGGGACTAAAATGACTGGCTCTATATGAATGAGACCAAAATGATAATTTAGTCGCCAATTTTTATAACTATGATGTGTTGGTTTGGTTTAGATGAGCTTTGGAAAAATGTCCTTTTTATATTATCTTTTTTAAAATATTTTTATTAAAAGAATAAAATTTATTTTATGTTTAGATGTAAATTTGAGACATTTTTATGTTGTGAAAAAGGGTCCTTTTTTAAAAAACACAACACTTGATTAGAAAAGGTACTAGCAATATAATTTTTTTTGGTACTTCAGCTTATTTTTAAAAAAGAAAACCTTTTGATTGGTGCAAAATATACTAAAAAGTAATTTTTATTATAAAAAATCCTTTTTCTTATAAAATATAAGCACAACCCATGCAGCAAAAAAATTACTTAAAATTTGGGACACAAAATGGGTTTCTCTTAATAGTATTAATTAGTTCTTTCAATTAAAACTGGCGTTTTTACTTTTGATGGTACTACTTGCTCTTTAATCTATATTTTTTTTTAGTTGAGTAAAAAATATAAGTAATAATAAAACAGGATTGTTAGCGACTTGTATATTTTGTTTTGAACATAAAAAGTCAAAATATTTCTTTATAAAATAAACTAGTCTAGACAATATTTTAGTAACTTTGGATTATCAAATTCAAAAAAGAAAATTAATATTAACACAAATTATAATAATGAAAGAGAATTTAACTGATCTTCTCATTAAAAAAGAGGAAAATGATAAAGAATAATAAATTTAATTATTTTATAAAAAAATATGCATACATAAAATGTTCATAATATAATTTTTTGGGTACATAAATTTATGAGATAAATTTATAAAATATAATTAATTTAAATTGAATTCAAATAACATATAAATATAAATATAAATATTATACAAATCAGTTTATGTCTAACGTGATAAAAAATTTCATTTAAAAGTCATTTTTCAATTATTTTACATGCTATATATCTTTATTATCCTTTTTATTTTTCATTTATTGAATAAATCCACATATTAAATATTTAAACACACTTTAATCTATATTTTAATAAATAATAAATAATTAATAGAGATAATAACAAAATTTGATTTTCTCTCTTCATGAAAACTGCGTTCATTTATTCTCTTAAGTTAACTTCTACTATTTTCTTTGTTTAATAAATGAGTTAATTTGATTTATTTGATCAAAATAAAATAAAAAGTCAAATGTTGGTGTACAAGTTGATTTTTTTTTCTTTTTGAATTGTATGTTAAAGTTGTTTTTAAAAAAAACATGTGAGACTTTTTGCCAAAACCAAATTTTAAAATTACTAACCTGCACTGAAGATGTGAAAGTTAGGAATCCCTATAATAAAAAGTCTACTATAACTATAAATTATAAAATTAAATAAAATGCTTAACTATAATTATAGTTACAATGTAGGAAGTTAAGCAATGTATGAAGGCAGTCACAACTGTAAAATAAGAAGTATTTATAATTTTACTGTTTTTATATATCATTTTTATATTTGTTTAATTAATTAAAGAGACACTTCATTTATTTTAAGAATTAAGACAATCCAGGAAAAAAAAGTTTTAAATCATCCCTAATATGTCATTGTATATATAGCCAATGACCACTTCAAATCATCCCTAACATGTCATTGTATATATATTGCCAATGACCACTTCAGTGATTTGAAATTTAATTTTACTAAAATATGTTTACTATTGTCTGTATTAAATAATGTAAGTTTAATTAGGGCTGTAAATAGGTTGAGGCAAAGTTAGCATTTAAAGCTTACACTTGGCTTATGAAAAAAAGAAGCTATTCAAGTTTTAGTTATTTATTTAAATGAGTCAAATTTAAAACTTGAGTTTGACTTATTTAAAAATTTGAAATTTGAGTTTGGCTTATTTAATTTTCTTTTATAACTAGATTACTTTTCTTTTATCAAAATCTCTCCCTGAAATAATTTTTAAGTACATTAATTTAGTATTTAGTAGACATCTTTGTGTTAGAAGATGAAGTAAAAATGAATAAAGTTTTTTTTCATAATCCATTACATAAAAATTTCACCTTTCTATAGAAGCTTTTAGTTAATGTTTTAAAAATCAAATCGAAGATTAAATTGGCGAGACCTTCGGATGATGCTTGGATTTGTTCAACTTATTCAATTTATAGTTAAACTAGGGCTGAATCGAATAATGTTCAAACTAGAATATATCTTATTCATGGTTCAATCGGTTCAACCAGACTGTTTGGTTTGTTTTAAAAACATTATGTTTAATAAGTAATAGCAACAAATGAATTATTATTTCTATTTTTTACTTATCTAAACAATTACAACTTATTTTATGTTAATTTTTTACTATTTATATATAATGAATAATTAATATTTTGTGTGTGAGAGAGTTATTCATAAGTTTTAATGTGAAGCTTATACAAAGTTTAAATTTTAATTTATTAATGTACAAATAATATGTACAAGAGAGTATGCAACCATCCAAAATATTACCCGTGTAGAATTAAATCATTGGCATGGCTATCTCCATAACTATTTGTTTATTTTGTTGATGCTTTCATAATCCACATTGTTCAGTAGTAGATATTAAGATGTACTTGAGATAGGCACGTACACGGTGGCTTCCTTCTTGAGTAGCAACGGAGCTTGATCAACAGGGGTGGTTGGTACCTGCGAAGGGACTCCAACACTCAAGTCACGTTGTGCACAAGAAAGGTTTATGCAGTAAGTAATAAGTGACCTATAGAAGGTGAATAAGCCTGATATTTTTAGAATGTGATTAGAGTTTTGTCTCCCTTAATTGTAGTAGGAAATCCCTATAAGATTGGAATACTAATATTGCAGTTAAGAGCAGTTAGAGGTAGCCCAGATTTCCTCTCGCACATCCAACTCAGTCACGAGAATGTCAACTTGGTCTAGAATTAGGCAAGATGTGCCAGCTTTTGGTTTCTTGGCTGTCCGGCTGATCTTAAGGCTCTTATTGTAGCATTTATGTGCTATGACCTAATCCCCCTTGTCTATGACGACCTCATTATTCTTGCTGAGGAATTTCATGGCCAAGTGGGTAGTAGATACCACGGTGCCAAGGACATTTAGAGCAGGATGACCCAAGATGATGTTATACGCTAAGGGGCAGTCCAAGACCAGAAACCTAACGTTGACAGTCCTGAAGAGTTTAGTGCTCCCTAAGGTCACGTGAGTCTCAAAATATCTTGCCAGAGTGATATTTTCTCTAGTGAACCCAGTAAGCTCGCTGTCATAGGGAGTCAACTCTGAGCATGGAGCTTCCAGCTTTCGGTACAGGTCCATAAACATAATATCCATTGAACTCCCTTGGTCAACATAGATGCACCGAACCTCAACATTGGAAATTATTCCCAAGATAACTAGAGAGTCATCATAATCTAGGATAATTTCATTGTAGTCCTCGTCTGAAAAGGTGATGGGGGTGCCTTCCGATCTTTGGCTCGTGACTTGGGTGTAGAGTAGGAGACACTCAAAATCGCCACCATGAGCGCTTTCTTCAGAGCACCATTGGACGATCCATTGCTGACAAACCAACCAGCAATAGTGTTAATGGTTCAATTGGGCTGGGCACTGCGGTTGTCATTGTCATATGGAGCGTCCTGGTTTCAATCCTATTGGTTGTCAATATCGCGGCGGGGTGGACTTCGGGATCTTCTCTTAAGACTCCAGGTCCTTTTTCTTTAGCATAGAGATGGGCTTTGCTGAGGGCTATATCTTTTTTCTCTCTGTCTTCCTCGGCGTCCGTCGTTTTGGACATGACTGATGTACTGATCTAGCTGTCTTGCCCTAATTAGCGATTCGATAACATCGCAGAGTTGGAAACAATCTTCAATGTCATGGCCGTAGCTCTTGTGCCATGAACAATGTTTAGTACAATCCTTCTGCCCTTGTTTCTTCAGAGGGGGTGACCACTTGATACCTTGGAACTTAGTCTATAACACTTCCCTCAAAATAGTTACACGTGGAGTGTAGCTAGAGTAATTGGTCTAGCATGGATTATCCTTGGAGGAGTTCTAGTTGCCTTTTTGGTGAGAGAGCTCACACTTCTCTAGGCTCTCCTTAGCCTTAGTAACCTCCACAAGGTTTATGTAATTCAGGGATTGTTGCTGAATTTCTTCTATATTTTCTTTCTTTTTCTTCGCTAAAGATGCAAAAAATTGGGAATCGGTCCGGAGGCCGCTTATGGCGTAGTGGAGAGCAATCCTGTCATTGAGGTTCTCCACATTGATACATGTTGTATTGAACCTTTTAAAGTACTCGCAAAGGGGCTAGTTGCGCCCTTGGCGAATCTCGATAAAGGATTCAATGGACTTGGGGTGCTCCTTACTGGTGGTATAATGGAGCAAGAAACGTTATCTGAGATCCGTTCAATTGGTGATGGATCCCTGTGGCAAGGTCACAAACCATCTGAGGGTCCTTTTCTCTAGGAAAAAGGGGAAGGCATGACATAGCTATTGTGAGGATCCCCCATAGAAGCACGTAGATTAGACATAAATGTCTATGTGCTCATGAGGGTGCATGATCCCATCATAGAGCACCATGTTAGTGGGAAACTTGAAGTTTATTGGAACCCTAAACTCCATAAGTTGAGTAGCGAAGGGTTGTTCCTGATCATCGAGGTCCGAGTTTATTGTTAACAACATTAGACATTTTGACGTCATCGTGTGTTATTCCCCTATGATCATTAATCATGTTTCGTCTTTTGTCATCATGGTGTGTTCCAGACTAGCCCTCGCGCATGGATTGCTCCAGATTTTTCAATCTACAGTGTTACTCTTCCAGAATCACTGTTTGTCGCTACACTAAGTCTAGGAGAGGGTTTCTGGATGCATTTGACTGAATTGTGCCCTCTGGACAGTACATGCAATCATCTGCATAGTCGTTCTTAGGTCCCAGGTGTTGGTGCACTAGGATTCTGGGCCCATGAACGTTAGCATTGGCTCCATGCATGCAAGGACCAAGTCTTTCCCTCATAGAAACCCTGCATGATGGGTGTGGGCTTTTGTCAGAAAATGAAGTTTCATGCCCTTCACGTAGAGGTTTGAGGTTGGGTGCCTGGTTTCTCGTGGCGGAGGCTTCAACAACTGGTGGTGGAACAGGGTGAGGAGGATGGTGCATCGCTGGTCCTCGCCTTTAGTTTGTGAAGGTTTGCGTAGCCTCTCCTCTTCTTGAGTTATGTCTCATATTCACAATGGTTGAGTGGGAATAGAAGTTCATGGTTTCTCATAGATGGCACCAATGTTCAGTAGTGGATACTGAGGTATACCTGAGATAGGCATGTACACGGTGGCTTCCTCCTTGAGCAGTAGCAGAGCTTGATCAACGGGGGTGGTTGGTGTAACGTCCTAATACTAAAACTATAGTATATCTGGCTTATAGTTAAGAAAATAGAATTCGACACATCATTTCTTACTTTTACTCATTAATACACTATAAAAATAACTATACACATTAGTATATAGAAAGAGCCTTGAGATAAAAAGTAAAGAGTACAAGAATTTATACAACTAAAAGACTTGTTCTTTACTGTTACTTGTAGTACAAATATACGAAAATGTATAACATAAGCCCCAAGGGCATAAATACAAGCCATAAGGCATAAAATAGAACTACAATATATAAAACAAAGCTACCCTAATACATCATCTTCAATTCTTATTCTTGGAAGGAACTTGACCTGAATTTATCATGAAAATAACAAAGGGGGTGTGAATTCACAATTCTCAGTAGTATACACCTATATGACATCATGATAAATTAATCATTCATGATTATGGTTCAATTAGTTCTTAATTAATCGTTTTCCAATGATAAACTGGCCATATAATTGTAAATATCATGTTATTTGACAAAGTGTTTTTCTCACTTCTTTGTCTTTGGTAGAGGACTTTTCTCACTCCTCTACTATGACAAGGTGCTTTTCTCACTACCTTGTTTCATACATCCACCCTATTACAAAGTTTTTTTCTCACTACTTTGCAATATCAAGTGTGACATTACTGCTCATCAACGATCTAAAAGCTTACCTATGTTAATTCTCAAATTTTGGTTGCACAAAGGCTTGTTTTGTTACATATATGCTAGGAAGTTATTTTCTTCTTGAAATATCCTTATAAGTGTCTTAATTCATACTACAAAACATACATATAAGATCCCATTAAGTAGGGAACTCCATATCCTTATAATAAAAGGTAGGAAACAATCTATCATCGAGCGTTTAAGCTCTCACTTTCTCAGCACTTGATAGCCCCATGATAGCATAACGTTCCCAGTTTTCCTGTCATTGGGTGCTTAGGCGCCCAACTTTTGAGTGATTAATCGCTTAGCACCTGGCCATTCTAGCCTTATGCGCTTAGGCACTCGCTTCTTCGGCGGTTAGGCGCCCAACACATCTCACATTATGAAGTTGGCCGATTAAGCAACCAACTTTTGGGTGCTTAATGGCCCAATACCAGAGAGTTGTACTCTGTTCCATTGAGTTTCTAACTAACTCCTGACCCCTACAAACTCATCCAAGATGGTTTTAAACCTCATACATGGTCTCTAAGCATATTATAACTACCAAGCATAAACTCAAAACATTTAAACATGGAATCATGAACAAAGATAAAAAATCTCCAATACCCATTTTACAACTTCAACATCAATGAGTTATATGGACATCTCTAAGTCCAAAAATCTCAATCATGCATAAAATGAGTCGTAAACAAACTATTTCAACCATTGGAAGGCAATAATTAAGCAAAAGAAACCTTTAACCCTCTTAAACTCATTTCTACTATACTATCTTGCATGAAGCATCAAGATGTAGATAGGAAAAATAGATAATTAAGATCAAACACCCTTACCTTAACTCCTAAAGATGATGATGTTAAGCTTGGTTCCTCCTTCCTTTTTCCTCAGCTTTCTCTTCTTCCTCTTCTCCTGCTTCTTCCTCTTCCCTTTGCTTTTTTTTTCTCTTCTTTCTTTTTTCTTCTCTTTTCCTTTCCTGTTGTTGCATGAATAAGAGAAGAAACAAAGTCAAAGATGAGAGAAATGCTAGGGGTGGTGGATGGAAAGATGGAGAGATAAGGTTGAAAACTTTGATGTTAGCTGGAAATGTTATATCTCTTAAGAATGCATTAAATTTCCAATAACAAGTTTTTTTAACTTTCATAGGTGTTATAGAAAATTCTAGGATTCATCTCATTCCTAGATTCCTCATTTCATACACCTTTCACTATCACTTAAGCTCTATTGCTCTCACTTAACACCTTTCACTATCACTTAAGCTCTATTGCTCTCACCTAAGTTAAATTAAACCTAAGGAATTAAGCTAACAGGCTTTCAAGTGTCTATCTTAACCTATACTCATTACCAGAAAATCCATCATTCTTTACTTGATATCTTCACAAAAATTCTTAATTTTTCAAGATATACGTCTATTTAATCTGGTCCTTAAACTCTTACTCAGTGTTATTAGAAATGCCAAACTAATTCAGTTAATTTTTCAAAATTAAATACAATTAGTTCCAACCTTAAATGACCTATAAATAAATTCTCCATATCTATCTCCATCATTTAAGCAATTTATGCTATTTTCTAAGTTAATAACAACTATTTCTCACATTTAGTGTTATAGAAAAACATCTAAACTAGATGGCCACTAGAATTAACAAGCAATTCAAACAATAACTATAGTACTACTATAACCATATTCAAGACTAACAGTTTAAGGAGGATGTTACAGTTGGTACCCGCAAAAGGACTCCAACGCTCAAGTTAGACTGTGCACAAGAAGGGTTTATATATGCAGTAAGCAATAAGTTACCTGTAGAAGGTGAATAAACCTGATATTTATAGAGTGTAATTAGGGTTTTGTCTCCCTTAATTGTAGCAGGAAATCCCTATAAGATCAAAATACTAATACTGTAGTTGTGAGCAGTTAGAGTCGGTTATGGGCACTATAATTACATAAGATCATGATTGGTAGTTACAGATAATTCAGAATTTACCCACTGCACAAATATTGTGATCATGGTGTTATTGCCTAATGTCGTTGTCTGACCTACGTGGTACCGAGGTCTCGATAATGTGCCATCTATGCTTGGCTAAGTTGTCCATGGCAGATACTGTAACGCCTCTTTTTGGAGAGGGACAGTCACACTGAAAACGAACGAAAGCTCAAAAGATAATACTAAGACCCGGTTTGCATACATATAGATAGTAACCTGTTCATTTATAAAACATATGATTACTTGGCAATTTCTTTTTTTTTTAAGCGAAAAAACATAAACTTAACGGAAATTAACATGAAGAACAAACCATACATTTATACAAAAGATACATGGTATAAGTATTTAGATACATCAATAGATTAAGCAAAAGAAATCAGAAGCTTTACATGCCCAAAAAGAATTACATACACCAACCCTCTAAAAATAACAAAAGACATCTGGCCCCAAAAGTGATATACAAACAGCCACCACAAAGCTACAAAAAGAATCATGCCCCCAACAACTACTGAGAAGGAGCCTCAGATGGGTCATCATTAAGTTCCTCCTCAGGATCTTCCTCAGAAGAGGAAATCCTTATAGGAGCAGCAAACTCACAAGTGTAACACCCTCCTTAGGATGTCACATTTACAACAAATTAAAATAAAACATTACCCAAGTTGTAAATCATTTCTTAACATATAATAATATAAGTTGTGAAAATTTTCTTTTTGTACATTATATCATTAAATAAAATAAACAAAATATGAAATAAAATAAACTATTAAATATACACCATAATTATACATATGATTTTGTCTTTAAAGATACAAACTACAAAATATTTAATAAAGCTATAAACTGTTTGACTTTCACAAAATATAAACTAGCTCAAGTGCACATCTAGAAGTTTAGATCCTCCAAAGGATCCTCCTCAGGGAGATCATCGGAAGACAGAAACCCCAGATGTCATGAATCTCTACGGACAGGAGTCTGTGCTGTTGACATACTACTAAGCTCACCAGGGGCATGAAAATGTCTACCCCAATAACGCCTAATAGACAAGGGCAACTCTAGATGCACATATACAGTAGTAGAGAATATCAGAATACCATCATATTCTCCACTAAGGGACACAAACAAACGTCCCACATAAACCACCGACTACCTTTCAGCTTGTAGACGCCAGGCTTCAGAACTACCGTGGAACCCCAGAAAACTTGGTAGCGTCATACCGCGTCAGAATCAATCCAAATGATAAGGATGATCTAGAGGCTCGCCCTCCTCGCACTGATCACTCGAATGTTGTTCCTCCTCGTACTGACAATAAGGAGGTTGCTCCTCTTCTTCTTCCTCAAAGTCTTTACCGACATAAATAATAATGCATAAATACATACAAAGAGGTGACACAATCTACATCACTACCAGTATGGCAGTACAGAAAACGACAGTACATACAAATATAACAATTAATACAACAAATCATATTATCATATCATACATAATATGTCAGACCAAATATAAAGATCACATCATGATGCAAACCATATATGCAGATGTACACAGACTCATTCCTACTCCATAGAGCAAACCACAAACATCAGAGAGAATGATCTGGAAGGTCTATCCGTAGCTCCAGCTACCCAAGCCAAGTGTTACACAGTCAAAACATTGTGTACAACAGGCATTGTACCAGACAGTCTCCACTAGATTGTGATTAAGAATAGCGCTTGTCGAGATTGCTAGTGCGTTGCCCGTTACCACGGCCTAGAGGAGCTACCAACTGTCCACATGTGGAATCCTCCACACACTAACGCCTCCAAGTTCACTCAATGAACCACACTACGCTTATCGCACCCACACTACGGTGTAATTCATCTCGTCAGCAACTTGCCAATTTCAACCAAATTGACACATTTCTCTAAGCATGTGCATGAGCCAAAATACATAAATAACAATGTTATCATTATTTTCCACAATAGTATGTCACCACTTAACAGTACCATTTTTCAACATATCCAGGTCCACCGTTATAACCCAACAACAAACTACTGTTATTTTCAATCGCGTAAATATTTTATCGTGATTTTACAATCGTGTCACCTTTTTCAAACATTTTCAAATCGGGTAAATATTTTTTCACGTTTTTGAAATCGCATAGTATTTTTAAATCATTTCTCAATCGTGTAACGTTTTTAAATCGTTTTCACAATTGTGTAGTTTAAAAATCATTATTTTAAATATATGTAAGGCCTTTCTAATATTTTTCAACTGCGTAAAAAATTTCTTTACGTTCTAAATTAAATTTTGAAACTTTCTCCATTATATATCTATTTTTAACTTTATTTACAACATTTCCTTTTGAAAATCCTTTAAGTAATATTTTCTACTGTTTCCTTTAAAAATTACTTTTCTTAGTCATAACCAATATTTACATCTTGAAACTTGCTAACGCGCTTCAAAACCCAAAAGGGTGAGCTATACGTTAGTACTTTTCAAGTGTTTATGTTATTTCTCATCCTTACTTAATTTCTCTAATTAAGTTTCTAAAATAAATTCATTTATTTATTCTCAAAAATTCATTGAAATTGAGTTCTCTTTAATTTACATAAATCTATGCTTAATAAATAATTTTGAATTAAAAACACCATAAGTAGGCATGTTGGCCAAAAATCATTATATGCTTTATAAACTATACTTACTTATTTTTCCTCATCTAATCTCTTATAAAAATTCTTAATCCAATTCTTTATTGTTAAATCACTTAATCCATTATTAGAAAATAATTTAGGACATCTTGGTCCTCTTTCTGGTGGTGAAACCGTGAGCTTCATGTGTTCTTTGGAACTCTCATGAAATTCCTCAACATGTTATTCACATCTTATTACATAAGATAACTATCATGCATCCATAAACACATACCAAAACATATATCAAAGCTATAGACATGCTTGCATAAAAAATCAATCACAAATAGGAAAAACTTTAAACAACCAAGTGAATAAATCCTTATGGATTCTTCACCACAAACACATCCATTTTCTCACCACCAATACTTGGTTGATGAGATTAAATCTCCCTCTTACCTCTAAGGAAGATAAACTCTTCTTGGACTTCATCCTTGGGATTTCGTATAGCTCCAAAGAAAACCCTAACAAACTTAAGCAATTTATAAAATCATAAACTATGGTTGAAAAAGAAAAACCATGGATCAATCATAGCTTAGAACTTCAAGAATCAAGTTAGAAACAAGAAACAAGGATTTTAACCATGTATAGAAGAAACTTCAAGGTTGTTTTCCAAGCACTAAAAGGATGAATTTGAAGAAACTCACAACATAAAAGATGTTTAGAATGATGTTTAGGTTTTAGAAGTGGTGTTGGATGAAATTTTAGAAGAGTGGAGGTATGAAAATGGTGTGATGGCCATGAGGTTCACAAAGGAGAAAAGGAGAGAATTTTGGTGAAGCTTTCTTTAGAGAATGGATGAAGATGAAATGAACTTAGCAAAATGTCATCCTACCTCTTCCTAAAGCCCTTGGCCATGGAGCTCTCAAAGGAGGTGGCCACTTTGGTTGACCACTCAAAACCTCCTAATAGCCTTAGATGAGATCAATGGTTGATCTTCATAACATTGCCTGCAAGCTTATTTCCTATTGGGTTAGAGAATCAAGTCATCAAGTTTCTTAAAGCTTCTTGAAGTGTCTTGGCCGAAATTCTCAATAGGAGAGCAAACCAAGTTTTGATTCATTTTAGTTTCCTAGTTATGCTTAAGCTATTCTAGTTAGGTTTCCTTTGCTTCTAATGAAACCAAGCTAAGTCTCCTAGTTACTTGGATGTGAATCATCAATGTCTAGAAGAATGGTGAAGTTTCCTAACTATAGATTCAAAGGAAAAACTAACCAAGTTTCATTCCATTTAGTTACTACATAGAATATAAACTTAGTTAGGTTTAAGCTAACTTAGTTATGTTTTCTAGTTACTAACTTACTAGTCTAACCACTTTTGTTGACTACCAACCATTGGCTTAGGAAATTCAAGCCAATATCGTTGACCAATTCCTATTGGTTCACTTAATAGTAAGTCACAAAGACTTTTCCAGTTCCTATTATCCATTAGGCAGAAGCTACTGCTCTTAAGTCAGTAGGTATTGTCCACTGAATAATAAAATAATATTAAAATATAAAATATTTTTATTTTACAGATAAATTTTAAAAATTAAAAGATTGATACACGTATCACTCGAAATTGGGTTTAGTAAGATCCCCCAGCTCCGAATAATCAGATAAAGATTTTCCTCGGCCCGAAAATTATTATTTTCCTGACTTGGAGTAAATCATACATAATAATCAAATACAATTATGAAACAGTTAAAATAAATTTATACCACATAGAATACATAAAACCGTACAATTCAGATAATATCATAATTTAGCAAAATTTGAGGTGTTACAACTCCCCCCAATAAAAAAAAAATTTGTTCCTGAAATTTATCGTACCTTAGAAAAGATGTGGGTATTGCTCCCTTATTTTATCCTCCAGCTCGCAAGTAGCATCTCCCATTGCCTCATTCGTGATTACCTTTACTAATACAATCATCTTCCCTCGAAGCTGCTTCACTCTCTTGCCCTCAATCTTAACAGAAAGCGTCTCATACATCAGATTATCTTTCAGTTGTACTTCATAGGCCTGAATGACATGTGTTAGATCGGGAATATATTTTCTCAATTGAGACACATGGAATACATCATGGAGATTGGAAAGAAAAGGTGGTAAAGCTATTTGGTAGGCTACGGGACCTATCCAACGAATGATTTGGTAAGGTCTGATGAATTTTGGAGTGAGTTTTTTGGATTTGATAACCCTTCCGACACTAGTCATAGGCATTACTCGCAAGAACACATGTTCACCTTCCTTAAATTCAAGAGGTCTCCTTCACTTATCTTCATAGCTTTTCTGTCGGCTCTGAGTCATCCTCATTTTCTCCTGAATCATTTTTACCTTTTCTGTAGTTTTTGCACAAGATCAGGCCCTATAGTCATACTTTCCCCATCATGATATCAACACAAAGGTGTTCGACATCGTCGCCCATATAGTGCTTCATAGGGTGCCATCCCTATACTTGAGTGAAAACTATTGTTGTAGGTGAATTCTATCAGAGACAAGAATTCATTCGAACTCCCTTATTGTTCTAACACACAAGCTCGCAACAGATCCTCCAACGACTGGATAGTCCTCTCAGTCTGACCATCAGTCTGTGGGTAATAAGCAGAACTCAGACGTAACTTAGTCCCCATGGCTTCTTGTAAGCTTCACCAAAACCTCGACGTAAACCTTGGATCTCTATCAGATACAATACTAGAAGGCACATTATGAAGTCTAACAATTTCACTAATGTACACCTATGTCAATCGTTCCAACGAATACTTGATATTGATCGGCAAAAAGTGCGCTAACTTTGTAAGCCTATCAACTATAACCCATATAGAATCATAACCCCTCCTAGTTCTTGGCAATCCGGTAACAAAATCCATTGAGATACTATCTCATTTCCATTCTGGAATAGTTAAAGGTTGTAACATACCAACAGGTCTTTGATGTTTAACTTTTGCTTTTTGATAAACCGGGCAAGACGCCACACGTTCCGCAACATCTCTCTTCATTCTTGGCCACCAAAACATCTGCTTTAGATCTTGATACCTCTTAGTCATCCCAAGATGCATACTCAACCTACTAGTATGAGCTTCATCCAAAATTGCTTGCTTAAGATCGAGATCATCAGGTATACAAATCCTTTCTTTGAATCTTAAGACCCCATCAAACCCTTGCTCAACCGTTGCCTTATGACCTTGCTTCAAAAATTCTCTTTCATTCTGCAAAAAACGGATCATCTTCCTATTTTTCTCGGATTTCTTCCAACAAGTCATTCAAAACAGTAACTCTATTTAGACGAATCCTTCTTGGTACCAATTCCACAAACAACCACAAATCCTTAAACTGATTGATCAATTCCTCCTCCTTTATCATCATGGTAGAAACACTGATCACCTTCCTACTTAAGGCATCTGCCACCACATTTGCCTTTCCTAGATGGTATTGAAGCTGAAAATCATAATCCTTCAAAAATTGTAGCCACCATCTCTGCCTTATATTCAACTCCTTCTAATCGAACAAGTATTTCAAACTCTTATGATCACTGAAGACGTTGAATGTGGCCCCATACAGAAAATGTCTCCACACTTTTAACGCAAAAACCACTGCGGCTAGTTCTAACTCGTGCGTTAGGTAGTTCCTTTCGTGTACCTTCAGCTATTTTGAAGCATAGGCTACCACATTTCTGTTCTGCAGCTACACACATCCTAACCCCTGGTAAGAAGCGTCACAATACACTTTGAAAATCTTGCTAGGATCTGGAAAAATCAACACTGGTGCAGTTGTCAATCTCTTTTTCAACTCTTAGAAACTTGCTTCACATTCTTTTGTCCAAACAAAAGCTTGACTCTTCCTCGTGAGTTGTGTAAAAGGTCCTGCTATCTTGGAGAAACCTTTAATGAATATTCGATAATATTCGGCCAATCCAACAAAACTTTGGATCTCTGTCACTGTCTTTGGCCTTTCCCATTGTAGAATAGTTTCCACTTTCGATGGGTCCACCGCAATACCTTCCTTGGAAATCACATGACCCAGAAACTGAATTTCTTCCAACCAAAACTCACATTTCGCCAACTTTGCATACATCTTCATTTCTTTGAAAATTTGGAGAACTATGTTGAGATGTTCAACATGCTCTTCTTCATTTTGAAAATAGATCAAAATGTCATCGATAAAAACAACGACAAATCTGTCTAGGTATGGACGAAAGATCCTGTTCATGTAATCCATGAATATAGCAGAAGCATTCGTCACTCCGAACGGAATAACTTGATACTCATAATGCCTGTAACGAGTTCGAAAAGCTATCTTAAGTATATCCCCTACCTTAACACGAATTTGATGATAACCTGATCGCAGATCTATCTTAGAGAAAACAACTGCTCCTTTTAGTTGGTCCATTAAATTATCAATCCTTGGAAGTAGATATTTATTCTTTATCGTGACCTTGTTCAGTTAGCGATAGTCCACACAAAGATGAGAAGTTCCATCCTTCTTCTTGACTACCAGTACTGGTGCTCCCCACGATGAAACACTCAGTCGCACAAACTATTTTTCTAACAGTTCCTCCAATTGCTTCTTCAACTCTACTAATTCCGATGGCGACATCCGATATGGTGCAATCGAAATAGGACCTGCTCCTGGTACAAGATCGATAGAAAACTCTATCTCTCTTTCCAGTGGTAAATCGGGTACCTCATTGAGAAAAACCTTGGGAAACTCGTTAACGACAGAAATAGCGTTACATCTTTCTCACTCTTAACTTCTAAAGAAGACAACAACATGTATCCTTGAGCTCCATCCCTTAACATGATTCGACTTTAGCGGCAGTTAGAAATCCAAAATTCTCATCCTTAGAAAAAACTAAGGTTTTATTGGCACAATCTAATCAAATATGGTTAGAAGATAACCAATCTATTTATAAGATTATATCTATTTCAACGAGAAGTAAACAAATTAAATTAACAAAAAAAGACTCGATCATTTATGGTAATAAGGCAATTCAAACATACTTTAGATGTAACAACAGGCTTGGCAGTTGGTGTAGAAACAATCAATTAGAAACTCAGAGAAAACACAGGCAATTTTAACCAATCCACACAGCCATATGCAATAAATGAATGCGTTGCACCCGAATCATATAGTATAGTCAAAAGATTACCTTCTTCGACACCTTCTCCCTGAATAAGATCTTCGGACTGGGAAGCTTCAGCTCCGCTCATCGTGTATACTCGCCCTCTAGATCGCGAGTGAGTAGCACGAACATTACTCATAGTTGGCTCCCTTTTTGGCTGGTTGTATTCCCTGGAAACATGTCCAAGCCGTCCATATTTAAAACAAATCGTTCCCTTGATTGAACAATCTCTGGATATGTGGACACACTTTCCATATTTAAAACATCTCAGCGTAAATGCCACGTTTTGGCCAGTCTTGTTGCCACTAGAACTTCCCCCAAAAGATGGACGTTGGGATTGATTCCCCGGTGGTCTCGAGTACGGTTTACGCTGAAATCCGTTGTTGTTGTTATTGCCTCATCTTTGGTTCCAAGTCGGTCCAAAGTTGTGATTTCTTGGATCTCGTGATGACTCCAATTCCTCAAGTCGTCAACACGTATCCATTAATGCAAGAAATTAATTCATCCTCATGGGTAGCACTCCTCTTTTCAATTATATCCTCAGTCTTTCTTCAAACTTGTGGCATTTTCACTCCTTGTTAGACTAGATTTGGAAATACCTTGAGAACTGTGACAAGCTTTCAAATTTTGCGGCATACTCACTAACAGTCATGTTACCTTGTCGTAAACTAAGAAATTCCATTTCTTTGGCGTGTCGTTCACTGGAAAGAAAGTACTTCTCCAGAAATACTTCGCAAAACACCTCCTATGTAATTTCAGTTCCCCCAGCTTGTAGTAATCGTCGTGTTCTTCTCCACCAGTGCTCACCATCCCCCATTAGCATAAATGTGGCATATGTCACTTTTCGATCATCTGCACACCCCATTTCTTCAAAGATCTTTTCTAACTCTTGGATCCAAAGACTCCCCTTCTCTGGATCAACTTCGCCCCTGAACTGCGGCAGGTTATTACGTCTAAACTTAGATAAGTTTAGAGCATCATCAGTCGCCTTATGTTGTTGGGCTGCTCATTGATTCTATTGCGTAATCACTTCCGCCATACGCTGCATGGCCTCAGCAGCTGCAGTCATTGGATCAGCATTACGTTCCACGTTTGCACGCGTTCTTCTACCACTAGACATTTCTTTCTTCATTCAATCAAACAAGACAAAACAAAGTCAGATGTAACCTTTCGGAAACAAATCACAGAGAATCACACAACACAAGCAAAAATAGACCTATCCACAAACCCCAAAAGCCTCTAACTTGGGCTCTGATATCAACTAATATAACACCCTCCTTAGGATGTCATATTTACGACAAATTAAAATAAAACCTTACCCAAGTTGTAAATAATTTCTTAACATATAATAATATAAATTGTGAAAAAATTCTTTTTGTACATTATATCATTAAATAAAATAAACAGAACATGAAATAAAACAAACTATTAAATACACATCATAATTATACATATAATTTTGTCTTTAAAGATACAAACTACAAAATATTTAATAAAGCAGTAAACTGTTTGACTTTCACAAAATATAAACTAGCCCAAGTGCACATCTAGAAGTTCTTCCTCCGAAGGATCCTCCTCAGGGAGATCATCAGAAGACAGAAAACCTCGGATGTCGTGAAGCTCTATGGACAGGAGTTTATGTTGTCAATACACTACTAAGCTCACTAGAGGCATGAAAACGTCCACCCCAATAACGTCTAATAGACAAGGGTAACTCTAGATGCACATATACAGTAGTAGAGAACATCGGAACACCATCATATTCTCTACTAAGGGACACAGTCAAACGTCCAACATAAACCACCAACTCCCTTTTAGCTTGTAGACACCAAGCTTTAGAACCCCCGTGAAACTCTAGTTTCACGAACCCCAGAAAACTTGGTAGCGTCATACCACGTTAGAATCAATCCAAATGATAAGGATGATCAAAAGGCTCGCCCTCCTCGCACTGATCACTTGGATGTTGTTCCTCCTCGTACTGACAATAAGGAGGTTGCTCCTCTTCTTTTTCCTCAAAATCTTTACTGACGTAAATAATAATACACAAATACATACAAAGATGTGAGACAATCTACATCACTACTAGCATGGTAGTACAGAAAATGACAGTACATACAGATATAACAATTAATACAATAAGTCATATTATCACATCATATATAATATCTCAAACCAAATAAAAATATCACATCATGATGCAGACCACATATGCAGATGTACACAGACTTATTCCTACTCCATGGAGCGAACCACAAACATCAGATAGAATGATCCGGAAGGTCTGTCCATAGCTCCGGCTGCCCCAGCCAAGTATTACACAGTCAAAACGTCGTATACAACAGGCATTATACTGGACAGTCTCCACTGGATCATGATTAAGAATAGTGCTTATCGAGATCACTTGTGCGTTGCCTGTAACCACGACTCAAAGGAGCTACCAACTGTCCACATGTGGAATCCTCCGCACACTAACGCCTCCAATTTCACTCAATGAACCACACTACGCTTATCACACTTGCAATACGGTGTAATTCATCTCATCAGCAACTTGTCAATTTCAACCAAATTGACGCATTTCTCTATGCATGTGCATTAGCCAAAATACATAAATAACAACGTTATCATTATTTTCCACAATAGTACGCCACCATTTGACAGTACCATTTTTCAACATATTTGGGTCCACCGCTATAACCCGACAGCAAACTACTATTATTTTCAATCGCGTAAATATTTTATCACATTTTTACAATTGCGTCACCTTTTTCAAACCTTTTCAAATTGCGTAAATATTTTTTCACGTTTTTGAAATCGCGTAGTATTTTTAAATCATTTCTCAATCACGTAACGTTTTTAAATCGTTTTCTCAATTGTGCAGTTTAAAAATCATTATTTTAAATATGCGTAAGGCCTTTCGAATATTTTTTAACTGCGTAAAATATTTCTTTATGTTCTAAATTAAGTTTTGAGACTTTCTCCATTATATATTTATTTTTAGTTTTATTTACAACATTTTCTTTTGAAAATACTTTAAGTAATATTTTCTACTATTTCCTTTAAGAATCACCTTTCTTAGTCATAACCAATATTTACATCTCGAAACTTGCTAACGCGCTTCAAAGCCCAAAGGGGTGAGCTATACGTTAGTACTTTTCAAGTGTTTATTTTATTTTTCATCCTTACTTAATATCTCTAATTAATTTTCTAAATAAATTCATTTATTTTATTCTCTAAATTTCATTGAAATTGAGTTCTCTTTAATTTACATAAATCTATGCTTAGGAAATAATTTTGAATTAAAAACACCATAAGTAGGCATGTTGGCCAAAAATCATTCTATGCTTTATAAACTATACTTACTTATTTTTCCTCATCTAATCTCTTATAAAAATTCTTAATCCAATTCTTTATTGTTAAATCACTTAATCCATTATTAGAAAATAATTTAGGACATCTTGGTCCTCTTTCGAGTGGTGAAACCGTGAGCTTCATGTGTTCTTTGGAACTCTCATGCAATTCCTCAACATGTTATTCACATCCTATTACATAAGATAACTATCATGCATCCATAAACACATACCAAAACATATATCAAAGCTATAGACATGCTTGCATCAAAAATCAATAACAAATAGGAAAAACTTTAAACAACCAAGTGAATGAATCCTTATGAATTCTTCACCACAAACACATCCATTTTCTGACCACCAATACTTGGTTGATGAGATTAAATCTCCCTCTTACCTCTAAGGAAGATAAACTCTTCTTGGACTTCGTCCTTGGGATTTCATATAGCTCCAAAGAAAACTCTAACAAACTTAAACAATTTATAAAATCATAAACTATGGTTAAAAAAGAAAAACCACGGATCAATCATGGCTTAGAACTTCAAGAATCAAGTTAGAAACAAGAAACAAGGATTTTTACCATGTATAGAAGAAACTTCAAGGTTGTTTTCCAAGCACTAAAAGGATGAATTTGAAGAAACTCACAATATCAAAGATGTTTAGAATGATGTTTAGGTTTTAGAAGTAGTGTTGGATGAAATTTTAGAAGAGTGGAGGTATGAAAATGGTGTGATGGCCGTGAGGTTCACAAAGGAGAAAAGGAGACAATTTTGGTGAAGCTTTCTTTAGAGAATGGATGCAGATGAAATGAACTTAGCAAAATGTCGTCCTACCTCTTCCTAAAGCCCATGGCCATGGAGCTCTCAAAGGAGGTAACCACTTTGGTTGACCACTCAAGACCTCCTAATATCCTTAGATGAGATCAATGGTTGATCTTCATAACATTGCCTGCAAGCTTTTTTCCTATTAGCTTAGAGAATCAAGTCATCAAGTTTCTTGAAGCTTCTTGAAGTGTCTTGGCCGAAATTCTCAATGGGAGAGCAAACCAAGTTTTGATTCATTTTAGTTTCCTAGTTATGCTTAAGCCATTCTAGTTAGGTTTCCTTTGCTTCTAATGAAACCAAGCTAACCTAGTTTGGTCTCCTAGTTACTTGGATGTGAATCATCAATGTCTAGAAGAATGGTGAAGCTTCCTAACTATGGATTCAAAGGAAAAGCTAACCAAGTTTCATTTCATTTAGTTACTACATAGAATATAAACTAACTTAGTTAGATTTAAGCTAACTTAGTTATGTTTTCTAGTTACTAACTAGTTAGTCTAACCACTTTTGTTGACTACTAACCATTGGCTTAGGAAATTCAAGCCAATATCGTTGACCAATTCCTATTGGTTCACTTAACAATAAGTCACAATGACTTTTCTGGTTCCTATTATCCACTGGGCAGAAGCTATTGCTCTTAAGTCAGTAGGTATTGTCCACCAGATAATAAAATATTATTAAAATATAAAATATTTTATTTTACAGATAAATTCTAAAAATTAAAAGATTGATACACGTATCACTTGAAATTGGGTTTAGTAAGATCCCCCAGCTCCGAATAATCAGATAAAGATTTTTCCCTATCCGAAAATTATTATTTTCTTGACTCGGAGTAAATCACACACAACAATCAAATACAGTCACAAAACAGTCAAAATAAATTTACAGCACAAAAAAAACATAAAATAGTACAATTCAGACAATATCGTAATTTAGCAAAATTTGGAGTGTTACAACAAGCAGGGGCTCGTGCAGAAGATAGGAACGAATCCTCTTATAGGGTATACTCACGGTCATCCCATACCTCATGTATTGGCATGTCGAACTCTAGCCATACAGCGAGATCAAAAGAGAAAACAGGTGGGTCATAATGACCTCACGCCAAAGACACAATCACATCTCCCACGTAGACAAAACGCTCGGTGTTCAAGTCGACGTGCCAATAGTCAACACCTCCATGGAACCTCAGCTTGGCATACCCAAGAAAACCTCGCGGGGATGCCATCACAAAACAGAAGACTAGGTTGACTAAAAACCAGGAAACTCGAGCCCTTCCTCGCCTCGGTCTTTAAAGAAGCACAGATATACACATAATAACAAAGTAAAGAGGTGAGATATCCAACATCATTACCAATTATGGCAGTAAGAAACATAAACGGTGCATAACGCCAAACAACACAGTAAAATATCAAGCAGCTTCAAGGTTTAGATAATAAACAATTTAACAGTGTAGACAGTCATAATATCAATAAAAGAAACAATTCCATAATCATATAAATATATGTCAGGTAAATATGTTGACCAACAATGCACATGCCCAAGTACCAAAATCCTACTCCATGGAGCTAAATACAATATCAGAGAGAAAGATCAAGGAGACATGTTTGTATCTTGTCAGCCTCAAATCAAATGCTTCAATATCAATAAATTGCGCAACATGACTTATACAAGACATTCTTCACAAGATCGTGATATAGGACAGTGTCTCAGTCCGGAACGTCGATGCGTTTGCATCAGTCTGTCTCATGGTACAGAGGAGCTACCAACTGCCCATTGCGAGATACTCGCACCCCGACGCCTCCAAGGTCAACGAGTGACCTACACTAGTCTATTCGCACTTGCACTAAGGTGTGGTTCATCTCCTAGCCATAAAGCCTTACAACAAAGTCTACCGGACTTTCACAATACATGATGACTCAATACATATTCACGTACATCCAAAAATAATATACTTTTTTCATAATCACGCTAAAATTGACCAAATTAATTATCAACGAATCCTTAGTCCCACTTATGGATCCACAACAATACATTGTCTGATTCTCAATTGCTAAAGCATACTTTTTAAAGTTTGATATGAAATTACGCTTTAATTTCAACATTTTTCCTATTAAGCCTCTCTAGAGGAATTCTCTTGTATTTTTCACCTAATCTTCGTTACTCTAATTAAGCAAGTCCTTTACTTAGTTCAATACATCACTCACTTAGAGTAATTATTTCAAGTTTCTCAAAGCCTCACTCACACTCATGTTCTTTCTTTGGCCAAAAATCACTCTAGATCATAGGATAAAACTTCATTCTTTTCTCTTTCCATTTTATGAATTCCTAATTAACATCTAATCCTCTAATTGATTAAGTTTCCATCTCAATACAAAATTTTGTCATTGGTTTCTCTATGAGGTCGTGAGCTCTAAGGAGCTAGGAACCTAAAAATCCTCATCATTAATTTCTTAATTAGTTAATCTCCCAAATGATTACAAAATTTTGATCATGGACACCCCATTGATGGTGCTTGGCCATGAGCCTTAAATAAAGGGGCAAATAGCCCTTGCTTTCCATACATGATTCCAATCCATTCAAAACATTCCAAGTCCATCAAGATGTACAATAACATGTAATAAAGTCATACAAGACAAAATAACCACAAAATCATCAAAATCATACAACAAAGTGAGTAACCCTAACATGGATTCCTCACTATCAACACAAAACATGTCCCTCGCTACCAAGATAGGTTGAAGAGAATGATCTCCCTCTTACCAAAAGAAACAACAAGAAAAGCAATCTCCTTTGTGCTCTTGAAATTCATCCACCACCACCAAAAAAACCCTAGGATATCCAAACTCACATAATCAACAACCAAAGCTTGAAAAAGGAGTCCTTGATCACCAAGGTGACTAAGAATCATGAAAAAGAGAAGAGAAAATAGAAAAGTCAGGAGCTTTACCTCACAGTTTCAAGTTTTAGGGCCTTGTGGAAGAAGATAAAGATGGAAGATTCAAGTAGTGGTCACAAAAGGAAAAAGCTTCATGGTGATGAGTAAAAGCAAGAAATAAGGTTGGTTGAGCAAGAAAGCTTGGATGGCCAAAAATGGTAGGTTTGGCCGTAGGAGTGAAGAGAAAATGGAGAGGAAATGAGTTTTTGAAGATGGTTCCAACAAGAGAGAAAAGCCTTCAAATGAAATGTAGTTTCAAGCAAAGTGGTTGCTTGAAATTAATCAAACATGGAGGATAGAGAGGGTGGTGTTATCGTGGACTTGGAGAGGAGAGGAGGAAGAGAAAATGTGAAGGAAAAAAAGTGAGAGAAGAGAAAATGTTGAGACAAAGTGATAGGAAATATTTTGAATAAAAAGTGAAATTTGTTTTATGAAAAGATGTCAATTTTCCTTGTCATTTCCCCTTCCCCCCCAAAAACCGTGGGATCTCCAAGGAGGAGAGAGGAAAGTGAAGCTTCCTCTAGAAGCTTGGTGCAAAGCTTCCTTGAGAAGTTTGGTGCAAAGCTTCCTTGAAAACTTTGTGCATTTTTTGAAAAAAGTCAATGGTGATGTCACTTTGATGATATCATTAAAGTATTCTTTAGAAAAGATGACTAACACTCTATTAAAGTTATTATCCAGTAGATAAAAGTTACAATTAACAAAATTAGTATTTATTGTCTAACGGATAATAAAACGTCACCAAAATAATTTATAAAAATTCACAAAAATCACAAATATTATAAAATAAATATATATCATGAAATAAATAATTTTTGAAGTGTTACATATACTAGTTAGACAAGTACTAAGTTGATCCATTGGACGTGGTCTGGATCACGGTCCGAACACACATGCATATGCTTCTTTCCATCCGCAGTATAGTTTATCTAGCAAGATAGAATCATTAATTAAACCAACAACAAACGTGCTGGTGATGGTGATAAACATTTTTAACAAAATGAAAAGCGAAAAAAGAAAGGAAAAGACTTAATAAAAAAACCATAGTACATGATACATCGAACTCGGCCACATCCGTTCCCTGTCTAATTTTTGTTTGCACACGTGAAACTGGTGCAGCATAGTAACTCCGTAGACAATTCCTAATGAAATTCAATGGTCCTCTCAATTAAATTCCCCAATGAACTCTTCTCTAGGATAGGTTCTTCCAAGTCTAAATTTATTCTTCTGATTCCTCCTCTCTCCGTCTGTGTGTGTCTCTGTCAATGCTTGCAGTTTGTTGTTGATTTTCTTGGTCGGTTTCATTGTTTTCTTGTTTTCTATTTGAAATCTTTTACAGTCGTAACCCCAGCTTTAGTTTTCGTATACCTTACACACACTCCAACCGTCAATTAAAGAAGACCATTACCAAAAAGAAACTATATCATATCGTATAAACAAATTAAATTAGACCAATGAAAGGCCCGGCCAGAGAAGTGATTGTTTCTTCATCGCTTGTGTCTATGAGGCAAGAAGCCTCAAACACGCTTCAGCAGCGTCTCCAATTCATTTTGCACAGCCGTCCTGAGTGGTGGATTTACGCCATTTTTTGGCAAGCTTCCAAAGACGGTAATTGCCGTCTTATATTAGATTGGGGCGATGGTTACTTCCGTGGTGAGAAGGCCAAAGAGTTGGTGTCGCTGGAGAAGGAAAACATGTCGGAGGAGCCAACGAGGGACGTCAATGACATTGAATGGTTCTACACGGTGTCTTTAACTCGCTCATTTGGCGTTGGGGATGCTGCTATTGGGCGTGCCTTTAGCACAGGCACAGATGTTTGGTTGAGCGGAGTGAACGAGTTTCAGTTAAACGAATGTGAGAGAGTTAGAGAAGCTCGTAATCATGGGATCCACACTTTAGTGTGCATTTCCACAGCAAGTGGTGTCGTTGAGCTGGGTTCCTCTGACGTGCTCAACTTCGATTACGGCCTGGTGCAAATGGCCAAATCAGTTTTTGACATGAACAATCATGCCATTGCCGCCCACTACGCATGTGATGACCATCAAATTCTACTTTTCAATCCCAATGTCCCCGTTTTGGGCCTTGGGGTGCTTCCAAAGAGAGAGACCAACAAAGACAAGCAACAACAGAGAACAGAATTAGATGATGAAGCGCCTGCAATTGCAAAGGCAGGGGCTGATAGATCTTCCTCTGACTCATCAGGACCTTCTGATTCTGAGGCTCTTTTGGCCTATGCCGAAACCAGCAATGTTCCAATGATGATGAGAAGGCGAGGGAGACAGCCGGAGAGGACACGAGATCAATTGCCTCTGAATCACGTGGAGGCTGAAAGGCAGCGACGAGAGAGGCTGAATCAAAGATTCTATGCTCTCCGTTCTGCTGTCCCGAACGTGTCCAAGATGGACAAAGCGTCCTTACTTTCCGACGCGGTTGCCTACATCAATGAACTCAAGGCCAAAATTAATCAGCTGGAGGCCAGATTAGAGAGCCATATCAAGAGATCCAAACAAGACACTTCAGAGTATAACAAAACCGTGCATTCCTCAAGTTCTGCACCCACAACGATGGGAGTTGAAGTGAAGATCTTGGGAACAGAGGCAATGATAAGGGTCCAGAGCCTTAACGTGAATCACCCGCCTGCAAGGTTAATGGATGCTCTCAGAGACCTCCATTTGCAAATTCTCCATGCCACAATGACAAACATCAAAGAGATGATGCTGCAAGACGTGGTCGTTAGGGTTCCCCAGGACCTCATGAGTGAAGAGACAATGAAAAATGCCATTGTTCAAAGACTCTGAATTATAATTACTTAAGAATTTCTCTGAGTATAAGTTCATTAGTCTTTTCAGTTTTTCTAAATGTACGAGTTCAATGTGAGTGTATGGCTATTGTACTTGGTAATTCATGTATCAAGTATACATAATGATTTATGTTTGTTGAATGGGAAAAAACAATGATTTATGTATGTCGTGTTTATTAAGGTTCATGTAACTAGTTACTGATGAGCCGCCGAACTCAATCAAAATTATAACCGAGTTATACTTATACTTTGTAGTATAGGAAATAATACCAGATCGCCTCTCAAGGATTTTAAATGCAATTTGATCAGATCAAGCCAAAATTGGAGAAGAAGAATTTGAGAACCCAGAATATGTAAAATAACAGAATTAAAGTGAGAAATTTAATTAAAAGAGCAATCAATTCAGAAACCTATCTGAAATTGAGTTGATTCCATCATAGATCTTTCATCAAATATTTGAAGTGCATTTGAATGGTTAATTTAGATTTAACTGAAATCTCTGCATCAAATCCAGAATTCATACAAGATAATCATTTAGAATTCAATTAACAATTGATACACAAATTTGCAATCGCACAATTCATGTTAGATCTATGTTAATTTGATTTCCGAATTCAATTAACCTAGGCACAAATCAGTAACCTAACCTTTGTAATTATGTGATTAATTCATATCAATCAATCTTAAATCCATCACAATTCTCAATCTTAAATCAAGACCTAATCAGATCAAACATAAACAGAATCGCCATTCACGCATTCAAGAAGAAGAAGAAGAAGAAGAAGAAGAAGAAGAAGAAGAAGAAGAAGAAATGCAATTCGAACACAAAAACAGAACCAAGATCTCAAGAATCTAAACCACAATTTCTTCAAGAATCTATGAATTGATTACAGAAGTTTAGCTCTCCATAGTTATCACCATGAAGGAGCTTGAGGAATAAGGAAGAAGAAGAGAGAAAGATCTAGAGAAAAGATGAGAAGTGTAGAATGAAAAGGGTGCCTCAGATTTATGCTCTTACCCCCTCTAACTAACCCCTAATTTGGCCTCACATCATTAAAAACCTGGTGGGTACAAAGTTGGGTCAATTATAAGAAATTAGGCTCAAACCTCATGTTAATTGGAGGCCAACAACTCAAGTTATGGACAAATCATTCTCAAAAAGTCTTTGATTTCGTTGGTTGACTTCAAGGGATGAAAACTCCATTGTAAAAGTTATCTCATATGAATTGGAGATATATGTCTTCGCTTCCAAACGCCACCGGTTTCAAGCCCATATCACATCTACAACCCAAGTTATGCCTTGATTAGTGCACACTACTCGGGTTCCAGTAACAGAACCCGTGTTTTGATTTCTAAGCCCAGTTAGCTCCACTATATGTCCGATTTAGTCCTGGAGCTCTTATGAAAGTTGTAGAGCTTTCTCTCATCTTTCCTATAAGTTAAGATACATAATTTTTTATCATCTAGAATTCAAGATATGACTAAAATACAAAAATAGTGTAAAATCTCAATAATGCTGGAAAAGATCAATTAAGCCCAATTTGAGCCCAAACTTACAAAACATAACCAAGCTCAATCAATTAAGTACATGGAGATGACTAAAAATGTGGATTTATTAATGTATAAAATATGTGTTTATCAGTTACCAAGAGATCACTTTAAGGCACATATAAATTGGACTTTGAGATTTTTGAGAAATGAGTAAAATATTCCTATTTTTCCAACAATTTGTATTTAGAGCAAGGAAAGAATAAGGAGCTAAGAGAAACACTTCAAAAAGTTTAGAGATGATAAATATTCTGAACATGAATCAAGGATGACATACTTGATTCGAGTCAAAGCGGTGAAAGGGTGGCTCCTTCTTGTGTAGCAGGGGAGAGAAGGGTGGTGTACTTTGAAGGCACTCTGACACTCAAGTCCGGTTTGCACTAAGAAGGAAGAGTAT
This sequence comes from Ormosia emarginata, assembly GCA_029884605.1. Lineage (NCBI taxonomy): Eukaryota > Viridiplantae > Streptophyta > Magnoliopsida > Fabales > Fabaceae > Ormosia > Ormosia emarginata. Next base: position 4,037,275 of record JAQQTP010000083.1, read on the forward strand.
ATGGGAATATATGCATACCTAAGTGGCTAAACCTTATATTTATAGTGTGAGGTTGCTTGGTAAGGAAGTAATATCTAGGAGATAAGTTTCTTTGTAAATAGAAATCCTAGCCATTATGCGGGGGTTTTTATGAGGGGATTTGATCCCTAATTATTCTCATAATGATGGGATTATATTAAGATATAATTATCTTCTAGAAGCTGGGTTGATAAGTCATGTTGGGCCATTAAGGTCCAGGATCAAGATTAGGCCAAGCAACGTGGCTTGCTTTTGCCGAGGTACAAGTTATCAAGGTAGCATACGTGGAAGGCTCTTGCGACCATTTTCAACATTTAAATCAAGATCCGTAATGGCGCAGTGAGGTGCCGCCAACAAATAAGGTCTTACGTGGTGCATTTGTGGGGTTTCGTGATGGAAAGCTTAAAGGTGCTCCCAACGGTTAGGGCTTTGTAATAACTGTTGTGATCCACAGTTAGGGTATGTCATGCCCCCATCGATCAGGATCTCTCATGGCATCAATGTTGGGATCTGTCTTTAGGGTTCTGTTTCGATGTCTTTCAATATTATAAGGATTTGTCATCCGTTGTCACAATGTGTGATGTTTGGTGAATAAACATTTGGTTTTCTTAGGCCGTTTCATCTGGGAGCTGGTGTTGTTTCGTCTATTTGGCTAGTGGCATGAAGTCACGTGTCAGCGCAAGAGGTAGCGCAAGAGGTAGTTGGCGTTTGGTTTTCGCATTGCTGTTTTTTCAAATCATGATGAAGTGACGATTTTATTTCAAGTTTATGGGCGGCAATTGAGGTGCCATCATGCCTATAAAAAGGGAAGAGAGAGGAAGTGCGTTCACTTTTTCACTCTCTATTCTCTCTTTTCCACATTTTTTCGATGAGACTCCAGAGCTTTTAGGCAAGATTCCGCTGTGGTTTGTGGTGGTTTATGCGGCGGTGGTTGCACTTCTTCTCAAAGCATTTTCAACCTCTTTTCTTCACCAACCTCATCAACAAGTATCCCATTCCTTCTTTTCCCCCTTTTTCTTTTTCATTTTCCTAAAAAAGGCAAAGGTTAGGGAGATTGGGAGCGACGGGGAAGAGGGTTCTTTGTAATGTCCTAATACTAATACTATAGTATATCCATAATATACATGAGTAAATAAGATTAGGCACATCACTTCTATCATAAAAACATCATACTACCTTGATAATAATTATACATGTTATTAGATAGAGCCTTGTGAGGGAAAGGTAACTTGTACATGAAAAAATATACAACTGAAAAGTCTATTTCTCTCTAATATAACAAGTTCAACCAACTAGTACATCAATGTTTAAGTATATACAAACTAAGCTTCATAGGCATATGTACGATACAACTTAAACTTTCCATTGTATAACTACAAAACACAAAATAACGGTAAAGGGAATAAATATCTCTACTCTATATCATCGACTTCATTTCTTCTCCTTGGGTTGACCTTGCATTAGAGTTATCATGGAAATAAAAGAAAAGGAGTGAGAATTCAAAAATCCTCAGTAGTGCTAAACATATAATGTCATGACAATAATTTCAGTTGCTTCGGGGAAATCAAATCAGTATTATAAATACCATATAAAAAGGTGGCACAAGCCAATAATTGTTCCTTTCTCTTCCTGAGGAAGATAATTCAATTATTACTATGACTCAATTATCTCATAATGAACCATTCATGTCAAATCATCACAATATCAATAGATCATAGAAATTACAAGTATATGATTTAGATATGAGTCACAACTCACTATCACTTGACAATCATATACCCTCTTTGTGTAAACATTCATAATGCAGATCCATGATCTATATATGTAACTATCACCTCTGTAATGATATATATGAATACTCACATAAGTGTAAGTCTTATGATAATGTTCATGTAATGTCTTATGCTAATGCTTATGTAATACCATATGCTAATATTCATGTAATGTCTTATGCTTATGCTCATGTAATGTCATGCCTCTTGTAACATCCCAAAAACATGTTAGGCTTGTATATGGTCTCAAAGGTACTATTATACTTGTATAGCATATCGGTTAAGTTTTGTGACGAACTGAATTCATTTAGGCACTTAGTTGTAACCCAGAAGTTGAAAAGTAGCTTAAAATGACTTATATAGTAGCATAAGTTGCTAAGTTGAAGGAAATAAATCTAAAGAATTTGTTCCCAAGTCACAAATTGGAAGAGCAAGGTGTAGTTAAAATTTAAGGATAATCATTTAATTTGATATTTTTAAGTGTACTAGTTGTATGTTTTAATACCGAATTGACTAGCAGTAGATATGACAAATTACAGAAATAGTGAAACAATAATTTAAATGAATCCTATGATTTATTCTAAATGTTGATAGAAGTTAGAAAACTCGATTTAGCAAAATATCTCAGGGATGTTTTGGTCACTAATTTTCTCTCCCTCACACGGTCAAAAGGTAGCAAGTGCTGTCAAAAGAAAGCAAAAAAAAAAAAAACAAAGAAAACAAAGAAAGAAAGGAACCGCAAGAGAGGAAGGAAGAGGGAAAATAGGGGAAAAGCATGAGGATCAAGGGAAGGATCAAGATCAAAGCTTGAAACTTGGAGATTGATCATCCACACTTGAGGTAGGGGAGTTTTGTTCATCTTTTCTCTTTTTGTTCATTTTGAATGAAGTTGGGATTCATGAATGGAAAACTTAGTTTGGTGGGTCAAAATTGTGCTTCTAGCTTGGTTCTTGATCCTAAGAGTTCGTTTAGAGCATTTTCAGCTTATTGGAACCATGGTAGCTTAATTTTGTTTGGTGGATGTCCATAGCCCACTTGTTGAGCATTTTAGTAAATGGATGTTTTCTTAGCTTGATTGAGTTTTAAATCCAAGTTTGATTAAGCTAAGAGATGAAGTGAGGTTTATAACATGATTATAGACTTTTAGTGATGATAGAAATCATCTAGAAATTGAGTTTGAGGGTGAAAACTTGGTTTGGAACCAAGTTTATATAGAAACATATTTTGCAGAATTTTCTGCAGAATAGTCATGCCTAGGAGCAAGATTTCCATGCCTACGCGTGGACTGAAAATTTTTCAGTCCAAGCGAGACAGAGAGTGTCATACCTAGGCGTGAGACAGCCACACTTAGGCGTGGGAAAGTCATGCCTAGGCATGAGTTCTGGAATTTTCCAAGGATTGTATTCTTGGTGTTTTGAGGTTCCCTACTAGTTAGGATCATTCATGCATGCTTTTTAAAGTGTATTAGGATGCTACTAGGGATATTTCAAAGAGGAAACAACCCTTTAGTATAGATGAGAAAGTTTAGACCCTTTGTACATCCAATAGTTAAGGATTGTCATAAGTAGGTATCTAACACCCTAGACACTTAGTATTGCATTAGATATCACACAAGATATGATGAGATGGTGTAATAAATACGAGTGTACTAGAATGAATTAGTAGCATTCACTCTAGTTAGTTAGTAAAGGTATGAGCCTTGGGATATCCTAGAGTAGTGGATTACCTTAGAAGGGTACCTAGAACTTTAAGTAATATAGTGTTGCAAGTACTAACCACTCTTGTATTAGTTTCACTCGAGTGGAGTCAAGTTTGTGTGTTTAGTTCCTAATCGGGGATGGTTGTGTACTAACTTCTCTAGTTAAGTGAGATCTCGTGCATTATTAAATACACAATAGAATGAATTGTGACTTGAAAGTTGTCATATTCATTGAGTATAGTAGAAACATGCTTAGCTCTTTTAGTAGTATAGTTGAGTTGAAGATGCATGTAGAAAGAGAGTTACTTCCTTGAATACTAAGTTAAGTATAGAAGATCAAGTCGTTAGGTATTCCAAGAATTATGAGTTATCTAAAATAGGTATTTGGAACCTTGAGCACTCTAGTGGAACACAGGTCACTACAGGTAATGCATTAGTAAGGAGAGCCGGATACAAATGAGAAACGTATAGTTTACTTATCTAGATATACAAATTACTCACTTGCAGTAGAGTTGAGTTAAGTGTGCAAAGATCAGAGATGTGCTCATTTGACTCCATAAGTTAGGTCAAAATGATGCATTAGTTAAGATAGACTCTTTCACAAGAAAGAGTTGAGTCTATGAGCAAGTTTACAGTTGGTGATGATGACAGTTTTCCTCTGTTCCAGGTAGGTCCAGGATGTGATAAGTTCATTCCCTACCTTAGCAAGTGTTCATCGAACCAGAATTTCCTAGAATGAACTAGTAAAGGTAGTGTTAATTTGTCAGTTTTGCAGTTACAGTCAGTTGTATGGGCAATTGTCTATTGTTGTTGATATATGCGATTGTATGGGTGGTTGTTTATGTTAACGGTATGTAGGCTATCGGTTTGGCTATACTACTAGGTATTGTGCAATTATCACTTAAAGTGGAGGGAACTCCTATGATAGGTATTATAGACAATGTTATACAGTTCTATGGGCGATTGTATAAGTTAAGTTTAGTTTAATTATGTATGCAATTTACATAGTTATTATGCCGTGAAATATATGTTTTTTATTGAGGATTTTCACATTCTTATCTCTTTTTGTGTTTTCATGGTAAAAGCAGGTCAAGAATCTTCATAGAGTAAGAAGTTCAAGAAATAGAAGAACTAGTGTAGTATAGTTTTACTTATTTCTTATTTAGACAAAGTTTATGTATATAGTTTATATTCGCTTTGTAGTTATAGTTAGAGTTATGTATTACAATAGGTCCTTCTGTGGCTAAGGTTGTATATATATATATATATGTGTGTGTGTTTAAGTTTTCCGCATTCTCTTAAGGCTTTCTATAATGACTTGCATGGCTGTTATAGATATATTATTAGTTAATTAAGTAGTAAGTGACGTAGGTAGTACTATTTATTTCTATATATCCCAGATATATCTAGATATCTATCCTAGAATGTTATATTATAGTATCAGAGTAGTTCATCCTGTTGAGATAGAATATGGATTGACTGTGCTTAGTCATGAGCAGTAGTTTAGCAGGGTGTTATGCATTCTTTTATCTTATAGTGAGATATGCTAGTGGAATTGTATGACTTGCCTTAGGTAGGGATGCTAATGGTTATCTGTGTGAATAGGAAACTATGACAACTACCAGGCAAACCCATGAAACTAGGAGACAGGTAAAGACCAGAGCTCTTAGAGAAATGACTGCTGCAATAAGAGAGAAGACTGCCATTAGTAGAAGACTATAAAAAAGTTAGAAAAGCACTCGCTAGTGAAGTAGATGGACAATAAGGAACTAAAGAGGAATCAAGATTCCTCAGGGTTTAGTAGAGTTACTCCTTTGTTCTTCAAGGGAGAGTATGGTTCAGTCGGGGCAGATAGATGGCTTCAAGAGATAGCAGAGATCTTTGTGGTCATGCATGAACTGATGAACGATGAGTGTCCTTCGCTTCTTATTAATTAGTAGGAGAGGACGAAAGCTGGTGGGTCAAGCTAAGAGGTTACTAGAGATAATAAGTACTCAAATCACTTGAGAGGTGTTTAGAGTTACTTTCTTAGACAAGTAGTATTCCCTAGTGTTGCAGAAAGCAAAGGAATCAGAATTTCTGAGGCTTGTGTAAGGTGGATATTACTGTGGACTAGTATGGGGAGTAACTCGAAGAATGTTCTAAGTTCTCTTCTTATTTTATGAGTAGTCCAGATGAAAACTAGAAGTGTGTAAGATTTGAAGTTGGACTTAGAGAAGGCATTAGAAGCGTTGTAAAAGTAGATAAGTCTAGAAATCACATACTTTGGTACTGGAGGTCAGTGTTTAAGCGTTGAGGAGGTAGGCGATTAAGTGCCCAAATATAACAAGTTCTAGGATTGTTATCATATGGAATTTGAGTTCCCTATCAGTTGGGATTCTACATATATGTTTCTTAGAAAGTGTTAAGACGCTCATAGAAGTATTTCATAGTAGAAATCACCATCTAGCATATATGTACAAGTTAGAACTTTTAAGCATTCTAAAAGTTAAGAATTGTTTAAAAGAGGTGTCTAAGACCTTAAACACAATAGCGTGGCTTAGAATATCACTTGGGATGTGATAGTAAGGTAAGCTAGATACAAGTTTGATAAGAAAGTTAACCTTATCATAGAGGCATAGTTTACCCTCTTATAGTTAAAGTTAGGTTAAACATGCAAGTTTTGATTAATGCTTTTTTCCATCATTGAGTTGAGTTGTAATGGAGTATTAGTCATGCACAATTATCCTAACTAAGGGAGAGAGATAAGTCCCTTGAGTCCTTGACCTTGAAAAAAAGTGAGAAAAACATTTTGCTAAGGATGGAGTTGTGACACAAGGTAGCAAGAAAAGCACCTTGTGAAGGTAAAGATGTGAGTAAAACACTTTACCAGATGTGTAGAGGGAGTGTCCCTCCAATCTCTCCGCATTAGGCAAGTAGTGAGACCAAATAAATCTTGCCAAGTGTTATAGAGAAGTGAGACAAACGCTCTATCTAGGACAAAGTAGCGAGATAAGCTTTTTGTCGAGAAACATAAGGAGTGAGAAAAACACTCATATAAGCAGTAGTAAGAGTGAGTTAAACTCTCTACCAAGGGTCTCAGGTAGTAAGAATGAGTTAAGTGTAACACCCCAAAAATTTCCTAATTTCTGTTATATATGTTTTTTATAAAATTTGTGATTTTTGTGAATTTTTGTGAATTAGGTGACTTTGATTATTTTATTATATTTCTCGATTTTCATGCACAATAAGCGAGGTGAGAAAAATAATATTTTCCCGAGGCTAAAAAATTTTGGATTCTGAAACGGGGCTGGGGGATCTTACTAAACCCAAAATCAGACACAATTTATGAAGTTTTCGTTTTTTGAGATTTTATCTGATAAATAAAATCGCAGTAAGTTTTATTATACGTTAGACAATAAATAATGATTTTGTAAACTGTAACTTTTGTCCACTAGATAATAGTTTTAGTAGAGTCTTAGTCATATTTTCTAGAGAGCACTTTAATGACATCACCAATATGACATCATCAAAGTGACATCACCATTGAATTTTTCAAAAAGTGCACAAAACTTCTTAAGGAAGCTTTGACCTAAGTTTTTCAAGGAAGCTTCATCTTTCCCTCTCTCCTCCTTGTGACCCCACAGTTTTGGGGGGAAAGATGATAAGAGAATTGTCATCTTTTCACTTAAAACATTTTCACTTTTCATTCAAAAAGTTTCTATCACTTTCTCTCACATTTTCCTTTTCTTTCACATTTTGTCTCCTCTTCATTTTCTCTCTACCTCCACGGCCAAGCTCAATCTTTTGGCCATTCACCTTTGTTTGCTTCAACCAATCTTGGTTCTTGAATCCTCTTGTCACATAGAAGTTTTCTTGTGTTGAAGTCATCACTTGATTCTTCCATCTTCATCTTCTTCCATAAAGTCCTAAACTTGAACTTTGAGGTAAGGTTCTTAATTTTCATTTTTCCTTCCTCCATTTTCATGATTCTTGGTCACCTTGGTGATCAAGGACTTCTCTTTTCATGCTTTAGTTGTTCATTATGTGAGTTTGATCATCCTAGGGTTTTGGTGGAGGAGTTGGATGAATTTCAAGAGGTACAAAGGAGCTTGCTTTTCTTGTTGTCTCTTTAGGTAAGAGGGAGATTATCCTCTTCAACCACACATAGTGGTGAGGGAACGAACCTTGTGTGTATGTGTAGATTCATTCATTTATTTGTATAATTTATACGCTTTGTGATTATTTGATTTTATTTGATTTCTATTGCTTTGAATAATATGTATGATTTATTGGAATAGAAATGTGAAATTTATTAATGGATATGTTTTGGATGCTTGAAAGCATGTATGAAAGGCAAAAGAATCTTTGTTCCTTTTGAGGTGTAGCTCACGACCAAGTGACCTAAATTAAGGGTCCAAGATAAAATTATTGTATTAATTTGGGACTTAAGAAATTAGGTGATAAGTAATTGGTGAAATGATGAAAATTTTGGAACTAGACATCTTTGGTGGAGGTCTTAGCCAAGAGGAAAGAAAATGGGATATCCAAGGCAAGTTTTGGATGAAAATTTTAGAAGCTTAGGTTAAAAAGGAATTGAAGCTTAGGTTAAAAAGGAATTGATTAAGGGTAAACAATGACGAAACAAGATGAAAATTTTTAGGTCTAATGATGATATGATCCAAGTTGGATGTATATTGTTTTTACAGATCGTCCTTGTGTTGATTTCATGTTTTAAAGATTTAAACGATGAAGGGTGAATAGTAACATGAACAGTGTCATGAACAGTATCGTGAATAGTAAAAAAATAGAAAAGATGAAAAAAAGACAAGGAATGGAAGGAAGAAGACGCCACACTCTTGGAGAGTGATAAGTCAAGCGAAGATTCACCACAAAGGTAAGGAAACCTTTGATAAGAACCAAGATGGTTCTTCCAAGAACCCTAAGAGAACTAAGCTCTCAAAACTCACAAAGGAGTGTAATAATATTCTCAAATTCAAAAGTGTCAAATGCAGTAAACACAAGCCTATTTATAGGCATTAGGTATGCGGCTAAGTCTAGCTAAAGGAGGCAGCAAGTTAGGGCATTTTTAATCCTAACCCTAGCGCAAATGTGGCCCAGCCTCTGTTATGCGTAAATTAAGCCCAAATAATAAGCCCTTATTACAAAATTATCCCAAATAAAGAAAATAAGAACCAAAATTAGGAAAATTAAAAGGTTCAAATACATAATTAAATAAAATTGACTAAGAAGAATTCATGTCCCTACATTGGGCCCTTCATTAACTTGGATCATTTGGACCATCTTGAGTGCTCCCTCTTCTAGAATGGGCTTGAGTGAGAAAAAGTGGTTGACTTCTTTGTCCAAATCCTCCTTAGCCTTCTTCGCTCTTGACCTTGTCATTAGGCCTCCAAGTCCTCGCAGTGTATCTTTGGGGATTGAGCCCGTTGGGCTGCCACTTAAGCTTCCTTGGTCTCCATCATGCCCTCCCCCTTCGAAAGAATTTGTCTTCGAATTTGATCCTTCATCACCTACATCAAAATGACTTAAGTCAGCCACATTAAATGTTGCATTAACCCCATACTCACCTGGTAGGTCAACTTTGTAGGCATTGTCATTGATTCTTTCTAAGATTTGGAAAGGTCCATCTCCTCTAGGTAAGAGCTTAGATTTCCTTTGCAAAGGAAATCTTTCTTTTCGCATGTGCTCCCACACCCAATCTCCTAGTTCAAAATTAACTAGCCTCATTCCCTTGTTTGTTTGCCTAGTATATTGCTCCATCTTCTTTTCAATTTGAGTCTTGACTTGTTCATGGAGCTTCCTCACATATTCAGCTTTTGCCTGTCCATCCCTATGAATTAAAGAAGAGACATTAGGTAGAGGCAGTAAATCAAGGGGGGTGAGGGGATTAAAACCATATACAATCTCAAAAGGAGAAAAGCTAGTAGTAGCATGCACAACCCTATTATAAGCAAATTCAACAAGAGGTAAGCATTCTTCCCAAGTTTTGATATTCCTCTTAATGATTAATCGCAGCAAGGTCGATAGGGTCCTATTCACCACCTCAGTTTGCCCATCAGTTTGTGGGTGACAAGTGGCAGAGAAGAGTAGCTTAGTCCCAAGCTTGTTCCAAAGGGTCTTCCAAAAATGACTTATAGGAACTTTGAGTCCCTATCTGAGACTATGCTTTTAGGCATTCCAAGAAGCCTCACCACTTCTTTGAAGAACAAGTCTGCCACATGAATGATGTCATCCACCTTATGGAAAGGAATGAAGTGGGCCATCTTAGAGAATCTATCCACCACCACAAAAATGGAGTCTCTTCCTTTTTTTGAGCGGGGCAAACCTAGCATAAAGTCCATAGACAAGTCAGTCCAAGGGGAATTAGGAATAGGTATGGGGTATAGAGTCCATTAGGCATTACCTTTGATTTGGCTCTTTTACAAACAATGCACCTATCACATAGTTTATACACATCATGCTTCATGCTAGGCCAATAAAAATGCTCATGCAATACATCTAAAGTCTTTTGGATCCCAAAGTGACCCATTAATCCCCCCTCATGAGCTTCCCTAAGTAATAATTCACGCAAAGAACCCCCTATGCGCCCCTTTTTCACATGCAACATACATCTTGGAGAAATCATCATCATGTACATACAACTCTTTTATGTGTTCAAAACTAAGCATTTTTATTTCAAGAGTAGCTAATAAGGTATACTTCCTAGAAAGCGCATCAGCCACTATGTTTACCTTTCCTTGCTTGTGTTTGATCACATAGGGAAATTGTTCAAGGTATTCCACCCACTTGGCATGCCTCTTATTAAGCTTACCTTGCCTTTTAAATATTTTAGTGACTCATGATCACTGTGAATTACAAACTCTTTTGGCAAAAGCTAGTGCGGCCAAGTATGCAAAGCCCTTATGAGTGTATATAATTCTTTATCATAGGTGGAGTAATTTGCAACAGTTCCAAGCAATTTCTCACTAAAATATGCAATGGGGTGACCCTCTTGTAATAAAACAGCCCCAATCCCAACATTTGATGCATCACACTCAAGTTCAAAATACTTAGAAAAATTAGGCAATGCAAGTATAGGTGCATGAGTGAGCCTATCTTTGAGTGTGTAGAAACTTGTCTCTTGATCCTTCCCCCACCTAAAACTCATATTTTTCTTAACAACTTCATTTAAAAGGGCAGCTATGGTGCTGAAATCTTTTACAAACCTTCTATAAAAGCTAGCTAACCTATGAAAGCTTCTTACCTCACTCACAGACTTAGGGGTAGACCACTCCCTAATGGCTTTTATCTTTTCTTCACCTACTTGCACTCCCTTAGCACTCACAACAAAGCCTAGGAACACTACATGGTCGGTGCAAAAGACACACTTCTCTAAATTAGCATACAACTTTTCTTTTCGAAGCACACTCATCACAGCCCTAAGGTGTTCTAGGTGCTCTTCTAAGGTTATGCTATAGATTAGGATATCATCAAAGTACACTACTACAAACTTACCTAGAAACTCTCTCAACACATGGTTCATCAACCTCGTAAAGGTGTTAGGTGCATTTGTAAGCCCAAAAGGTATCACCAACCACTCATACAATTCATGCTTAGTCTTAAAGGTTGTCTTCCACTCATCCCCTTCCCTTATCCTAATTTGATGGTACCCACTTTTTAAATCCACTTTAGAAAAGTAACATGCACCATGCAATTCATCAAGCAAATCATCTAGCCTAGGGATGGGATACCTATATTTTACAGTTATATTATTCACAGCCCTACAATCAGTATACATTCTCCAAGTGTCGTCGTTTTTGGGGACAAGTATGACAGGCATGGCACAAAGACTTAAACTTTCCCTCACCCATCCTTTTTGCATCAAATCCTCCACTTGTTTCTGAATTTCCTTAGTTTCCTCAGGATTTCTCCTATAGGCAGGCCTATTGGGCAAAGAGGCTGCCGGGATAAAGTCCATTTGATGTTTAATCCCCCTTAAGGGTGGTAGTCTGGGAGGGACACTCTTTGGAAAGACATCTTCAAAGTCTTGTAAAAGAGAATCAACTTCACTAGATAAAGGGTTAGAGTTACAATTTAAGTACAAGTCCTTGTATACGCAAATGTACATCTCTTGCTTTGCAAAGCAAGCCCTCTTAATCTCACTCTCCCTAGAAATTAAACATTCATTTTTTTTCTCATTTACAAGTTCTTGGTACCTATTCTTTGCTTATCCCTTTGATTTTACTTTTACGTCTTTCTTCTCTTGCTCCCTTCTTAGCTTCAAGGCCACTTGGTCTTCACAAACTTGTTTGGGAGTAAGGGGTACAAGGGTTACCTTTAAGGTATTATGAACAAAGGAGTACTTGTTAGTGAAACCATCATGAATAGCACGCTTATCAAATTGCCAAGGCCTTCTAAGCAAAATATAGCCGGCCTCCATGGGAGCAACATCACACAAAACATCATCATTATACTTACCAATTGACAAACTTACCAACACTTGTTGATTCACTATTAACTCACCATTCTCACTTAGCCACTGAAGCTTGTATGGTCGGGGGTGAGGAGTAGTTTTAAGGTCAAGTTTTCTTACCAAGCAAGTGCTTGCCACATTGGTGCAACTTCCCCCATCAATGATTAATGAGCACACTTTGCCTTGGATGACACATCTTATGTGGAATATGTTTTTCCTTTGGTCTTGGTCCCTTGCCACAACTTGGCTACCCAAGATTTTGCTTATCATTAGCAAGTCGCCATCATGAACATAGGTCTCACATTCTTCTTCTCCTTCACTTGAGGGAGGGGAATTTGGACATGAATCACTAGAAATGTGTCCCTTTCTTATCACCATTGCCCTTTTTTTTAGGCATTGAGAGACTATGTGTCCACTCCCCAAGCATTTGAAGCACTTGATGTTCCTATTTTTAGAAGAATAAGAGGAAGAAGCATTAGTGGAAGGAAAAACATTAGAGTTTTTAGAAGTCATACCTCCCTTCGGTTGTGTAGAGGAGTCTTCCTTTGGTTCCTTGTCCTTCCAAGTGGGAGGTTTGAGGTTAGAAGAAGGCTTCTTCCTAGCACCATTTCTTTTGAGTTGTTGTTCCACCTTTATAGCTTGGTGGACTAACTCATCAAGCTCTTCATAGTTGTGCAACTCCACAATGTCTCCTATCTCATGGTTTAAACCATGAAGGAAACGTGACATGGTAGCCTCCCTATCTTTAATGACATTGGCCCTTATCATGGCCACCTCCATCTCCATATAGTACTCATCCACACTCTTACTTCTTTGGGTAAGTCTTTGGAGTTTATTGTGTAATTCCCTATGGTACCATGAAGGGACAAACCTCCTCCTCATTAAACTTTTCATCTCTTCCTAAGTATCTACGGAGTATTCCCTATTCTTTTCCCTCTCTTTTTGTACTTGGTTCCACCAAATTAGGGTATAGTCAGAAAATTCTAGGGCAGCTACCTTTACCTTCCTTTCTTCATTGTAATGATGATAGGAAAATATTTGTTCTACCTTGGTTTTTCATTCTAAGTAGGCTTCGGGGTCATTCTTTCCTTGGAAAGAAGGTACTTAGGTCTTTACTCCTCCTAGGTCTCCTCCTCTTTCATTACTCTTATGCCTCATATTCCTCATTTCATAACTCCTTTCACTCCTCTTATGCCTCCTTCTCCTATCATGGTTCCTCTTAGTCCTCCTTCCCCTACCTGAATCATAGGTATCTTCATCCTCATGCGAGACTTCATGTTGAGAGTCTTTCTTCATTTCATTATCGAGCCTTGTGTTTATTTCTACCCTAAACTTCTCTAGTTCTTTAGCTAAGGCTTGCATAAAGTTTGCAGTCCTAGGGGATGGGGGTGTACTTCCTTCACTCCATCTTTGCACAAGTAATAAGAATAATTCAAGATTAAAAGGCCCTTACCACTCTTCTCACGTGCATACACTCTTAGATTGATTCCACTCGTGTTTCACACAATTAGGCTTTTGTTTAATGAAAACGCTCTTGCCTTTTACCACTCAAGTTCTCTTTGCAAGTTTTTAAATGAACCCTCTAGCGTTTCAATTATCAAAAGCTCTTATAAAAGTAGCGGTCCTCACAAGAGTAAGCACTCAGAAGTTGAAGAAAGGATGAAACTCTAGACAAAACTCAAAGGAATTTAAAAGACAAACATGAAAAGCTAATTAAAAAAAAAGGTAAAACTTAAAAGAAATAAGAAGAAAAAGAAATGTGCAAGGTATGTAGAATAGCACTGCTTAATGAAATTCACAAGGCATTCAAACTTGATCTTACTTAAGTGCAAGGGCAATCTCTTTTTTTTTAATAGACTTTTTTTCCTTTTTTTATATTATTTTTCACGCCCTTGTTCTATTTTTGCACTTAAAAAAAAATTAGTTCTTACAATTTTAGTTCCAAATGTTATTGTGCCCGATTGTGTATTTAGGAGCTTCCTTTCAAATTAAGGTGCTATAAAATATATAATAGCAATGGATATAGAGTTGATAAGATAAAAGCTGTAAATATTGCGCAGAAATTAAAAAACAGAAACTAAAGGCAGAAAATAAAAGGACTGAAATTTAAATGGCAAAAAGTAAAGAACGGAAAGTAAAGAATGTTGACAATTCTTAGGAATGGCAGAGATCAATGATGATCAAGGTTCTGTATAATTATAACATTCAAGCAATGGTGCTTGATGTTTGAAAAGCAATAAAAACAAGTATAAAAAAATACAAGAACTCTATCAATTCTAGGATTCGGGCTCTAGATACCACATGATATGATCCAAGTTGGATACATATTGTTTTTACAGATCGTCCTTGAGTTGATTTCGTGTTTTAAAAAATTAAACGATGAAGGGTAAATAGTAACATGAACAGTGTCATGAACAGCGTCGTGAATAGTAAAAAAATAGAAAAGATGAAAAAAAAGACAAGGAATGGAAGGAAGAAGACGCCACACTCTTGGAGAGTGATAAGTCAAGCGAAGGTTCGCCACAAAGGTAAGGAAACCTTTGATAAGAACCAAGATGGTTCTTCTAAGAATCCCAGGAGAACTAAGCTCTCAAAACTCACAAAGGAGTGCAATAATATTCTCCAATTCAAAAGTGTCAAATGCGGTAAACACAAGCTTATTTATATGCATTAGGTATGCGACTAGGTCTAGCTAAATGAGCCAGCAAGCTAGTGCATTTTTAATCCTAACCCTAGCCAAATATGGCCCAGGCCCAATTAGAAGGCAGCACCTATCCAAACAATATGTCCTTATTACCAAATTATCCCAAAAAAAGAAAATAAGAACCAAAATTGAGAAAATTAAAAGGTTCAAATACATAATTAAATAAAATTGACTAAGAAGAATTCATGTCCCCACATTAGGCCCTTCATCAACTTGGATCATTTGGACCATCTTGAGTGCTCTCTCTTCTGGAATGGGCTTGAGTGAGAGAAAGTGGTTGACTTCTTTGTCCAAATCCTTCTTAGCCTTCTTAGCTCTTGACCTTGTCATTGGGCCTCCAAGTCCTCGCAGTGCATCTTTGGGCATTGGGCCCACTGGGCTGCCACTTGAGCTTCCTTGGTCTCCATCAAATGATCCTTAGGGTTCACGGCCAAGTGGGCCAACCAAGGTAATATTTTTGGTATCAAGTTAGAACTTAAGTAATTAGATAATTTAGAAATATAATTAAGGACTCATAAAATGGATAAGAAGATAAATAATATTTTAACCTTAATTCAAGTGTGATTTTCGACCAAGTGGTTAAAAATGGGTTTGAAACCATGTTTAAGAACTTAAATGAATTTAGTGATTTAGTTATTTAAGAAAAAGTGTTTTGTAACTTAAAGTAGTATGGACCTTGTGAAAGACGTTGGAATGTTGAACGTAGTGGTGTGGCTATTTTGTATCATGTGATGGATTTGATATTATGTTAAGCCTAGTGGTGGCTATTTTGCATCATGTGATGAATTTGATATCCTGTTGAGCCTAGTGGTGGTGGCTATTTTGTATCATATGATTTTTTATTGTTCATGCATTGAATCATTAGTCATGCATTGAAAGTTTGGTGGACTATTTGTTAAGGTTGTATGCCTAGGAGATGAATTACACCTTAGTGCGGGTGTGATGGGCCTAGTGTAGGTCATTGGTTGACCTTGGGAGTGTCGGGGTGGGGGTTTTCCAAAATAGCCAGTTGGTAGCTCCACTGAGCTGTGGGTTAGATTGATGCAGACACATCGACGATCTGGACTTAGACACCACTACAACAACTTTGCCCTTTGGCAAGGTCTGAAAAACGTTGCCATTGGTCAAAAACCGTTGCCAAAAGTCTATGACAACGTTTTCCAACCCTTGCTAAGTCGTTGCCTCTTCTGCCGTGGCCTATTACAATAGGCAATGCTTTTTAAACTTTTGGCAACACTTTAGGAAAAACGTTGCTTATACTTACCTTCTGGCAACGCTTTTGAGACGTTGGCTATAGATATCTCTGGCAACACTTTTGACATGTTGTGTATAGGTACTGTTTTAGGCAACGATTTTCTACCGTTGCTTTTAAATATGTCATAAGACAACATTTAAAAACCGTTTCCATAGAGTACAACTTTGGCAACGTTTCCAAAATGTTGGATATAGGTCCTGCTTTAGGCAACATTTCAATGTCGTTGCTGTTAAGTTTACCATAAGCCAACACTTAAAAAACATTGCTTGTAGGTCAAGGTTTTGGCAACGTTTTCTAAACGTTGCCTATGGGTAAAGGTTTTGGCAACGTTTTCTAGATGTTGCCTATGGGTAAAGGTTTTGGCAACGTTTTTTAAACGTTGCCTATAGGTCTGTTTTGGCTTAGTTATAAGTACTTCTTTAAGCAACATTTCATTTGCATTACTTTTAAGTTTGCCGTAAGGAAACTTATAAAAAGTGTTGCCTATAGGTTTACTATAGCCAATTTTATTGCTTTTATATGCTATAAAGTAACTTTTTAAAAATTTACCCGTATACCACTTTTAGACATCAATGTTTACTTATGTATTAAAAAGTCACATATTAAAAACTAATAATGCATTAAAAAACTAATTCTTCTCAAATAAAATATACTAAATTATATAAGTGTATTTACTGTATATAGACACCAAAACTAATGAAAAAAAGCCATTTACTACAATTGTACAAAAGTAATGCAATTGTTCTTGATCACATAATACAAATGAAAGAACAAAAATACTAAAACTGAATATCCTTGGCAAATCTCCATAATTGTATCCACATGTTTTGATTTATCTGGTATATTCTCACTGCAAAAGAAAAAATAATAAATATATGTAAATAAATATGCGTAGACACATAAGTGTTCCTACTCAATACACATAAGAGGGTGGGGAAGCAATCAGAACGCTAAAAATATCCAAAGAAAAGGGTCCACAAGCAAAGCATTATTACACTTCCTAGTTAGTATTTGTTCTATCTATTTTGATAGGGAGGTTCACCACATTTCATTTTCATCTCAAATACCACTAATCAATACATCATTGCAAAAAGTAAACTAGTACAAATCATTGTGTTCTCTCAACCTCAAACAACAATCCAGAATCTTTCCCCATTCAGCTGAATACAACTTTCCTTTTTTTTTTTGGTGATAGCTAAAAACAACTTTTGTTAGACTTAATTGCTAACAATGATAGATACAACCTCATTGCCCATAAATCTCAAAAACACAAACACAAAGGTGGAAAATGTAACCATTTAAACCAATCAAAATAAGTTCCACAGGAGATATTGTATATGGTGGTTCCCTGCCCATAAATCCATGATTGTGTAATCGGTATACGTAGAACACCAACAAACCATATACAATTATGAATTAGTCTTCACCATTGATACATTAATGATAGTACCATTGTGTGAAATCTAACAAGAGTCTAACCCATATCCAAATCTAACAATGACCCATTTCAAATCCAACTATTCATGTAATGAAATCCCAAGCAAAGAAAAACAACAAAAGATAGGAATTTAACATGCCTAATTATCCAAATAATCCAGTATACAACAGTTCAGCATGCCAAAACAACACTAGACATTCCAAATAATCCAACAGACAGCAACAACATAAGGCATTTCAAATAATTCAATATACAACAATCCAACACACTAAAATAACCTAAATCATTCCAAATAATCTAGCAATCAGTAGTCTAGCACACTAATAAGGAGATATTGACTTTATAACTCTTATTCATTAACTGATATTGTATCATTTTCATCAATCAAATTAATATGCAAAGATCAAGAATAAAACCAGAATAATAACTCATCCAGTCATATCAAACTGAATCTGAAACAAAGTTTAAATCACCATTCTAACTCAACATGTGTTATTACCTTTTCTTGGCTTGGAATATGTATTCAAGTAGAAGAGAGCGGAAGACCATTTTTATCCATGATAGGTGCACTATTCGCATCAGCTGGAGATAAGCGCATTAAGGGTGCCAAGTCTTCCAAGTTCACACCAGGGCTAGCTCTTTCAAGCAAAGCCTTCACAAGATTTTCTAATCCCTCTACTTGTTTCTTCATGTTATTCATCTGATTGTCGGTGTCTTGCTTCTGATTTTCCATCTTAGTTTTCAAAGTTAACATTTCTTCAGAGTGCTTGCGCTTTACAGCTTCAATCTCAGCATCCATTTTTAAACTAGTTTTAGTGACACCTCTTCCATACCCACGAACTCTCCCTGGCCTTTCCTTACCGAACATAACTTGAAAGGCTTCATCATCATTCTCTCCAGAGTTTTCAATCTGATCTTGAACTTCATCCTGCAAAAAGATGGAGCACTCATCAACACATAATGTTAAACATCAATAAAAGATTTGTATTTTTTATAATTTTACATTATATAACTTATAATTGCACTCTTGGTTTCTAAATCCAATTCCTTTCCTTTTGTTCCCATGCGAGTTGTAATGAATAAATCAACTTGGGTGACATCATCATTCTCATTTGCCAAATGCTTCAACAAATTTGTAAAAAGTAAGTAAAATATTTATCAATGAGTAAAATTCACAAATTCTCAAGTACAATACCAAACGATTCTGAACTCTTGCAAAATTCACAGCTCCCATTCGATGGTTCCACCTTTGACGCTTTCTATTTTCAGAATTCATCTTGCTGATTGTCTATATTACATAAAAAAAAAGTATAATGTTATGAAAAATGCATCTCATAAGTAATATGAAATTGAAATATGACCTTATAATTTAGATCTTACTTGAATTGCAGGAAGACTCCAAAAGGCAATCAACTTTTTAAAAATTGAAATTGGTACATCGTTTGGACGATTCTTTAACATATCTTTGGTGTTGTCATAAAGCTTAAAATGCTTTTTCTTAATCTTACACTTGTGCCTCTTCCAAGTTTGCTTTACTCCTAAAAGTACCCAATCTTCTCCTTCTTTTGGAATGATGAATTTTGACTAATGAAAGTACCACAATGATGTTAGCATCATTAATATACTAATATTGCATTTAAAATGATAGAAATTAATCCTACGCATACCCGAACATATTTCATAATATTATCTGTGTAGCTTTTTGGAATGGCCTTAAAATTGGTGTAGTTCAAGGGGCAAAATTTTGAATTTCTAGCAATTGTGCCCAAGAACAAGCTTAAATTAGAAACACTTTTATCAGTAGGCCCAATTGCTACTGTTTTCTCAAAAATGATTACTTCTCGTTCTTCCTCCCATCTAGCATGGATATATTTGCATTCAGTCTTGCCTTGAGTTTTTTTCTTCTTCACTGTCTCTAATTTTACATAAGTAGAGGCATAAGTTTTATAAGTCAATGCATACAAAGTATTTGAGAAATATTTGTGAAAACTAAGTAGTTGAAAAAATAGTATTTGAAGTCAATGATGCGTTACCTTCTGAATTATTGTCCATTTCCTCAACTTCCTCTCTGTCAACATCTCGGTCAATGAAGTTACCTTCGTGAATTACTCTTTCATCATCAGCTTCTTGTTCTTCATCATGTATCAATTGATTTTCTTCTTCATACATACCATTTTCTTCAAGAAAGTCATCAAGAGACATTGCTGAGCAAACTGCATTCATCCTCTTAACTTTAGGACCATGATCATTTTGGTTCGATCCTTGGTTCACACTTATGATTGATTGTCTCTTTTTTTCATTTGGAATTTGTTTTCCACTTGTTTCTTTCAATAGAGCTAAACTTGGTGTCATAAGACAACCACCTTGGACTTCCATTTGAGTGACTTGCGTTTGAGTCACATTTATAAATAAGGGTTGTCTCATTGCCATTTCATTAGAGCCTCCAACTTGTGCAGTCATTTTAGTACTCTTAGGCTGCCTCTTTTCCATTTGAGTGACTTGCGTTTGAATCACATTTGTAGGCAAGGGCTGCCTCATTGTCATTTGACTAGCTCCTCCAACTTGTGAATTCATTTTAGTGCTCTTAGGCTGCCTCTCTTCCTTTTGAGTGACTTGTGAAGGAGTTGCATTCATAGGAAAGAGCTTTCTTTTTAAAGAATTAATATTTTCTTCACTTTGGGTTATACCTGTAGCATTCAACTGCCTACCATCTACTTTATTCTTTCCAAGCTTCTCAACTTCTTCTTGCTTGATTTTAAATATTTTAGACAATTCAGCACTTGACCTTGCACTGAAATTGAGATCCAAATTGGCTCTCTTATTGGGACCTTCACATCCCTTGTTTAAAGTTGGCACCCTTTTTTTGTTGCTTTCTCCCTTGTTCATTTTGTTTCAAAGTGAAGGTTTTAATTTGCAAAATTGGAAAATTGAAATTCATTAGCTTATAACATTACATTTGCCAACTTAATACTACAAGCAAAAGCTTGGAAAATGAAGAATAATAGATTTTGTGGATTTAATAAATTGCACCAAAATGGATTGGCAATACAAGGCATAGTAACAATATAATGTCAGATTGAAAAAAGGAATTACTATTAGCTATAATGTTTAACTGCCATCATCATTCAGTAAAAGAATGAAAATTGTAATTTAAACATATGTCCAGAGAGAGGAATGTAAATTACTACTTTTATCATTATTATTATTTTCTATTGAAAGGTTCAAACTCTCTACTTGGATGTTTGCAATTTAAAGCAAGCAAAGGATTATTTAAAAGCTTGGATCAGACAGAGAAGCTCATCAACTTGAAACTCTCATTTTTTTCCCATTTCTCAAGGACATAGTCTCTTTCCACAACAGTGCTCGCAATATCAAACACTGACCTTACTTTGATAACTATTTAAGCACCAAACTTGCTTCTGAACTTAACATATCTAATAGCAACTTAGAGATATTTCCATATCTTCTTTCAGGCTCCATGGATGAGTTCCATAGTTCTAAGTCACTAGTGGAGGATGAGTTCCAGTCAACCTTACATTCAGCTCCATCATTTGTAATATACAACGACTCTCATGGAGATGAAGACAATGACCCAGAAGAAGTTTTGAAGAGAACTGCTATGATGGGCAGTGTTGAGTTTAGCTTTAGAAGGAAGAGGATGGATTTGATTGAGGAAGAAGAGAATGAGAAAGATGGGTCAACTAGGATTCAGAATTTGAGTGTTGAAGATGAAGATATTGAACTTGAACCACCTAGTCCCCCCATGTATATTGCAGTTGCAGCAAGGCTTGGAGTTGATGGAACTGGGTTTGATGATGGGTTTGGATCTGATAACCTTACCAGTGATGATATATTCACTCTTAACTTGCAAGAAAGTGGGGATCTTGAAGAGTATTACAAGAGGATGGTTGATGATTATCCCTCCCACCCTTTGGTTATGAAGAAATGTGCCCAGCTTTTACAAGTGAGTTATCTATTTTTTTATGGATCTTTCTTTCTTCAATTGTTTCACTTGGCACTGTAATTTTGGACAGGAAATGTCACTAATGATACTGAGATGTGTTAACATTGTAGATTTCAATTTAGTTTGTATGTTCAATTCAAAAAAATACATAAATTTTGATTCTGAAATGAATAGATGCAGGTCCTATTTTTGGATTGATATGGGCAGTTGATGTTGAACCTTTCATTGATGTAGTAAATCCCATAAGGCATACCTATTAAGCTAAAGATACATATTAATCAGACCCCACAAGATTGATGCTTGCTTAAGGATGCTAAACTCCATTTAAAGTTTAAACTTGTTATTGTCACCTGTGCTTCATCAGGTGTAACTACTTAGCTTGTTCCTAGGCTACTTTTAAAGTTAGCCATTCTTGATAATGTTTGATTATCAAATTAAAGTAGAAGTGCTGCTTAAGGAGATATAGAGCTCGTTAATCTCCATCAAGTAACAACAATACAAATGCTATGTTGGGTATCTAATATCTGGGGTATTTGGAAAACTGCAAACTACTACAGATGTCCTCATAAACTGTGTCCGAAACTAAGAACCTCATAGCTACTTAAGTGTTTCAGTAGTAACTTATTTGGGTATACAGAACTCAGTAACAAGTTCTTTTAGCTTGAGAATCTCATAGATCTCACAAAATCCTAGAGCAGAAGAATCTGGATGATGTCCATATTAGACAAAGTGGCTTACTGCCTATAATGGTTGTTCAGCTGATAAGGATCAAGGCAATTTGCTTGTAAGGTATAGGTTTTGCCACTTGGCATGCCCTAGCTTTGGAATGGGGTAGCATCCCATCCCCCTTGACTTTTGCTTAGCAACAAAAATAAATAAATAAAAGATAAATTGGTTTACTAAAACAACAAAAATTTCAAAACAAGTAGGAAACAAAGAAGAAAGTACCACTAGAACAACTCATGTTTAGAAAATAACTTATAAAGGATTAATAATATTGCTAGGAACTACATAGATGACAACTTATGAGACACTCTTTTATTTAATCATTATCTTTCAATTTCATTTAGACAAGCATGGTGTTTCTTATAGTTCTTCTCAGATGCTGATTTCTAATTTTTGACATCTATTGGCAGTCTAAGGGAGACTTTCAAGGGGCTGAAGAGTACTTTCATCATGCTACCCTAGCAGATCCTATTGATGGTGAAATCTTGATGCAGTATGCGAAGCTGGTGTGGGAGCAGCATTATGACAAGGATAGAGCATTGGTCTATTTTGAACGTGCAGGTGAAGCTGCTCCTCAGGACAAGTAACCACACTGCCAAACTATCTGGCTCATTTTGAAATATGGCATGGGCATTGCATTTTAACAACTCCAAATATCATCAGTTAGTCCTAAACAAAAATATGCTCTTCAACCTCATGGTTTCCTGCAGAAACTGGAAGCCTCTATTTGAACATGCAAAATTCTGTTGAGGTTTCCATGTCTAAAGATAACAATAAACATATAACATACTCTTTTCAGCCATCTTCTTATAGCATATGCTAGTTTTCTCTGGGAAGCAAAAGATGATGAGAACGAAGGTGGAAAACATGAAACTCAGGTGCTGTTTTTATTTTCTTTTCTTTTCTTTTTTAAATTTTTTTTACTTTTCCTTTGTTTTTTCTGTCTAAGGGGCATTTTGTCCTCCAAATGACATACATTGGTTGTTTAATACTTACAGTTTATAATTGAGTGTAGAATGACAAGGAAAAACAAAAGACTGAAGAACCTGTCAAGACCTCCAAAGAAGAAAGTGACCTTATTAGCTCATTCTCACTCCTTGCAGCCGGACAAGAGATTGATGCTGCAAATCTTATAACAGCTAATTGTAGTGAAGACAGTAAAGTTGCGGATTATTTTAAGAAGATGATTGATGAAAATTCTAACAATCCTTTGTTTATGAAAAAGTATGCTTAGTTTCTGTTTCAGGTGAGATAATTTATTTTTCTATTTTTTTTAATGTTCTATATATATATATCTTGAAGACTAATTTCAATCTTTTAAGCATATAATTTGCAGAATAGAAGAAGGTATTTTTACCATTGTTTTTCTATTCTTTTTTACCTAAAACTTTTTTTTTGGGTCAGTTGGGAGGAAAATCCTCAGATAGAGCACTCAATTTTGGCTTTAGACATCTTGTCTCTTGCAGGGGAATTTATCAATAGTAAATAGAAACAACAATTGAGGCATAAGGCTTGAGTGGGAACTTCATCAGAGGAGAGAGATCTTCAAGCAGCAAAGGATTACTATTCACGTGCAATATTAGCTGATCCCAGTGATGGTGTGATGTCAGAATATGCTAGACTTGAGTGGGAACTTCATCATGATCGGGAAAAAGGCTTTGTATTTATTTGAGCAAGCAGTTCAGGCTACCCCTGGGGATGGGGATATGTAGATATGTAGATATCTGGTGGGGTAGATCGTTTGGGAGTTCCTTGTCTTTTTATTATGCGGTTAATTAGGCCTTGATTGAATCTTGGAGCATTCTTTATATTGGCATTTGAGGTTCCATCTGTTGGCCAACCAACCTCTCCAATTATGATAGGCATGGAACCAAAAGCAATCTTTTCAAGAGCTGAAATGAGGGTGTCAAAGTTGGCATCTAAGACATTGGTATAAGTTATGGAACCATCAACTATAGGGGCAGCAGAGCCATCAAAGAAGGCAAACTCTTTTGGGAAGTTGGGATCAGCATCAAGGCAGAGGAATGGATAGATGTTAAAGGTAAGAGGACCACCATTTTGGGTAAGAAACTTAATTATGGAGAACATTTGGTCTTGAATATCAGGCCTGAAGTTTCCTTCTGATGGAAGGCCACTATCACTTTGGTAGACATATGTGTTTAGAAGGATAGTCGCCCTCACTTGGTTGCCTTAGCCAGCTTTTATAAGGGCCGCTTGAATGTTTTGGATGCTTGGAAATGTGGATTTCACAAACTGACCATTGTATGTTTTGAGAAAAGCTTCATTACCCACAACAACATATCAGCTCTTGAAAAGATTGGTTTTGGTTCTATGCCTATCATAATTGGAGAGGTTGGTTGGCTAACAGATGGAACCTCAAATGCCAACATAAAGAATGCTCAAAGATTCAATCAAGGCCTAATTAACCGCATAATAAAAAGACAAGGAACTCCCAAACGATCTACCCTACCAGATATCTACATATTTGCATTAAAAATATTTAAATTTTAATCTAATTGTCTATATGGTTAAGCATGAGAATATTAGCTGATAGTTTATATTAATACAGTTTTAAGAACAACCCAAGGCTTCAAGGTCCATAAGATTTTTTACAAGATATGCACAAAATGAGATAAAAAACTGCAGCACTTCAAAATTTCAATGTCCTATATACAACCCTATATACTTGCATTAATGTCTTCAAAATCAGAATCTTTTTATTGTTCAATTTCATTGGACAACGGTTCAGCCATGTCAATAATGGTTTCTGGAACATCTTTTCTCACAAGTTCAATGTCACCATCATCATTGGGCATAACAAGACTTATAGAATGGTTAGACAGCTCATTACCATAAAATTCTTGAGCATCAGAAATTGGATCATCACTTAGGCTAAACACGTCTCTTGGAGCTGTCTTCATGACATAATGCTTGCTTTCATCAATAGGGTCTCGGATATAGAAGCATTGGCGTGCTTGAGATGCAAGAATAAAAGGCTCATCACGGTAACATCTCTTATAAAAGTGAACATAAGTAAGTCCAAACATGTCTTCTTGAGCTTCAAACCAATCACATCTAAACACCACAACTTTAAAATGGCCATAATAATCTAATTTGATCATGTCATTTATTCTTCCATAATAAGTTACATTTGCTATGATTGGGTGCTCATCCTTAGAGCTAGCAAAGCTTGTAGTTAATGCCATCAATGTTACACCCCTGTTTTGAGTCTTTCATCTCGCATCACGCTGCATTATGTTAAATCGATATCCATTAATAAGATACCCATTAAATCTTTTTGCAACTGAATTAGGGCCTCTAGACAAAGTTTTAATGAAGTCTGGAGTATCCTTTTTCATGGCATGAGTTTCAAACCATTCAATGAAGTCTTGGCTTTGAATTTTTGCTTTTTTCCACTTTGTCCTTCTAGCTTGATTTTTAACAACATTCTCATGCTCTCTAAAGTGGAAAAAATTAAAGGCGTTAATATAATTATAATCTTAATCTATTTATGAAAACAAAAGATAATGAGCACATCACCGTACCTAAGGTTTTCTTGTACTTCATCACAATTTATCAATATGTATCCATGTGCTTGGGTTAGTGACTTGTGATCTACAGAAATTAGAACACCTTTCTTTTTCCCTCCTATAGGACGTCCTTTGCTAGGAAAAAGATCAAATGAGTCAGCCTCGCTATTGCATTCATCATTGTTTCAGCTCAATTTATTCAACATAGTTTGCACACCTTCATGCAAATATCTTGACCAAAATGTCAAGCATTCTTCAGCCAAATATGCCTCTGCAATTGAGTCTTCTGGATGACTTCTATTGCGAACATAAGACTTCAACTTACACATATATCTTTCCGGAGGGTATATCCACCGAAATTGAACTGGGCCACCTAATCTCACTTCATTTGCTAGATGAATAGGCAAATGAACCATTATATTAAAAAAAAAACATGGAGGATCATGGGTCTTGACAAAGTGTTTCTGCAATCTCTACTTCCAAGCGATCTAATTCTTCTAGTGTAACAACTTTTTGACATAAACATCGAAAGAAAGAATAAAGACAAATCAAAGGGATGGCAACAGGATTAGGCAGTATGCTTTTATTGGTATTTGCAACAGGTAATGCAACATGAAATGAGCATCATGGGTCTTATAGCCTAATATTTTTCTTTCATCAAGTTGAACACATCGAGAGATATTTGAGGCACTACCATCTAGTAATTTTGCTGACTTCAAGACACCACAAAATAAAGATTTTTCTGCTGCTGTCATAGAAAAACAAGCTTTTGCAAACTTAGTGATTTTTCCATCTTTTGTCTCCTTTGGTTGAAGGTTCTTTCTTATGCCCATTTTTTTTAGGTCAAAACGAGCTTTTGCATGATCTTTTGTCTTCCCAGAGATATCTAATAGAGTTCTAATAATATTATCACATATGTTTTTCTCTATGTGCATCACATCAAGGTTATGGCACATGGTGTTATGCTTTCAATATGGAAACTCAAAGAAAATTGACCTCTTTTTCCATGGACCGTCATTCTTTTTCTTCTGCTTCTTTCCGAACACATTGTCAAAGTCTTCTAATTCAGCTAAGATTTCTTTCCCACTTAATGTTGGTGGTGGAGATCTAAATTCCGTATCTCCATTAAAAGACCTTTTATTAGATCTCCATGGATGACTCATGGGCAGAAAAATTCAATGACCCATATAGCACATCTTTTGACTATGTTTCAAATAAGTATAACAAGTCCTATA
Organism: Ormosia emarginata; assembly: GCA_029884605.1. Lineage (NCBI taxonomy): Eukaryota > Viridiplantae > Streptophyta > Magnoliopsida > Fabales > Fabaceae > Ormosia > Ormosia emarginata. Next base: position 4,064,068 of record JAQQTP010000083.1, read on the forward strand.
ATTACAACAAGGACAAACTAACTTTCCTTTAGTGCTCCAACCAGACAGCATAGCATAAGCAGGGAAATCACTAATAGTCCATAAAAGAGCTGATCGCATTTGAAAAGTCTAGTTGGCTGAAGCATCATACGTTTCTACTCCTAAATCCCATAACAACTTTAACTCCTCAATCAATGGTTCTAGATAAATATCAATGTCATTTCTAGGTGAAAGTCTTCCAGGGATTAGTAAGGATAACATGCAATATTCTGGCTTCATGCATAACCACGGAGGTAAATTATATGCCATCAACACCACAGGCCATGTACTATGAGATATACTCATGGTCCTATATGGATTGAATCCATCGCTAGCCAACCTAAGCTTTACGTTGCGAGAATCCTTTGCAAAATCAGGATTATCCCTATCAAAGTCCTTCCACACTTGACCATTAGCATGATGTCTCAACTTTCCATTGTTTGAACGCTCATCTTCATGCCACCTAAGTGTATTGGCTGTCTTTGAAGACATAAACATCCTTTGGAGTTTGGGAATCAAAGGAAAGTGTCTCAAGATCTTAGCATTTACATTAGGTTTCTTGGAAGATTCAGCCTCACAATCGATGTTAGGATATTGAATATATCGGGAACCTCCACATATATGGCAAAACTCTTTATCAGCATAACAGCCCTTATATAGCATGCAATCATTGGGACATACAGGGATCTTCTCGTAGTCAAGACCCAAGTCCTTTATCATGGCCTTGGTTTTGTTGAAAGTTGGAGGAATATTCAAATTAGGTATAGCTTCTTTCAACAACTCAAGGAGAGATGTGAAAGATGCACAACTCCATCCATGAAGACACTTCAACAAATAAAGCCGAATGGTGAATGACAATGTAGAGAAGTTTTCACAACCTGGGTACAGTTCTTGATTTGCCTCATCAACCAGTTTATAAAACTTCTTTGCATCTTCATTAGCACCTTCATGAAGCCCATCCTCTTGCACTATATCTCTAAACCTATCATTCAATAAGTTATCAATGTCCTCACATGGGTCTTAAACATCCATGTCAACATCAAGACCCGTTGTGCTTAGTCCCTCTCTGTGGTTGATTCATTTTTGGTAGCCCACAACAAATCCCTTGCATATTAAATGTTCGTACACAACATCTCTTGTTCTCCAATAAGAATTTGCACATTTTGCACAAGGGCATAATATCTCCTCTCTATCAGGTTCTCCAATAGTAAATGCAAAATCTAAGAAAAAATGGACACCATCAATGTACTCTTTGTTAAACCTCGGTAAATCCATCCACTCCTTAAACTCATCATTTAATTCACTGATAAGAAAGTTATTTTTGGTGTTAATGTTCAAATGCTAATACGAATATTCATGGTACTAAATTAGTCAAAACAATGATATCATATCCATGGAGAAATTTAATAATCTAATAATGCAGGATAAAAAGTAAGGCTTAAATAAGAGAAATTTATGTCTTACTAGTTAAGAAAGTTGGGATTAGCCATCCTTTTGAGTTCAGACTATAGGAGCTAATTGAGTACCTTACCAATGCCTAAAAAAAATAAAAAAGAGAAATTATGGAATGGGGTGAAATTTTGGCAAATTGGGAATGATTTGTAATTTTAAAAATCATCAAATTTTAACCACATCTAAAGTCTATTAATTTTTTTTAATTCGGATTTCACCCTATCATAGAGATGGACTCTCTGTTACAACCAGAAAAAAAAAGAACCATTCACCCATGTGCCCCTCATATACAAGGATTACAAAGAAAAGAGAATAGCAACAGAAAACCAAGACAATATAGAGAAAAGAAATAAAAAGGCAAAGTCAGAACTTTCACTTAAAAAAAATGGTGAAGAGTGAGGACAACTTACACCTTAAAAAAAAATAGTCTCCCTGCTTATTTTGATTGTAAACTTAGTTGTTCATAGAGTTGAAATAAAATATCTCCAATCATTGATGAAAAAGGAAATCAATAGAACTTCTCAAAAGCCTCGTTATGCCACCTTCACGGGATTCTATTTTATGTTAGGTATAATAAATTCAACTATGTTCAATGATATAACTATGCATTAGAATGTTCTATTCGATCTATATATTAATATACAATTTCGAATAGGCCTAGGAATTTATAGGTCTGTATATACAAAAGCAAGATTAATTAGGTGCGTCAAAATGTCCATGGTTTGGTAAAATATGTAATTTAAGAATAGGATAATCCTTTCGAGAAAGTATGGAAAGATATAGTAAAAAATTAGGCATTATTTAGGGCTTGGGGCGGCATATATCACTTTCAAAATGATAAACTACTTTGTATCTAGGCTAAGATAAACAATGGTTACTACTTGGTTATAACAATGGCTACTATAGTTCAAAAGAAAACAAGGCCACCTTATTAGAATTTATGGAATTAAGAGTGATAAATTAGTTATCATTAATACTGATAGCCTTTTTTAATAAAATAAAATAAGAATAAGGATGAATTAAGTGTACAAGTTAAACATACAAGTTAAGGAATAAGAGAAGAGTGAAAACAGAGAAGAAATGAACTAGAAATGTGCATAAACTCACGAAATGCAAGAATTAAGGTGTAGGAATCACTGTAATGACTAGTTGATCAAGAATTCTTGTAAGACACTATAAAAGAAGGAATTCCAAGAGAAGAAACAACAAGCAAGAAATACAAATCATCTATTCTTCAGAAGCTGGTTTATATTATTTTTGCTTAGATTAGTATATACATTATCTAAGAAATCAGTTGGAAAAATAAAATCAGTTTTGGGTTACACCATAAAGCTGAGGACAAAAATAAACAGAAAGGTTGGGTTCTTTTCTACCTTCTGTGTTTGATGAAGGAAAGGCTAAGGTTGGATTTGTTAACGGGTTGGAGTTGTTTTAGTAGTGTCTATTAAAGGTGAAGAATGAAAGGGGAAGATGGCTTTTTTTATAGGCATTCTACGTAATCATTATGTTGGTTGCGATAGTGGGTTTTAATTGTGTTGGCACCTGAGGAACTAACTGGGATTGCAGAAGTAAATATTATTAAACATATATAGAAGCTAAGCCTATAGAAGAACTTACAGTTGTTCTAATTTTATCAGACTCCTAAGTTCTGATGATACTGAGAAGTTGATTGACCAAAAACCCCTGAAAATTTAACAAACTGAACATTATATACTGATATGCTGAACATTATATACTATTAGGATAGAAATGAATCTTTTACTTAAATCTGCATAAAAAATAGCTCAAACAGATGTACAAAAAAGAAAATAATTGGGCAGCTGATTAGAAAATTGAAAAGACCGCAAAACAAATATTTCATGCTTAAATTACTAGAGCATCAACCCAATCAATTTTGGTATCCTTTGAACAGTAGGTGGTTAACATTACATGAATGTGTTAGCAATATGGGGAGTAAACATGTAATAGAGGATCAGAACTATTAGTAGAGTACTTATTCTGTTATGAACAGTTATTCTATAAGAATAATAATTAATTGGTTGAGCTGTTAAAATATAGTTAGTTGGTTATAAATTAAGATCCAGATTTATTGTTATGAGTGACTTTAATAGTCTCGATCAGGCTCACAATCAACATGGTGCACTGAACTAACTGAGACTGAAGAATGAAAAGGGAAACATAGTGGTAGACGTTAGAAACAACCTCATTAGAGGTTATAAGGAGAAAAATGGAAAAATAATAAAAATAAAGAGGTGTGGTCAATTAGCAATCAGATGGTCTGCAAGGACTCCAAAAAAGGAGCGATAACCAAGCCCAAGGCCCAAATGGGTGAGAAGAATAAACTGGATGTTGCCATTGGAAAATCTAACATGGGTGATAAAAATATGGGCCAAGCAGTGTACAATTTGCAGTTACGCCAAAGAAATGACCAGGTGCAAAAAAGGATAATCAATGATGAGATCACTCCAAATGAGAGACCACATGGAAAGATGGAGATTGATTCAAGTTCTAACAAAAAGATGGGATCTAATACCATACAAAGCCCATATATACCCTCCAAAATAGCCAGATGGAGGAGGTAGAAGCCCAAAAATCTTGAAATAACATTCCTTTATGAATGTGGAGTGTGTTTCAAATTCTTAGGGTCAGTATGTGGAGCAAACCCAAGGCTTCGAGCAGTGACAAGGGTCAGTGATGCACTTAGATTAATGTTCATGATTAATTCTAATAAGAATATCTTCATTCGTAATTGCTGTGGAGCGGCAAATGCATCTTTTTTTAGATTTTGTATGCAATATTTCTATATTCATAGACCAGATATTATAGCCATATTGGAACTGAGGGTGGACCCTAGTAAACTCACTAATAGTATGAGTTTGTTAGGCTTCAATGGGTATTTGTTTGTGGAGGGAATATGATATGCTGGGGGAATTAAAAGAGTACCATTTGTGCATGTGCATTTACATTTAATCCTTATGCTTGAGAATTTATTCCTGAGCAATCATATATATGTTTTTTAGTATAAATAAGAGATGGTCCTTGCTAGGCCAATTTGCTTTGAATCCTCTGGAAGTTAGATTAGACCTTAGCCATTTTCCTTCTTGTATTTCAATCTCCTTCATTTATCTTTGACACTAGGATTTTTGAAGCTGGAGTTTTTGTCTATATACAGAAGCAAACTTAAAAGCATTTTTTGGTTCCACATTGGCACACACATATTATTGGTCTAGACTCAAGAGTGAAAATCCACATACTTGAACTCCTCATGGATCTCATTCGTGGGTTTTTTCTACTATGGATTATCATGATTCTGTTCAACCATAATTTGGGAAATATGGAAGGAAGATACCACCATCACACTAAGCAGAAGAAAGTTTCACATGTTCCTAAGCCTCTTGCTAATTCTTCTCCTAAGCTAGAAAACCCTTCACCCCCTTCCAATTCTCCTAGTTTTCCTTCTGACCCTCATCCAAATGATCCTCGGGATTCCTCTTCGGACAGTGCTTTCGATGTAAGATCCTTTGGAGCAAATGGAGATGGTTTAGCTGATGACACACCTGCATTCAGGGCAGCATGGAAAGTAACATGTGCAGTAGAGTCGGGTTGTTCTGGCTCCAGAAAATTGCCGCTTTAACATCACTTCAACTATTTTTTCAGGTCCATGCAAGCCAGGATTAGTATTTCAAGTAAGAATGCTTATTGAATTGCCTATCATTGTTCATCACATCACATCACTTTTTTGTTAGAGACAATATAGAATTTAATTTCTATATAGTATATATATGTTTCACTTCACTAACAAGGTTCAAATGAAAATAGGTGGATGGTGTACTCATGGCACTAGATGGACCAGATTCCTGGCCGGAAGCATATAGCCATAGCCAATGGCTTGTGTTTTGTCAACTTGACCAAATGACTCTTAATGTTACAGGAACTATAGAAGGCAAATCTATATTTCTCTCTTAGTAGAAGTAGAATTCTTTTTTTGGATCAGGCAAATGCTGTTATTGAAATAACGGAGTGGGTGGAAGTTCCTAGAAAGAATTTAACTATTCAGAATTCAACTATTTCATCAAACCTTTCCAATGAAGCTGGTGTTAGGAATAGTTCCGAGGAAAGTGAAGAAAACTTGCAAACTTGCAAACCTATCCTATGTAAGCTGCTTTTGGGACATTGATCCAGAACTTCACCTTGCGGACAAGGTGAAAGTCTTGGGGGGGAGTATTGTTAGCAATAGGAGGAGTAAATATGTAATAGAGAATCAGAACTATTAGTAGAGTAGTTATTCTGTTATGAACAGTTATTCTGTTAAAATAATAATTAGTTAGTTGAGCTGTTAGAATATAGTTGGTTGGTTATAAATAGATAGGGGTCCTTTAGGGAGGGGATTCTGTTTTGGAAGTGGAAAGGAAGGTTTAGGGAGAGAGAGGACCTCTCGAATGTCCTTAGAGTAAGTGTGTTCACAGTAGGTGGGAATTACCATTTCTTGCTAGTTTCTTGTAATCTTGCAAAATGGCTACAACAAAACAAAAGGAGTAACCTTTGTGGTTCAAATTTAAAACCATAAACCAGAAGAAGAAGCTGAATTAGCATCATAATATTTGAGAGAAAAGGAAAAACAGAAACTAAAACTTTCCAGATTCATTTCAAGGTCCCAACAGGATTCAATGTCTCATAAATCAACATGCATAGAAATGATTCAAGAATATACATCAGTTATTCATTTGAGATTACACGCACACATGAAACAAATAAGGTTGCCCAAATTCAATTAAAAGAGAAAAAAATAGGGTAAATGCACTAGGACATCTGAAAAACTAAGAATCCACAAAGAATGAAAACAGAACAACACCAATGAAGCTCCAAAATTAATCTATCCATTTTCATTCCAAAGAAAAAGAAGTGACCAAAAATCACAAATTTGACCTTAAGTTTCAATTTTAACTTCAATAAAGGAGGTTTTTTTTGAATCAGTTTAATTTGTAATTGACTTTAGCCATCTACTGATATTATTTCAAGATCATAATATTAGTATATCAATCACAAACCACCCTTGGTATCCACAGGATCAAAAGAGTGCAAAAGTCTGCAACACTTAGTGTTTTGGTTACCAAACTCTTAAGGACATGACTTTCAGCAACCCTGGTAGTTAACCCATTTTCCAAAACAAAAATGCATTCAAATGAACAAAACTCCTAACCCAGATAAGATACCACAGACGACAGTGTTATTTTATTTTTTTTAAACAGCTCAAACAGATCACTACACAGCATATCACATGTAAATGAGCATAAACCATCATTACAAGCAAGAGTATGCAAATCCTTGACCCCAACACTTCAATTTCTAAGGCCATTGAAAACTACTTTTGGGCAATTACACTAATGAACTCACCCTAAAACAGAGACACACAGAAATTCAATCTAAACTACAATAAAGCATTACAGATCAGAAGAATATTCATAGCATCAAACAACCTAGCTTTTCTTATCAAAGCATTTTACAATTCCACTTTTAATCTCAAATTAAAATCATTATATTCAACGGATAAATTTAATGGGGCAAAAGTACAAGCACCTCACAAGGTTTACTTTAATTCTTATTTCAAAATAGTAGAAGAGTTCCCATTTTACTAACTTTGACAGCATATGAACAAATTTAATAACCTAATGATAATGGAACCTCATGAGTCAAGAATGATTTTTTGGTAATCAAATTGCGTGATTCCTTAATCTCATTCATTTTACCAGATTTTAAAGAGATAGGTTCACCTATTACACTAAAATACCATCATTTCCATTTTTAATGGACCATATATAAACACCAAGTATCAAAACTCAAATTAACACCAAGGCCATAAACAAGTTCATAACTCATCTTCTTAGCCAGCAGTGAATTCACATATTCAAATTTGAAACCAAAAAAGACTAATCATCATCACAAGCAAGAAACCTAGACTATAAACCTCTTGGATCTATCCCTTCATCTAGATATAACATTATTACCATCAATAGATATCCCCCACTCCTAACAAGTCCAAATCCAGTTATCCCACCCCATTCCTATCAACTTACAACATACAGACAAGGCAAAAGATCCACCACGGAAACCCCACTCCCTGCCCTCTTGCTGGTGTGAAATTGACTCAATTTAATACCTATTAACGTTTATGAAATCAACATCGGCTATTTTCTTCAGCTAGGCAATTCACAAATTAAGCCACCAGTTACTCCAAAACTTAAAGGTAATAGACTAATAGCAGTTTCTCTGTTCTATTTAGTGATAGTTTAATTTGCATTCTGAACAAAGAACAAAATTCACCCATACTCACCTCCACCACAACCCGAAGACAAGCCACCTTTCAAGTTTCAATCGGGAACACAAAAACACCTCATTTCTTGAGCTAACCAAAAGAACAACTCCATTGGTTCCTCCGAACACCAGCCATAGTCACGTGTACCCCCAACACCCATTAAACCTCGCCTCCCCCTCCTTAAAAAAATGCAAAACAAAAGAAAAATCACTTCTCCATTAAACCTTCAAAATTTCATATGCTCATGAAATGAACAAAATTGTTTGACAATGAAAAATAATAGGGATGTCAGCATATTTCATTTGTGTATTACGAAATCATTAAAAAAGGTTTCATTAATAAGACAAGACAAATGATATTTGCACAAAATTTATCCTTACAAACCTATCACAGGCGTCAAAATAAACTCAACGGGACATTAACAAAAAAGTTACAGGCAGACTAAGGTATTATGCAATGGCAGAAAACGTGAGGGGTTTATGAAGATAAAAATATGTGTGTTAACATCTTGTTAAAACCTAGACTCTTAGGCAAGCATTTTTATTCATGGCATTAGGGATCCTACCAGAGCAGTTGCATTTCCTCCACAATCTATGAGGTAATTATCTACTAGAACCAAAGTGGAAGAAAAGCATACCAAGGGCAAGATATACACAACACATACAAAGAAACCAAATTTTCTCTAATCCATCATTGTGGCATCTACGAATTCAAGGAAGACAACTGGAGTTTATGTATTCTATCCTTTTTTTGAAACTTTCTCTTTTTTGAAGGTTAGGGATTTAGGCTCTGTGGTACAAATAGGAAAAGAAGTAAGGTACTTTTACTTATCAAGCACAAAAATCATAGAAGCCTAACACACAGAAATAGGGGAAGAACCTAAAAGAAAAATGGTACCTTTAACACTCTTACAGCTTGCATCAGAAGCAGGACAATCCAAGCTAGGACATTATTCATGCGCACGACACAAGGTCCAGATGCAATCAGTGTTGCTTCCGTGGCCTCAAGGTCCAACAATGCAGATCAGACCATGTAGATCTCACAAGCTCGCAGTGATTTCACGATGGCTCAAAGGTCCAGCGATGGAGGTTCCAGTGAGTATAGGTAAGAACGTGTGATTAGGGTTTGGGAGAAGTGCCAAAATTTTTCACACTCCCGCGGTATATGCGCGCTTGTCTGAATAAATTTCAGAACACAAAAACTAATAAGCAACGTTTTAATTTGTTTTAAAAATAAATATAATGGGAACAACTTCAAACCGTTACTTATTCCCTTTAAAACAATGTTTATTAAACATTGTGTTAAAAGTGTTGTCCAAACATGTTCAACTTTAGAGAACAGTTGTAAAGGGTTGCCTATGCTACTTATTCCAACGTTTCTTAAACATTGCCTAAAACATGTGGCCTAAAGCTATAATTAAAAGCAACTTGCAAAAAATGTTGCCTATACAAGTTTAGGCAACATTTTTTAAACGTTGCCAGAAGCCAAAATTGTTGTAGTGCACTCACCCCAATCACGATCTGGTGTAGAATGTCATGTATAAAGCCCTGTTGTGCAATTTGATAATATTGGAAAATTTTAGCACTTGATTTGAGGCTAACGAGATACAGACATGTCTTCCAGATCATTCTCTTTGAAATATTGTGTTTAGCTCCATGGAGAATGGAATAAGTACATTTTGCATATGCATAGTGGGTCGACATACCATTGTGTCATTATATACCTGTTCAATTATCTGATACTTTATGAAATAATTATTTATTGAATTTTCTCTTAAATGATTTATTAAATTGATGAGTAACTGATAATATTATTTTGCTGACTAATGTCTGTATCTGTTGCTTTTTGTATTTGGATGGTGTTACTATCCTTCCTGTTTCTTTACTGCCTTGTTGGTATTGATGTAGGAGATCTCACCTCTTTAATAATATATATATATATATATATATATATATATATATATATATATATATATATATATATATTTGCTTGATGAAGACTGAGAAGAAGGCGAGGTAGACCGTATCTTTCTGTTGTTTTATGTTGTTGGCAATGATGGTTAGGAGAGATTTCTTGGATTATGTCAGAGTACAATTCCTTGATAGCACGGATGCGTGGCGTATTGGCTGGGCTAATGAGAGCGTCAGATATATAGGGGACGTGACTATATCTATTTGAAGGATCCATGATGGAGAATATTTCTTTTCTCTGGATGTTACACTATGCTTGGAGTTTGTCATGCTTATTCGGGAGCTATGGGGTGATCTACATCACACCCCTAGAGAGGAGTCTGTTGTGTTGTCTACTCGGACTCCTATTAGTAGAACCATGTCCCATATGGAGCCTTGGTATGTTACGGATGTTGGCAAGAATCCCGAGAAGGATCGAGTTTTTATTTGGTAATTGTATTTATGTTTTTAGTAATGTTAGTTTCGGGTTTTGTATGTAATTGATGAACCATGTTATATATATATATATATATATATATATATATATATATATATATTATATATATATATATATATATAATATGTAATTTCCTTTGACGAAAGATGTTGGAGTAGCGTATTATATGTATATCTTCATTCGTGGCTCATACCTTCAGTATATACATAACAGAATGATATTTGCCAAGTGCATCGTTGTTTAGTAACATGCCTAAATTTAGTAACTGTGGTGTAATGACGATTATACTATAGTTATTAAGTTCGGGATGTTACATTAAGTCTCCACCAAGGGTGGTTAAGCGAGAAAAGCTTACTATCAAGGGTGATAGAATGATTTAAGTTCTATGTCATGCTGAGGAGTGAGATAAGCCCTTATGCAAGTGTAGTAAAGTAAGGCAAGCTTATTACTAAGAATAATAGGATGAGTTAAGTCCTAAGTTAGGCAATAAAACGAGTTAAGTAGTTTGCCTAGTATAATTGATCTAAGATTTGGTTATCTTAAAATCAGGAATAGAAAGAGAATATCTCTAAAATTGTTTTCCAGGATTATGAAGGAACATAGTCAGTATGTTAGAGTAGTTTTGGAAATTTTAGAGAGAAGTTTTAGCGTGCCAAGTTAGCCAAGAGTCAGTTTTGGTTACAAGTGGTACATTTTAAGGGTTATGTAGTTTCTTAAGGAGGAATTGCAGAGAACCCTAGCAAAGTTTGAGAAGTGGTATGATGGCAAAGACCAACCATTGTGATCGAGGTTAGAAAGTTTTTCAGTAGATTTTCTCGGTTAGTGCTACTTTGACTAGGTCAGCTAGAAGAGGTAATAGTTTTAGTGGACTCTAGCTTATGAGTATATCTTCCAAGAGTTGAAGAAGAGGTTGACTACTACATTAGTGTTGGTAATTTTGGATCCCCGTGAGAACTTTGAGTTAGTTAGTGATGCTTCGAAGATATGACTAGGGTTTGTTCTGATGCAACAAAGATAAGTAGATGCCTATGCATTGACATAGATAGATCTGCACTAGGAGGACTACCCTATGTATGATTTGGAATTAATCACCATGGTGTTTCCTTGCAGATTAGGAGACATTACTCATAAGGAGTCTTGTAGAGGTGTTTAGTGATCATAATAGTTTCAGGTACTTTTTTGATCAGAGGAATCTGAACACGAAGTAGAAGAGACAAATGGAGTTCTTCAAGGTTTATCACCTTGAGTTATAGTATCATATGGGTAAGGCCAATGTAGTGACCGATGCACTAAGTAGGAAATCCCTACAGGTGTCCTAGATGATGGTCCAAATGAGTGAATTTCTCGAGAGTTTCAGGGATTTGAGGCTCGTAGTAACTATGATGCCATAGAGTCTCTCGGTGAGCAATGTGGATATAATAAAAGACTTAAGGACTCAAATTGTAGAAGCTCAAAAGGACGAAGGAAGCTCTAAGGGACACTAGTGAGCAGATCTTCTTAGAAACCCAACAGGATTTTAGTATGATAACAAATGGAATGACGAGGCTTAGAGACAGACTTTGTATTATAAGAGAGTTAGGAATCAAAGAATGGATTCTAGGAGGAGTTCACAAGAGTAAGTATACCATCTATCTAGGGGCTATTAAGATGTTTCAAGAGTTAAGAAACTTGTTGATCCCAAGAGTTGATTTAGAGCATTTTTAGCTTATTGGAACCATGGTAGCTTAATTTTGTTTGGTGGATGTCCATAGCCCACTTGTTGAGTATTTTGGTAAATGGATGTTTTCTTGGCTTGATTGAGTTTTAAATCCAAGTTTAATTAAGCTAAGAGATGAAATGAGGCTTATAACATGATTATAGACCTTTAGTGATGATAGAAATCATCTAGAAATTGAGTTTGAGGGTGAAAACTTGGTTTGGAACCAAGTTTATGCAGAAACATCTTCTGTAGAATTTTCTACAAAATAGTCACGCCTAGGCGCAGGATTTCCACGCCTAGGCGTGGACTGAAAAATTTTTAGTCCAGGTGAGACAGAGAGTGTCACTTCTAGGCATGATAATTCCATGCCTAGGTGTGAGACAACCACACCTGTAACACCCTAGAGAACATGCGAGGCTTGTATATGGATACGGAGGTAGCCTAATACTTGCTTAACATGCCTGTTGAATTTTGGGACCTTCTGAGCACGTTTAGTCACTTTGTTGCAACGTTATGTGTGAAATATAACTATTTTTAGCCCTAGAATTGACCTAAACTGCTTAGTTAATAGAAGTAAATGTAGAGAACTTGTTTCTAGGTTAATTGTGTTGATGAAGATGTGGTTAAAATTTTAGATTTATTGGAGTTAGTTTGATATTTTTAAGCATACTGGTTGTGTGTTTTAATACCAAATTGACTACCAACAGATATAGAAAATCGCCAAAATGGTGAAACAAGATTTTTAACGAATCTTAAGATTTATTTTAAACTTGTTAAAAGATAGAAAACTAGATTTTGATAAATCTAAGTGTTCTTAACTGATCGGGTGTATAGTAAGTCACTTAAGTGACCATGTGAGGGCATGGCTCTCTTGTTTCTATTGCTTGGCTTATTTAAGCCCCAAATGAGATATTTGTCTCATTTCTCTCTTCTCTTTCACGGTTGAAGCAGGAAAGCTCAAATGAAAGAGCAAGAATCAAGGCAAAGGAGGAGAATCATCAAACAAAGAGGAGTTGTTTAGTGATTTCAACATCTGAAGTTTGAGGTAGGGGGAAACCTTCTTCTTAACTTATCTTCCTATTCCCTTTATCTTGTTCATGAGTTTGGCTTGATGTGGTGTTTTAGGTTTTGAGTTGTTTTGAGTTGTTTGGCTTGAATCTTGTTGGGAAACTTGAGGATGGTTTGTATATGAGTTGTTGGGGGCATGGAAATGGATTTCCAGCCCTTGTATACCTTGATTTCCTTTTGAGATGAGAATTTGGGGTTCTAGGTATTGAATAACCAAGTATGAGTGATTTGGTGTTTTGATCCATTTTTTTATGAAATCAATTAGTGTTTTATATTTCCCTCACGTTTGTGAACTTGGTTGGTACTTAAAATCATTAAGAAACGAATTTGAGAGGATCAAATCTCGTAGTTTGGCCAATGGAACAATGGCACAATTCTGCATAATTTTTGCAGTGTGTCTGTTCTAAAAACACGACCCGTGTTTCCAGCCACCTAGAGGGGGGTGTTTCTCTCTGTCTATCGATTCTGTGAACTTTGCTACCAAAGCGAGACATGGGGGAGGGGGCATGTTTTTAGACATGGCCCGTGTTTTCTGACATGGCCTGTGTTTTTGGCTCAGAATCTTTAAAAATGTGTTTTTGATATCCTTAGAAGTTCTTAAGTGTTGGAACCTTTCATGTATGCCTTTATAAATGTGATGAAACCTTAATAAGGGTATTTAATGAAGTGAATTATGGAATGCAAGTAAATCATTTGTGGTGTTAATTATTGTAGGTAATTAGTAATTGTTTTGCCTGATGTGTTTATAAAGAATTTGTTGTGTGATACAATGAAGCCTTTTAAAGGTATAGTTTCTTCTTTTATGCTTCTTAATGAATGATAAGACTCTAGTGGGAGTATTTAACGAAGAGTGAATGTATTGAATCAAAATGATTTGTGATGCTAATTAAGGAGAATAATTAAACATGATTATATACATGATTGTATATTTTACCTTTATTGAAAGGTGTGAACCCTATAGATGAGGGTAATCTATATTAGGCAAGGTGAATGGTATCCTTCCTATTATATTGGTATTAAAGATGGATTTCCTTATGGTTTTGAGGATAGATTTCCTCTGTGATGATTGTTGGATGGATTTCCAGTACTTGCTCAAGGTTATAGTTGTGATTTCCATTACTTTGTTCAGGACTCATGCATAACATGACATTGCCATGGATTTGGTATCATAACATTATTCATTTTATGCTTAGAATATTGCATAGGCATAAACACTAGATGTAACACCCTTCTGAGGATGTCACATTTACGACTAATTATAGTAAAACCTTACCCGAGTTATAAATCATTTATTAACATATAATAATATAAGTTGTAAAAATTTTCTTTTTGTACATTATATCATTATTTTAAAATAAATAGAACATGAAATAAAACAAACTAATAAATACACACCATAATTGTACATATAATTTTGTTTTTAAGAATACAAATAATTACACACTACAAACTATTTAATAAAGCTATAAATTGTTTGACTCAAAACAAGTCACAAACTAGCCCAAGTACAGAACTAAAAGTTCTGATCCTCCGAAGGATCCTCCTCTGGTAGATCATCAGAAGACAGAAACCCTGGATGTCGTGTAGCCCTACGGACAGGAGTCTGTGTGGTCGACACACTACTAAGCTCACTAGGGGCATGGAAACGACCACCCGAATAGCGCCTAATAGATAAGGGTAACTCTATATATACATAAACAGTCGTAGAAAACATAGGAACTCCATCATATTCCCTACTGAGGGACACAGTCAATCATCCCACATACACAACAGTCTCCCTATCCGCTTGTAGACGCCAGCCTTCAGAGCCACCTTGGAACTCCAATCTCACGAATCCCAGAAAACTCGGTAGTTTCATGTCACATCAAGTCAATCCAATCAATAAGGATGATCTAAAAGCTCGCCCTCTATGCACTAATCACCAGAATGATGTTTCTCCTCGTACTGACAACTCAAAGGTTGCTCCTCTCCTCCTTCCTCAAAATCTTTATCGAACATAATAATAATACAGAAATGCATACACAGAGGTGAGACAATCTACATCGTTACTAGTATGGCAGTATAGAAAATGACAGTACATATAGATATAACATTCAATACATCAAATCATGTTATTACATCATACACAATACCTCAGATCAATATAATCATCACATCATGATGCAGACCCAATATGCATATGTACACAGACTCGTTCCTACTCCATGGAGCTAACCACAATTTTTCAGAGAGAATGATCTAGAAGAATATGTCTGTACCACGGTTGCCTCGGCCAAGTGTTATATAGTCTAATCATCGTATACATCAGGCATTATAACAGACAGTCTATGCAAGAATAGTGCTTTGTCGAGATCACTAGTGCGTTGCCCGGTACCATGGCCTAGAGGAGCTACCAACTGTCTACATGTGGAATCCTCCGCACATCAACGCCTCCAAGTTCACTCAATAACAACACTAAGCCTATCGCACTCGCACTACGGTGTAATTCATCTCTTAAGCAACTTGCCAATGTCAACCAAATCGACACGTTTCTCTATGCATGGTGCATGATCCAAAATACACATATCAAAATACCACTATTTTTCACAACCATATGCCATCACTTGGCAGTACCATTTTTCAATATAACCGGGTCCACCATGTTAACCCGACAACAAACTAATATTATTTTCAATCGCGTAAATATTTTATTGCGTTTTCACAATCGTGTAACCTTTTTGCAACGTTTTCAAATAGCGTAAATATTTTTAGACGTTTTTGTAATCATATAGCATTTTTAAAACATTTCTCAATCGCGTAGTGATTTTAAATCGTTTTCTCAATCGCGTAGTTTACAAATCATTATTTTAAATATGTGTAAGATTTTTCTAATATTTTCAACTGCGTAAAATATTTCTTTGCTTTCTAAATTAAATTTTGAAACTTTCTCCATTATATATCTATTTTTAGTCTTATTTACAGTATTTCCTTAATAAAAATCCTCTAAGTAATATTTCCTACTGTTTCCTTTAAAAAATTACATTTCTTGGATTTAACCAATATTTACAGCTCGAAACTTGTTAACGCGCTTCAAAACCTAACGGGTGAGCTATACATTAGTACTTTTGAAGTATTTATTTCATTTTTTATCTTTACTTAATTCCACTAATCAAGTACTAAAATAAATTTACTTTCTTTTATTCTCAAAAATTTATTGAATTAAATTCTCATTAAATTAATTATACAAGTCCAAACTTAGGAAATAATTTTGGATCAAAAACACCATGAGTAGGCATGTTGGCCGAAAATCATTATAGGCTTTATATATCATATTTAATTATTTTCCATCATCTAATTCTTGTCAAAGTCCTTAATCCAATTTCTCATCATTAAATTAATTAATCCATGATTAGGAAAATATTTTTGAACATCTTGTCCCCTTGGTGGTGTTGAGGTCGTGGGGCCCCCTTTGGGTTCTTTGGAATCCTCATGCAATTCCTTTTCATGTTATTCACATCCTACTACATACAATAATTGTCATGCGTTCATAAACACATATTAAAACATAAAATCAAAGCTATAAACATGCTTGCATAAAAAATCATCACAAATATGAAAAGCTTTAAATAATCAAGTGAATGAATCCTTATGGATTCTTCACCACAAACAAATCCACTTTCTTACCACCAAGACATGGTTGATGAGAATATATCTCCCTCTCACCTTAAGAAAGACAAAAATTCTTCTTGGTTCCTTCCTAGAAATTTCGTGACCTTCCAAAGCAAATCCTAACAAGCTTAAACAATTTATAAACTAAGCTTTGAAAAAGGAAAATTATGGATCAATCATGGCTTAGAAACTCAAGAATCAACTTAGAAACAAGAAACAAGGACTTTACCTTGTTGAGTAAAAAACTTCAACCTTGTTTTCCAAGCACAAGATGGATGAACTAGCTTAAGTTCACAACTAAAAAAGTGTTTAAGATTGTGTTTAGGTTCAAGAAATGGTATTAGATGAAATTATTGAAGAGTCGAGGTATGGTTGTGGTGTGGAGGCCGAATGCTTCTCAAAGGGAAGAATGGAGTTTTTGTGTGCTTGGAAGAGAGAGAATTGTGAGAATAGATTTTTGTGATAGAAATGATGAAGATGAAATGAAATGAGATCCTATCTCCTTATGTGCTAGCCGTGGAGGTGCAAGGAGAGAATGGTACGTTTTTGTTTGATATTTTTACTAAGCAGATAACTCTGAAGGCTAGATATTAATCTTAAGTGATAGGCTTTAAAAATTTAAGCCTTGAACCTTCCTTGAAGGTGTCTTGGCCGTGGAATGCTAAAGGGAAAAGCAAACCAAGTTTGGTTCATTTAGTTGCCTAGTTAGGCTTAGGTTAATCTAGTTAGATCACTTACATTACTAACCATCTAGTTACTTAGGAGTGACTCATCCATTCTTGAATATGCTAGAACCTTCTTGTAACTAAGGTTCTAAAGAGTAGCAAACTAGGTTTGTTCCATTTAGTTACTACATATAATCTAGGCTAACTTAGTTAGGTTTTCTAGTTTCTAAGCTAACTAGTCCAACCATTATTGTTGACTAGATCCTATTGGCTTAGAAAAATTCAAGTCACTAACGTTGACTAGGTTTCTATTGGTTCATCGAATTGTAAGTCTCAAAGACTTTTCCGGTTCCTATTGTCCACTAGGCAGAAGCTACTGTTTTTAAGTCAGTAGGTACTATCCAACAGATAATAAAATAATATTAAAATATAAAATATTTTTATTTCATAGATAAATTCTAAAAATTAAAAGATCGGTACATGCATCACTCGGAATTGGATTTAGTAAGATCCCTTAGTTTTGAGTAATCAGCTAAAGATTTTCTCTGGCCCAAAAATTATTATTTTCTTGACTCGAAGTAAATCACACACAAAGATAAAACACAGTCACAGAACAGTCAAGATAAATTTGCAAAACACAGAAATCACAAAACAGTACAATTCAAACATTATTATAAATTAGCACATTTTGGGGTGTTACAACTCCCCCCCACTAAAGAAATTTCATCCCAAAAATTTATCGTACCTTAGAAAAGTTGTGGGTATTGCTCCTTCATTTTATCTTCCAACTCCCATGTAGCATCTCCCGTCACTTCATTCCAGATTACTTTCACCAATACAATTCATTTCCTTCGAAGTTGTTTCACTCTCATGTCCTCAATCTTAACAGGAAGTGTCTCATATGTCAAATTTTCTTTCAATTGTACTTCATCGAGCTGAATGACATGAATTGGATCGGGAATATATTTTCTCAACTGAGACACATGGAATACATTATGGAGATTGGAAAGAAAGAATGGTAAAGCTATTTGGTAAGCTACTGGACCTATTCGACGAATAATTTGATAAGGTCCAATGAATTTAGGAGTGAGTTTTCTAAATTTGATAACCCTTCCGATACCAGTCGTAGGTGTTACTCCCAAGAACACATACTCACCTTCCATAAATTCAAGAGGTCTCCTTCGCTTATCTGTATAGCTTTTTCTCCTGAATCATCTTTACCTTTTCCATTGTTTGTTGCACAAGATCAGGTCCTATGGTCATACTTTCCCCATCCTGATACCAACACAAAGGTGTTCGACATTGTTGCCCATACAGTGCTTCATAGGGTGCCATCCTTATACTTGAGTGAAAACTATTATTGTAGATGAATTCTATCAGAGACAAGAATTCATCCCAACTCCCTTGTTGTTCTAACACACAAGCTCTAAACAGATCCTCCAACGACTGGATAGTCCTCTCAGTTTGACCGTCAGTCTGCGAATGGTAAGCAAAACTCAGACGTAGCGTAGTTCACATGACTTCTTGTAAGCTTTGCCAAAACCTCGATGTAAACCTTGGATCTCTATCAGAAATGATACTAGAGGGTACACTGTGAAGTCTAACAATTTCACCAATGTACACTTGGGTCAATCCTTCCAATGTATACTTGATATTGATTGGCAAGAAGTGCGTTGACTTCGTAAGCCTACCAACTATAACCCATATAGAATCATGACCTTTCCTAGTCTTTGGCAATCCAGTAACAAAATTTATTACGATACTATCCCATTTCCATTCTGGAATAGTTAAGGGTTGTAATATACCGACGGGTCTTTGATGTTCAACTTTTGCCTTTTGACAAACAAGGTAAGATGCCACACGTTTCGCAACATCTCTCTTCATCCTTGGCCACCAAAACATCCACTTTAGATCTTAATACATCTTAGTCATCCCCGAATGCATACTCAACCTACTAGCTTTATCCAGAATTGCTTGCTTAAGATCGGGATCATCAAGTATACAAATCTTTCCTTCGAATCTTAAGACCCCATCAGATCCTTCCTCTACCGTTGCCTTATGACCTTGCTTCAAGAATTCTTTCTCATTTTGCAAAAATGGATCATCTTCCTATTTTTCTTGAATTTCTTCCAATAGGTCATTCAAAACAGTAACTCTATTTATACGAATCCTTCCTGGTGCCAATTCCATAGACAACCACATATCCCTAAACTGCTTGATCAATTCTTCCTCATTTATCATCATTGTAGAGACACTGATTGCCTTCCTACTTAGGGCATCTGCCACGATGTTCGCCTTTCCTAGATGGTATTGGAGTTAGAAATCATAATCCTTCAAAAATTCTAGCCGCCGTCTCTGCCTCATGTTCAACTCATTTTGATCGAACAAGTATTTCAAACCACTAAAGACGTTGAATGTGGCCCTATACAGAAAATGTCTCCATATCTTTAACGCAAAAACTACTGCGGCTAGTTCTAAATCATGCATCGGGTAGTTCTTCTCATGTACCTTTAGCTATCTCAAAGCATAGGCTACCACATTTCTGTTCTATATTAGAACACATCCTAATCTGATATGAGCCCACTAAGGAGCATGGATCAAGGAGCACTACAAGGACTTAGTGGACCTATGACAAGAGTTAGGATCAAGAAAGCCCAAGAAGTCCTAAATCAAATGGTGTCAACTTTAATTGAAGCAAGCCCAAATTCAAGTCTTGATGGAGTGGAGCCCAAATTGGTCACTTATCTCATCCAACTTGAAGACCCATGATGGCTTGGACGTCTACTTCTCTAAAGTGGCATTTTCTAGTTTATTTATATTAAATAAAGTGTAATAAACTATGTATGTGGACAGTGCACATTTTTATTAAGCTTCTTGGGAGGGCAACCTTTGGCTTGCATGCCTAGGTAACTCCTTTTTAGAAGTCATGGAACCATTTTTATTATCTACTTAGTTTTCATTAGTTACTTTAATTAGCCACTTAGTGGACTAGTTAATATTTTAATTAGCCATTTAGTGGATTAGTTATTGCTTTAATGGGGAATTTGTCACATTATGATGACCATTTTGTATGTATATTCTATGCACCCCATTTTCCTATATGTATGCGCCTAAAATATGAATGAAGGGACTTTTGGATGTTGAATTTGGATTAAATCCATTTGTGAGAATTTTGTTCTCTTTGGTTCTTGGTTGAGCCACCCTTGTTCTTGTCAAGAATCCAAGATTCTTGTGGCAAACTTCACTTGGCTTATCAAACCCCTTGGTTTGTGGCGCCATCCATCTCTAATCTTCACCCATCTTTTTTTTTCTTCCTATCTTGAAATGAACACAAAATGTTTAATCTAAGCGTGCTTGAAACTTAACAAGTGTTCTTGAAAATTCAACCTAAGATCATCAAAAAGGCAACCTATCCATTTGGTTGTCATCATAATCCCTGGTAAGAAGTGTCACAGTACACATCAAAAGACTTACTTGGATCCAGCAAAATCAACACTGGTGCAGTCGTCAATCTCTTCTTCAACTCTTGGAAACTTTCTTCACATTCTTCTGTCCTAACAAAAGCTTGACTCTTCCTTGTGAGTTGTGTAAAAGGTCCTACTATCTTGGAGAAACCTTCAATGAACCTTCGGTAATATCCGACCAATCCAACAAAACTTCAGCTCTTTGTCACTGTCTTTGGCCTTTCCCATTGTAGAATGGTCTCCACTTTAGATGGGTCCATTGCAATACCCTCCTTGGAAATCACGTGACCTAGAAACTGAACTTCTTCCAACCAAAATTCACATTTCATCAACTTTGCATACAGCTTCCTTTCTTTCAAAATCTAGAGAACTATGCTGAGATGTTCAGCATGCTCTTCCAGATCTTGAGAATAGATCAAAATGTCGTCGATAAAGACAATGATAAATCTATCTAGGTATGAATGAAAGATCTTATTCATGTAGTCCATGAATATAGCAGGAGCATTCCTTACTCCGAACAGCATCACTTGATACTCATAATGCCCGTAACTAGTTCAGAAAGCTATCTTAGGTATATCCTCTACCTTGACACGAATTTGATGATAACCTGATCGCAGATCTATCTTAGAGAAAACAACTGCTCCTTTCATTTGGTCCATCCAATCGTCAATACTTGAAAGTGGGTACTTATTCTTTATCGTGACCTTGTTCAGTTGGCGATAGTCCACACAAAGACGAGAAGTTCCATCCTTCTTTTTGACTAGCAGTACTGGAGCTCCCCATAGTGAAACACTCGGTCGCACAAACTGTTTTTCCAACAGTTCCTCCAATTGCTTCTTCAACTCTACTAATTCCAATGGCGACATCCAATACGGTGCAATCGAGATAGGACCAGCTCCTGGTACAAGATCGATAGAAAACTATATCTCTTTTTATGGTGGTAAACTAGGTACCTCATCGGGAAAAACCTCAGGAAACTCGTTAACGACAGAAATAGCATTCACGTCTTTCTCACTCTTGACTTCTAAAGAAGACAACAACATGTATCCTTGAGCTCCATCCCTCAACAATGATTCGACTTTAGCGGCAATTAAAAATCCAGAATCCTTATCCTTAGGAAAAACTAAGGTCTTATTGGAACAGTCTAGTAGGATATGGTTAGAAGATAACTAATTTATTCTTAAGATTATATCTATTTTAACGAGAGGTAAATAATTAAATCAACAGAAAAGACTCGATCATGAATGGTAATAGGGTAATTCAAGCATACAGTCAATTGAAAACTCATAAAAGATGCAGGCAATCCTAAACGATCAACACAGTCATATGCAATAAACGAATGCGGCGCACTCGAATCATATAGTGCAGTTAAAAGATTACCTGCTACGACACCTTCTCCCTGAATAAAATCCTCAGACTGGGAAGCTTCAGCTTTGCTTATTGTGTATACTCACCCTCCAGATTGTGACTGAGTAGCACGAATGTTACTCACAATTGACTCCCATTTTGGGTGGTTGTAGTCCTTAGAAACATGATCAGGCCTTCCACATTTAAAGCAAATAAGTCCCTTGATTGAATAGTCTCTTGATATGTGGCCACTCTTCCCACATTTAAAACACCTTGGCGTAAACGCCATGGTTTGACCAGCTTCGTTGCCACTAGGACTTCCCCCAAAAAATGGATGTTGGGGTTGGTTCCCCGGTGGCCTCGAGTACGGTTTGTGCAGAAACTGCTGTTATTATTGTTTCCTCCTCTTTGGAACCTAGACAGTCCAAAGTTGCGATTTCTTAGGTCTCATGACGGCTACAGTTCCTCAAGTTGTCAACACATATCCATCAAGGTAGGGAATTGATTCATCCTCATTTGTGGCACTCTTCTTTTTAATTCAACCCTCAGTCCTTCTTCAAATTTGTGGCATTTCCATTCCTCGTCAGGTTGGATTTGGAAATACCTTGAGAACTTTGACAAGCTCTCAAATTTCGCGGCATACTCACCAACAGTCATGTTACCTTGTCGTAAACCGAGAAATTCCATCTCTTTGGCATGTTGTGCACTAGCTGGGAAGTACTTCTCCAGAAATACTTTGCAGAACACATCCCATGTAATTTCTCTCCCCTTAACTTGTAGTAACCTCTGAGTTCCTCTTCACTAGTTTTCACCATCTCCCATCAGCATAAATGTAGCATATGTCACTTTTTGATCGTCTGCACATCCTATTCCTTCAAAAATCTTTTCCAGTTCTTGGATCCAAAGACTCGCCTTCTCCGGTTCAAACTAGCCCCTAAACTGCAGCGGGTTATTGCATCAAAACTCAGATAAGTTCTGAGCATCAGCAGTCATCTCGTGTTGCTGGGCTGCTCGTTGATTCTGTTGCATAAGTACTTCCACCATACGCTGCATGGCCTCAGCAGCTACAGTCATTGCATCAGTATCACGTCTCATGTTCGAACGCGTTCCTCTATCACGAGACATTTCTTTCTTCAATCAATCAAACAAGACAAAACAAAGTCAGATGTAACCTTTTAGAAACAAATCACATAGAATCACAAAACACAAGCAAAATAGACCTAACCACAAACCCCAAAAGACTCTAACTTGGGCTCTGATACTAACTAATGTAACACCCTCCTTAGGATGTCACATTTACGACTAATTATAGTAAAACCTTACCCAAGTTATAAATCATTTATTAACATATAATAATATAAGTTGTAAAATTTTTTTTTGTACATTATATCATTATTTTAAAATAAACAGAACATGAAATAAAATAAACTAATAAATACACACCATAATTATACATATAATTTTGTTTTTAAGGATACAAATAATTACACACTACAAACTGTTTAATAAAGCTATAAACTGTTTGACTCAAAACAAGTCACAAACTAGCCCAAGTGCAGAACTAAAAGTTCTGATCCTCCGAAGGATCCTCCTCTGGTAGATCATCTGAAGACAAAAACCCTGGATGTCGTGTAGCTCACTAGGGGCGTGGAAACGACCACCCGAATAGCGCCTAATAGATAAGGGTAACTCTATATATACATAAACAGTCGTAAAAAACATAGGAACTCCATCATATTCCCTACTGAGGGACATAGTCAATCGTCCCACATACACAACAGTCTCCCTATCCGTTTGTAGATGCCAGGCTTCAGA
Source organism: Ormosia emarginata (assembly GCA_029884605.1). Classification (NCBI taxonomy): domain Eukaryota; kingdom Viridiplantae; phylum Streptophyta; class Magnoliopsida; order Fabales; family Fabaceae; genus Ormosia; species Ormosia emarginata. The sequence continues at coordinate 4,087,963 of JAQQTP010000083.1, forward strand.
GCCCCCTTGGAACTCCAGTCTCATGAATCCTAGAAAACTTGGTAGTGTCATGTCACGTCACGTCAATCCAAACAATAAGGATGATCTAAAAGCTCGCCCTCTACGCACTGATCACTAGAATGATGTTCCTCCTCGTACTGACAACTCAAAGGTTGCTCCTATCCTCCTTCCTCAAAATCTTTATCGATCATAATAATAATACAGAAATGCATACATAGAGGTGAGACAATCTACATCATTACCAGTATGGCAGTATAGAAAATGACAGTACATATAGATATAACATTTAATACATCAAATCATGTTATTACATCATACACAATACCTCAGATCAATATAATCATCACATCATGATGCAGACCTAATATGCATATGTACACAGACTCATTCCTACTCCATGGAGCTAACCACAATTTTTTAGAGAGAATGATCTAGAAGAACATGTCTGTACCATGGCTGCCTCGGTCAAGTGCTATACAATCTAATCATTGTATACATCAGGCATTATAACAGACAGTCTATGCAAGAATAGTGCTTTGTCGAGATCACTAGTGCGTTGCCCGGTATCATGGCCTAGAGGAGCTACCAACTGTCCATATGTGAAATCTTCCGCACATCAACGCCTCCAAGTTCACTCAATGAACAATACTAAGCCTATCGCACCCACACTACGGTGTAATTCATCTCTTAAGCAACCTGCCAATGTCAACCAACTTGACACGTTTCTCTATGCATGGTGCATGATCCAAAATACACATATCACAATACTACTATTTTTCGTAACCATACGCCATCACTTGGCAGTACCATTTTTCAACATAACCGGGCCACCACGTTAACTCGACAGCAAACTACTGTTATTTTCAATCGCGTAAATATTTTTCGACGTTTTTGCAATTGCATAGCATTTTTAAATCATTTCTCAATTGCGTAGTGATTTTAAATCGTTTTCTCAATTGCATAGTTTAAAAATCATTATTTTAAATATGCATAAGATTTTTCTAATATTTTTAACTACGTAAAATATTTCTTTGCTTTCTAAATTAAATTTTGAAACTTTCTCCATTATATATCTATTTTTAGTCTTATTTATATTATTTCCTTAATAAAAATCCTCTAAGTAATATTTCTTATTGTTTCCTTTAAAAAATTACATTTCTTGGATTTAACCAATATTTACAGTTCAAAACTTGCTAACGCGCTTCAAAACCCAACGGGTGAGCTATACGTTAGTACTTTTGAAGTATTTATTTCATTTCTTATATTTACTTAATTTCACTAATCAAGTACTAAAATAAATTTACTTTCTTTTATTCTAAAACACTTATTGAATTAAATTCTCATTAAATTAATTATACAAGTCCAAACTTAGGTAATAATTTTGGATCAAAAACACCATGAGTAGGCATGTTGGCCGAAAATCATTATAGTCTTTATATATCATATTTAATTATTTTCCATCATCTAATCCCTTGTATCCTTAATCCAAATTCTCATCATTAAATTAATTAATCCATGATTAGGAAAATATTTTTGAACATCTTGTCCCCTTGGTGGTGTTGAGGTTGTGAGCCCCCCTTTGGGTTCTTTGGAACTCTCATGTAATTCCTTATCACGTTATTCACATCCTACTACATACAATAACTATCATGCCTTCATAAACACATATTAAAACATAAAATCAAAGCTATAAACATGTTTGCATAAAAAATCATCACAAATAAGAAAAACTTTAAACAATCAAGTGAATGAATCCTTATGGATTCTTCACCACAAACAAATCCATTTTCTCACCACCAAGACATGGTTGATGAGATTAAATCTCCCTTTTACCTTAAGGAAAACAAAAATCCTTCTTGGTTCCTTCCTAGAAATTTCGTGACCTTCCAAAGCAAATCCTAATAAGTTTAAACAATTTATAAAGTCATAAACTAAGCTTTGAAAAAAGAAAACCATGGATCAATCATGGCTTAGAAACTCAAGAATCAACTTAGAAACAAGAAACAAGGACTTTACCTTGTTGAGTATAAAATTTCAACCTTGTTTTCCAAGCACAAGATGGATGAACTAGCTTAAGTTCAAAACTAGAAAAGTGTTTAGGATTGTGTTTAGGTTCAAGAAATGGTATTAGTTGAAATTATAGAAGAGTATGGTTATGGTGTGGAGGCCAAATGCTTCTCAAAGGGAAGAATGGAGTTTTTGTGTTCTTGGAAGAGAGAGAATGGAGAGAATAGATTTGTGTGATAGAAATGATGAAGATGAAATGAAATGAGATCCTATCTCCTTATGTGCTAGCCATAGAGGTGCAAGGAGAGAATGGTAAGTTTTTGTTTGATATTTTTACTAAGTAGATAACTATGGAGGCTAGATATTTATCTTAAGTGATAGGTTTTAAAAATTTAAGCCTTGAACCTTCCTTGAAGGTGTCTTGGCCGTGGAATGCTAAAGGAAAAAGCAAACCAAGTTTGGATCATTTAGTTGCCTAGTTAGGCTTAGGTTAATCTAGTTAGATCACTTAGTTACATTACTAACCATCTAGTTACTTAGGAGTGACTCATCCATTCTTGAATATGCTAGAACCTTCTTATAACTAAGGTTCTAAAGAGTAGCAAACAAGGTTTGTTCAATTTAGTTACTACATATAATCTAAGCTAACTTAGTTAGGTTTTCTAGTTTCTGAGCTAACTAGTCCAACCATTATTGTTGACTAGATCCTATTGGCCTCGAAAAATTTAAGCCACTAACGTTGACTATGTTTCTATTGGTTCACTGAATTGTAAGTCTCAAAGACTTTTTCAGTTCTTATTGTCCACTGGGCAAAGCTACTGCTTTAAGTCAGTTGGCACTGTCCGACAGATAATAAAATAATATTAAAATATAAAATATTTTTATTTCACAAATAAATTCTAAAAATTAAAAAAATTAGTACACGCATCACTCGGAATTGGGTTTAGTAAGATCCCCCAGCTCCGAATAATTAGATAAAGATTTTCTCCAATCTGAAAATTATTATTTTCCTGACTCGGAGTTAATTACACACAAAGATCAAACACAGTCACAGAATAGTCAAAATAAATTTACAGAACACAGAAATCACAAAGCAGTACAATTCAGACATTACTGTAAATTTGTAAATTTTGGGGTGGTACACTAGACATAATTTGGCATAGTAAGGCGATTGTATGGGCGGTTGCTATCATGACATTAAATCATAACATTGCAATTTTATGGGCGATTGCGTATCTCTGAGACGGGGATGTCGTTTGCTTCTGTGATTGAAGTGTCCAAAAAAAAATAATTGTGATTATTTAATTGAATGTATATATGCTAGTAATGGAATACTTCTACTAAGATATATGATTTCTCACCCCGATTATGTTGCCATGTAAATCTAGGTGCAAGTTCTTCGAAAGGGAAGAAGAATATGCTTGAAGATTAGTATAGTTATAGGCTTGTTGTTGACAAAGCTTGTATTTATATATTATACTAGATTTTTTGTTATGAAAGTTTATGTATTACAATGTGCCTGTTGAGGTATTGATGTATATATATAACTTTTGTTGTCGTGGCCCTCCATATTTACTCATTGTGTATGAATAATATGGGTTTAGTTTGTTGATGTATGTTTAGAAATAACATGTCTAGTATTGGTTATTCTTTTATATGATGATATATCTGGGTAGCAAATATTGGGTTGTTACATTTTAGTATCAGAGCAGTTCATCTTGTTGAGTCGGGGTATGGATTGGCTATGCTTAAGCATGTTTAAAGTTGGTTGTGCATTTCTTGTCTCTTACATGTGATGTTTGAGTGAAATTGCATGACTTGTCTTGCGATGTGTGTTTTTAGCTACTATTGCATGGTTATATGATATAGAGACTGATCAACTCAATATGGATTGTTCTGTGTGTATAGGAAACTTTGGCACCCAAGAAGCGAGCTAGAGAGACCAAGAATACACCTGGAGAGGGTACTGATATGCGCCAATGCCATTACGCATCAGACAAAGCAGGTAGTTGCTACTGCCAATGTAAAGAGAGAACATGCAGAAATAACTGCTATAGTACTAGAGAGGTTAGGACTGCAACAACCAGTACCACCACCGGTACCACCGCTAGCACCGACGGTACCAATTGGGAGAAACCCGAATTTTCTTGATAATTCAAAATTCAGAAAGATGAATCCTCCGATGTTTAGAGGTGACTATGATCTAGTGAAAGCAGAAGAGTGGTTGACCGAGTTAGAAAAGATCTATGAGGTCATGGTTTGCTCAGAGTAACAAAGAGTTTCCTTTGCTTCTTTTATGTTGGAGGGGAACAGAGCAATGGTGGCGAAGTGCTAGGAGATTGTTAGAGGCAGCAGGGACTATAATCACATGGGAAGTGTTCAAGGAGACCTTTTTAGGGAAATATTTTCCAAGAAGTTTACAGGAGGATAAGGAAATGGAGTTTCTTAGTCTTCAACAAGGGGAAATGTGAAAAGAGCAGTGTGGCCTTTGGAGATCAGGGATTTCCCATCCTTGGTGAATAAGTGTAGAATCGTGGAGTCTGACAATCTCTAATTTTAATTAGAACGAAGATTGGAAAACCTTTAGAAGAAGAAATAGGTGGAGGGTCGATATAGGAAAGGTGTTCCTAAATCTAGTTACCCATAAGCAAAAGATGAGCACCCTTGTATCAGTTTCTCCTAGTTATACCTTTGTTAGAGGAAATCTGCTTACTCTCAAGCTCTTAACCCCTCTGTTTGTGGATGGTAAACTATACTAATCTTAGCTTTGAACTCCTTCTTGTAGGGTTTCTAAAACTAGATGTGAATCTAGGTTCTCTTTCAGACACTACATTCACTTCAACTCCATACACTCCAACTATCTCTTTCAAAAGTAGTTGAACTACCTTATCTAGAAAATAGCTAACTTCACTTGGCGAAAGTGGGCAGATTACTTAATCTCTCCACCCTTCCTTGCAGCTCAACATATTCTACTATGTTCTTTAACATACTAGGCCACCAAAACATCTTCCTTAACTCTTGAAGAACCTAGTAACCTCTAGATAGATGGTATACTTTTTCTTGTGAACTCCCTCTAGGATCCCTTCTTTGATTTTTGACCCTCTTGGAATACAAAGTCTGTCTCTAGACTTCATCATTCCTTCATTAGTCCTTACAAAACCCTCTAGGGTTCCTTCGAAGATCTGTTCACTTTTGTCCCTTAGAGCTTCATTCTCCCTCTGAGCTCCTAAAAATCTAAGTCCTTAAGCCTCTTACTATGTCCACCTTGCTCACTGAGAGACTATTTGGCATCATAGTCATCGCGAGACTCAAATTCCTAAAACTCTCAAGAAATTCACTCTCTTGGACTATCATTTGGGACACCTGTAGGAATTTTCCTACTTAGTGCATCAGTCACTACATTGACCTTACCCGGAATGATACCCTAACTCAAGGTCATAAGCCTTGAAAAACTCCATCCATATATTCTACCTTATGTTCAGCTTCCTCTGATCAACAAGCACTCTTGAGCTATTATGATCGTTGAGCATCTCGAACTAGACTCCTTATGAGTTATGTCTCCAATTCTGTAAGGTAATCACCAGTATGGATAATTCTAAATCATACCTAGGGTAGTCCCTTTTTGTGCAGGTTTAACTACCTTGATGCTTAGGCATCTACTTACCTCTAATGCATCAGAACATACCCTAGTCCCATCTTTGAAGTATCACTAACTACCTCAAAGTTCTCAAGGGAATCTAGAATTACCAACACTGACATAGTAATCAACCTTCTCTTCAACTCTTGGAAACCATACACACAATCTAAAGTCCACTGTTAAGCACTACCTTCATAGCTGGCCTAATCCAGTTAGCACTAACTGAAAAAATCTACTGATAAACTTTTTGCCCTTAGTTACAATGATTGTTTTTCTCATTGTACCTCTGCTTAAACTTTTCTTGGGTTTTCTGTGATTTTCATCTTGAGAAAATACATGACCCTTAAACTGTACCAATTGCAACCCAAAACAGACTTTTGGCTACCTTGGCACGTTACCACTTTCTTTCTAAAAGTTTCCAAAATTACTTTTAACATACTCCTCATGTCTTTTCATAATCCTAGAAAAACTCATAGAGGTATACTCTTCTTAACTTTGATTCTATGACAACCAGATTTTAGATCATCTCATGAGAAAATCCAAAGCTCCTCTCAACTGATCTACCCGATCATCTACTTCTAGACAGAGACATTTATTCTTGTTAGTCTCTTGCTCAACTACCTATCATTAAGCATCGTCTCACACTTGAACTAAACAAGAACATAATATCATTTGTCTCTAAAACAACCATACCAGACTAACATGGTAAGCAAACTAGATTCACAAAGTAAACTAACATGATTTATAAGGTAAATCTATACTATCCTTACACATATATTAAGAGATTTCTCTTTACAAGTGCCCTTACCTCATACCAAGTTGGAAGATTTTGTCACTTTCGTTGCACCACTCTGATTGCTCACATAAGAAGCACACGGATTTGCCCACCAAAAACGATTTACTCCCATGTACCTTCTACGTATAGCACATCTTGGTACCTTGGAGTCTGATTTACCTCTTTTCTTTAAGGTTACTTATCTTAAAAGCACCACACTCATACTTATCATCCCATAAGCTACCACTTGAACCTATGTTCCTTTGCTTGATAAAAAAAAAATTGAGATCAAGAGGCACCCTCATTGATCTTAACATATGATCTTTTCCTTTTGGGGAACCTTCTAACTCTTGTTCCGTCGTGGCTCCGAGATTATCTACTTCTACAACTCTACACTCTTTGACTAGAGTAGAGAAGTCCTTAACCTCCTTTTGCTTCACAACTCTTCCAATGTCCTCTCCAAGCTCTACTTCAAATTTTACTCACTTCTAGTCTTCATCTGAGTTGGACGTAAAATAAGAAAAGTACTCCTGACATTCCTTGAATTGCTCCGCATACTGGTCTACAATAATATCCCCTTGCTCAAACCTTAGAAATTTTCAAATTTCTCTTGCCTTCCTTAACTCAAGGGAATAATACTTTTCTATGAAAGTAGCTCTAAACACCTACTAGGTGATTCGAGTACCAACCTCTTCTAGTAACCTCTCTACTTCATCTCAACAGCTTTCGATTTTGCCTACTAACCCTTACGAAACAAGGTCATCTTCTATCCATCAGTGCACGCTATGACCTCAAAGATCTCTTCCATCACATGAAGCAATCTTTTGATTCTGACTGAACCAAACTTTCCCTTGAAAAATAAAGGAGTAACCTTTCTGAACTCTGAGACATACTAATCTCTCATAAGTTCCTTCTCGTTCTCGCAACTAACTACGTGAGTCATATTCTATCGCTTCTGATAGACTTCTACTAATGGTAGCCTACTCTCTCAATACATTGGCCATTTCTCTAAGAGCTCTAATTATCTCTTCCTTTACCAGCCTCCTGGTCTTATAGGTTCGCCCGGTAGTTGTCATAGTTTCCTGTACACATAGAACATTACATATTGAGTTAGCTAGGCTCAACATCATGTAACTGTGAGACAATAGCCAACAACATCCATACCTAAGGCTAGTCATGCAATTCCATTTGCATATATCATAAAGAGATAAAAGAATGCATAATATTCTACTAAACTGCTACTTATACCTAAGCACAGTCAGTCTATACCCCGGCTCAATAGGATAAACTGCTCTGATACCATAATATAACATCCTAATACAGAAATCAAGATATATCCTAGATATATAGAGATATATAAAGATAAATAGTACTAGAGACGTCACTTCTACATACTACATACTAACAGATATCCATAATCACAACTCAGTAATTATAGAAAGTCTTGAGAGAATGCAGAAAAACTTAAACTCATACATATATATGTATACAACAGTTGCCACAAAAGGGCATATTGTAATATATACTACTCAAAACATACAAAGCAAATATAAACTTATACATAAGCTTTGTCTACTAAAGCACATAAAACTATACTAGTCTTCATGCTTCACCTTTTTTTCTTAGCAGGGTCTTTACCTAGATTTACATAGAAGAACAACTGGGGTGAGAATTATAATTCTCAGCAAAAGCAATTCCAATGCCAGCTAGCTATAACATTGTATAAACAATATAACAATTACTATAATTACCAACATAGGAGTTTCCTTCCTAATTCTCGTAACTGCATACTACCAAGTAGTGTGATCTAAATCGATAGCCTATATACCGTTAAATATAAACAACTGCCCATACAATTGTAAATACTAACAGCAACAGACAATGCTCATACAATTGTCTATAAATGCAATGCAAATGATATGCAATATGATTATGCCTAAGAAAAATCCTAAAGATAGGCTCATTCAATGCTTCGTTTTGAAATACATGCAGGGGTTTATTTTGAAAACCAAAAAAATCATTAGAAGCTGCTTTAGTATATCATGTTGTGGTAAATAGAGGGAAAACTCATCCTCATATCACACGTATCCTGGCGCTATCGAGAGGCTAGAGCATGAATTCAGGCTCCATAGAACCTCTATGGACTTCCTAATTATCTCCCTTAGCCTTGGCACTATCGAGATGTTAGGACTGAATCCTTGTTCAAAGAACCTTTCGGATTTCCCATTATCTCCCTTGGCCTTCATGATTGTACACAACATCAAAGGATACTCACCAAGATCAATACTACTAGATCATTTCCATAGACATACATACATACTTATATACTTAGTACGTTTAAGACCCAAGCATATTCTACTAGGAACTTTGGTTTCTTATGTTTACCCTTTATAGAAAGGAGAATCTGTAACCTCATACTATATGTAACCCTAACACTTAGTTAAGAATACTTGTCCCCTTAGGAACTTCTAATTCCTTTCCTTTTGGCTAAATGACCTTTTGTCATATAAAGTCACATTCTTCATTAAACATTACCAATCCCTCCTAGTTCATTGTATCTAATACACCCCATCATCACTCATTACATCTTAAGTGATATAAACACCACATAAAGTGGCCTAAGGTACTAGATACCTACCTAAGGTAAACCATTACTCTACAATGCTCAAAGGTTCTCATAATTTTCCTATAGAATCAACTTAATCTAATGAAAGAGTCTATCTTAGCTAATGCCTCATTCAACCTTGCTTAAGGAAATAAATGAGCATTTCCCTAGAACTTTGCATACTTAATGAATGTAACAAGCTTACAAGTCAATATTCATCCTTTTGTGTATTCTACAATGCACAAGATTCCACTTAACTAAAGACTTAGTACATAACATTCCCTCTTCAGACCTAAATACACAACCTTATCTCCATTCACATGGATCTAATACAAGAGTGGTTCTTACTTGTAACTCTTTGTTGCTTAAGGTTCTAGGTACCTTCCCAAGGTAATACACTACTCTTGGATCTCCTAAGGTTCATACCTTTCTCATATTTACTAGAGTGAATACCACAATCCATCCTAGTATACTTATGTCCAATGCACCATTTTATCATATCTTAAGTGACATCTAATGCAACGCTAAGTTACCTAAGGTGCTACATCCTTACCTAGGGCAATCCTTCACTTTAGGTTGCTCAAAGGCCTATACTTTTTCTTTAAATACTAAAAATATGCATAAGAGGCTCTATTCAATCATGGTTATTCATTTCCTAGCTTAAACAAGCTTTACATGAAGCCCAAGAATGATAAACTATGTTTCTATAAGTTCCTAGCCCTTATCCCTCTTGAAAAGTTGGCTATGACAAGCCAAAATCTAACTTTTAATTTGCCCATAATTGGTTACGCAGTCCTGGTAATCGGTTATGGACTATTTGGCATTAAACGTGAGCCTCTGACTTAAGCCAATAACCTGTTATTACTATTCAACAACCTGTTATTCATTTCTGATAATCGATTATTACTACTCAATAACATGTTATGTGTTTCTGATAATCAGTTATGTCTTTATGATAATCAGTTATCACTATTCACTTAACCAGATATTCAGAAAACTCAGCTTGCTGTCTAAAATGAATAACCTATTATCACTATTCACCTAATCAGTTATCTGGTATGAAAATGCACTAGAAAACAAGGCATATTGCATGCCTTCATCCATTCTTTCCATCAATTTATGGATTCTAAGGGATTTCCAATCCTAAACATAATCTATAACATGATAGAATCATCAAACACTAACTTTATCCATTTAACATGGATTTATGACTAAAGATTAATCATCCAAACACCTATTTTCTAACTTCAAAGAACATGAGTTCTTGGATAAAGACTCAACCTCATAAACCCATTTCTCAAATTCATCCTCAAAGGTTCATATGGATAACTCTAAATTTGTAACTCATAAAAATAAATAGATTATTAAGTCATAAACAACCATTTCAACCATTGAAGACTAGATTTGTAACACCCCAACTTTAGGATAAATGATCGTTATGTCCTGATTGTACTGTTTTATGATTTTCTGTATGATATAAAATTTATTTGACTGTTCCGTATTCATATTTGAGTGTTTTGTATGATTTGCTCCGAGTCAGAAAAATAATAATTTCTGGGCCGGGCAAAATCTTATTTTAATTATTCGGAGCTGGGGGATCTTACTAAACCCAATTCTGAATGATACGTGTATCAATCTTTTAATTTTTAGGATTTAACTGTGTAATAAAATAATTTTATATTATTATAATATTATTTTATTAGTCAGTATAAATAAAACAACAGTGGACCCACAAATATCCGTGGGACCCACTTTTGGTTTGTAGGACCCATAATCGCTTTGCGGGACCTACGTTTAGTGAATGTAGTCAACGTTAGTGGCTTAATTTATTTTAAGCCAATAGGAATTAAGTCAACAAAGAGGGCTTGACTTGATTTGTACCGTTGGATGAGAAGGTTTAGTTTTGAATATCAACCGTTGATCTAATCTGTGGTTGTAAAGATAAGCTTACTATTGAAGGCTTTGGATATCCGTCGTTGATCAATTGTACAGTGGAGATTGGTCTCACAAAATGGTTAGAATCATTTGTGACCATTGGATGAGGAGAAATGTAGGGAAGATCTTGACCTTTTATTGTTTTAAGATGAATCTAATGGTTAAGATTTCATGGAGAAGAGGTCTAATGGTTTAGATTTGATCATATCACTACCTAATATGAACCCTTGATTTAATCAATGGCTCTTGAAGCTTAGATTACAAGAATGTTAATTAATTAGTAATGTAACAAATTAACCTAATTAAACTAGATTAAGTGTGCATAGAAACTTAATGAGATTAGTAGCTTAATTAGTGATCATCATTAAGGAAGAACATTCAAGAACAAGTGACTAGGCTTATGACAAGGCTTGGATTAACCAATGGAAGACAAGCTTGGTGATCAAGTTTTGATCTCAACCTTTGATCACATCTAAGGCTAGGATGGAGTCTTGGAAGGTCAAACAAAGTGGCCACCTTTCTCTCTATGGAATTACACGGCCAAGCACCACTTTGGAGAGCAAATTTCACTTCATTCTCTAACACTTTACTACATATTCTCTCTTCCAAAAATACAAACCACCATTGTTACTCTTCTCCAAGCAATTCGGCCAAGAACCCTAAACTACCATCCATCCATCTAAAATTTTATCCAACCTACTTTTCTAAACCTAAACACTATTCTAAGAACATCTCTAGTTGAGAGTTCTTCCAAAATCTATCATCTTGAGCTTGGAAAATCACTTTGGAGATTTTTCCTAGAAGGTGAAAATCCTTATTTTCTATTTCTAACTTATTTTTCAAGGTTCTAAGCCATGATTTATCCATGGTTTATGAATTTCTCCTATAGTTATAATTCTTTAAATTTTTGTTTAAGATTTTTTAGGTTCTTGAAGGAGATCACGAAATCCATAGGAAGGAGAGTAGGAGATTTTATCTTCCTTTAAGGTAAGAGGGAGATTTAATCTCATCAACCATATGTGGTGATGAGAAAATAGACTTGTATGTGTGTGAAGAATCCATAAGGATTCACTTGTGTTTGATTGTTTAAATGCTTTCTTACTTGTGTATGATATTATTTATATGCATGTCTACAAGCTTTAAAATATATTGTATGTGTGATTATGCATGAATATTACTTAGGATGTGAATAACATGTGAGGTTTGCATGAGTGTTCCAAAGAACACAAAATAGAGGCTCACGGCCTCAATCAAGAAAAAAGAACCAAAATGTTCTTAACCATTTTCTAAAGGAATGATTTAATAGAATTAGGTAAATGATTAAAAATCAAAATGATTTAGAAGATGGAAAATGATCCAAAGATCAAATGCCAATGTTTTGTGCAATTAGGCCAAATGCTTTCTAAATGAGAAATCAATGCAAAATTTATTTGCTAAGTGTAGAATTGATATTTAACCTAAAAAGAAATGCATTTGTAATGAATTTTCAATAATTAAAGAAGTAAACCAATTTTTATTAGAAAAGTGATATAGTAGAATAATGAACAAAACCTTTGAAAAATACTTACTTTTAGATTTTAAAGTATAGTAACAATTTCTAAAGTGGATTTTATAATTATAAAATAAAATAAAAGAAATTTTAGAGGAAAGACGTAGAAAGCACATTTTTAATAGAATTTACAGACAAAATGCTATCAAAATTTATTAAAAGTAGTCAAATAAAAGAAAACGTTTTATAATTCGACGAGTGCGAACCTTCCGATCACCCCTATCCGTTGGACTGACTTGTGAGTATGGCATTGCTGGGATTCTTTGGTTTTGTGAAACTTGAGTTTCACGGAGGCTCGGAAGCTTGGCGATTGCGGGAGGACAGAGATTCGGTTGTCTATGTAGGGTGTCTGACTGTGACCCTATGTAGAGAGTTTGACGGGGAACCCATTTTCACTACTACTCTGTATTTGCATTTGGAGTTGCCGCTGACTCTTAGGCGTTATTGGGGAGGGATGTTCCATGCGCCTAGTGAGATTAGCAGTGTGTCGATAACACGGACTCGTGTCCGTAGAGCTTCGAGACATCCTGGATACCTATCTCCTAAAGTTTCATATGAGAGTGATCCTTCAGAGGGTTAGGGATCTATGATGTGCACTTGGGCACTTTTTGATGTAGTATTGTATATTAACTCTCTATAACTGTGTTTAAATATTTTATAGTTATATATTATTTGTACTACTCAAAACAAAATCCTATGTATATTATGTGTGATGACAGTTTGTTTTATTTTATGTTACGTGTTATTTTATTTAGTAATATTCTGTATAAAAGGAAAAAAATTTACAACCCATATTATTTATGTAGCAAATGTTTTACAACTTGGGTAATATTTATTTATTTTATTTTATTGCATCATAAATGTGACATCCCCACAAAGGTGTTACAAGATTCAACACATAAAAACTATTGAATCCTTCTCAAACCCCTTTCCACTAACCTAGCCATGCACTAAGCATGAAGAAGTAGATAGGGAAGCAGATAAGCTAAAACATACACCCTTACCTCTTGAAGCCAACTAGATGAATTCCAAGCTCCAACTTTGCTCCTTGAGTTCTCCTCTTCTTCCTTCTTTTCCCCTTCTCTTTCTCTCCTCTGGTTCCTTTCTTATTTTCTTTTGTTTTCATTTTCTTTCTTTGTTTTGCAGCAGCAACTGCTTTTAACGAGAGAGAGAAATGAGAGAATGACCAATATATCCCTTGGATATTTTGCTGGAACATTTGTATCTGTTAAGAACATGTAGAATCCATGAAATCAAGTTTCTTAACATCCAACTACTTTAGAATAAATCATAGGATTCATCTAAATTATTGTTTCACCATTTTCATGATTTTTCATATCTGCTGCTAGTTAATCCAATATTAAATGCACAACCAATATGCCTAAAAATACCAAATTAATTCTGATTGTCTTGATACTTTAACTGCATCTTATTTCATTTGTGACCTAGAAATAAATTATTCATATTTATTTCTCTCCTCTAAGTAATTTATGCCTTTTTTTAAGTCATTTTAAGCTACTTTTCAACTTCTGTGTTGCAGCAAAGTGCCTAAACGAACTCAGTTTGTCACAAAACTACACAAGCATGTTAAACAAGTCATACGCTACCTTTGTAGCTATTTACTAGTCTAACATGTGATTAAGGATATTACATTTTACATGATGTGTTTATGAAGAATTTGTTGTGTGGTACAATGAAGCCTTTTAAAGGTATAATTTATTCTTTTATGCTTCTTAATGAGTGATGAGACTCTAGTAGGAGTATTTAACGAAGAGTGAATGTATTGAATCAAAATGATTTGTGATGCTAATTAAGGAGAATAATTAGATATGATTATATACATGATTGTATATTTTACCTTTATTGAAAGGTGTGAACCCCATAGATAAGGGTAATCTATATTAGGCAAGGTGGATGGTCTCCTTCCTATTATAGTGGTATTAAGGATGGATTTTCTTATGGTTTTGAGGATGGATTTCCTTTATGATGATTGTTGGATGGATTTCCAGTGCTTGCTCAAGGTTATGGTCGTGATTTCCATTACTTTGTTCATGACCCATGCATAACATGACATTGCCATGGACTTGGTATCATAACATTATTCATTTCATGCTTAGGATACTACATAGGTATAAACACTAGACATAATTTGGCATAGCATAATGATTGTATAGGCGATTGATATCATGACATTAATTAAATCATAACATTGAAATTGTATGGGCAGTTGCGTATCTCTGAGATGGGGATGTCGATTGCTTCTGTGATTTAAGTGTCCAAAAAAATAATTGTGATTATTTAATTGGATATATATATGTGCTGGCATTGGAATACTTCTACCGAGATATGTGATTTCTCACCCCAATTCTGTTGCCATGTAAATCCAGGTGCAAGTTCATCAAAAGGGAAGAAGAAGATGCTTAAAGATTAGTATAGTTATAGGCTTATTGTTGACAAAGCTTGTATTTATATATTATACTAGATCTTTTTGTTATGAAAGGTTATATATTACAATGTGCCTGTTGAGGTATTGATGTATATATATAACTTTTGTTATCTTGACTCTCCATATTTACTCATTGTGTATGAATAATATGAGTTTAGTTTTATTGATGTATGTTTGGAAGTAGCATGTCTAGTATTGGTTATTCTTTTATATGATGATATATCTGGATAGCAAATATCGGGTTGTTACAATGCCTAGGCGTGGGAAAGTTATGCCTAGGCATGATTTCTAGAATTTTCCAAGGATTGTATTCTTGATGTTTTGAGGTTCTCTACTAGTTGGAATCATTCATACAGGCTTTTTAAAGTGTGTTAGGATGCTACTAGGGATATTTCAAAGAGGAAATAACCCTTTAGTATAGATGTGAAAGTTTGGACCCTTTGTGCATCCAATAGTTAAGCATTACCATAAGTAGGTATCTAACACCATAGGCACTTAGTGTTGTATTAGATATCACAAAAGATGTGATGAGATGGTGTAATAGATACGAGTGTACTAGAATGAATTAGTAGCATTCACTCTAGTTAATTGGTAAAGGTATGAGCCTTGAGATATCCTAGAGTAGTGGATTACCTTGGAAGGGTACCTAGAACTATAAGCAAGAAAGTGTTGCAAGTAATATCCACTCTTGTATTAGTTTCACTCAAGTGGAGTCAAGTTTGTGTGTTTAGTTCATAATTAGGGATGGTTGTGGACTAACTTTTCTAGTTAAGTGAGATCTTGTGCATTGTTAAATACACAATAAAATGAATTGTGACTTGAAAGCTTGTCATATTCATTGAGTATAGTAGAAACATGCTTAGCTGTTCTAGTAGTATAATTGAGTTAGAGATTCATGTAGGAAGAAAGTTACTTCCTTGAATTCTAAGTTAAGTATAGAAGATCAAGTCATTAGGTTACCTAAAATAGGTATTTGGAACCTTGAGCACTCTCATGTGACATAGGACACTACAGGTAGTGCATGAGTAAGGAGAGTCGGATACAAATGAGAGATGTATAGTTTACTTATCTAGATGTACGAATTACTCACTTGTAGTAAAGTTGAGTTAAGTGTGCAAAGATCCAAGAGATGCTCATTTGACTCCATAAGTTGGGTCAAAATGATGCATTAGTTAAGATAGACTCTTTCACAAGGATGAGTTAAGTTAATGAGCAAGTCTACCGTTAGTGAGGACAACAGTTTTCCTCTGTCCCAGGTAGGTCCAAGATGTGATAAGTTCACTCCCTACCTTAGCAAGTGTTTGTGGAACTAGAGTTTCCTGGAATGAACAAGTAGAGGTAGTGTTAAATCGTCAGCTTTGCAGTTACAGTTAGTTGTATGGGTAATTGCCTGTTGCTGTTAACATATGCGATTGTTTAAGCGGTTGTTTATGTTAACAGTATGTAGGCTATCGGTTTGGGTATACTACTAGGTATTATGCAATTATCAGTTATAGTGGAGGGAACTCCTATGATAGGTATTATAGACAATGTTATATGGTTGTTTGGGCAATTGTATAATGTTGAGTTTGGTTTAATTATATATGCATTTTAAATAGTTATTATGCCATGAAATATATGTTTATTACTAATGATTTTTATGTTCTCATCTCTTTCTGTGTTTTCATGGTAAAAGCATGTCAAGAATCTTTATAGAGTAAGAAGTTCAAGAAATAGAAGAACTAGTGTAGTATAGTTTTACTTATTTCTTGTTTAGACAAACTTATATATATATATATATATATATATATATATATATATATATATATATATATATATATTATATTCAGTTTGTAGTTATATTTAGAGTTATGTATTACAATAGGCCATTTTGTGGCTAGGGTTTATATATATATATATATATATATATATATATATATATATATATGTATGAGTTCAAGTTTTTCACATTCTCTCTAGGCTTTCTATAATGACCCGCATGGTTGTTATAGATATATTATTAGTTAATTAAGTAGAAAGTGACGTAGCTAGTACTATTTATCTCTATATATCTCAATATATCCAGATATATGTCTTAGAATTTTACACCTCTTGCATATTCCCAGGAACCCAGTTCCTTGTATTTCTGGATAGGGAGGATGTTACCTCCGCACACTACCGGTAACCTTGGCCCTATTGATAAGGAAACATTTGGGAAGACACATACTAGGAATTTAGGATCCCCTTTCCCATCGAGGATCATCTCCTACAATTCCCATCTATGATAAGGAAACTATTGAGAAATACCTCACTGAGAATTTAGGATCTCCTTCCTTATTGAGGATCTTCTCCTACAATTCTCTAGCCAAATGATTGTGCACATCATAATAAGGTTACAATACTTAAGGAATAGTAAGTATGGATCACTTATACTCAAGGTCCCTATCAATTAGTGTCATTTATCTTGAGCACACACCACATCAATTTAACACACGCTCAACTTCAATAATATAAAGTAGCAAATTATAATAAACATCCATTACTGGCTCACCTTTAGCAAATAAAGGAGCAACTCTTTCTTTTTGATACATTTCATGAGATATGATAAATGTATAATGCACATGTATCTCATTATGCATGAGTCTAGTGCACCATGCCTTCACTTCACAAGTGAACTCAATGCACAATAACATTGTTCTCCAATGAACTAGATGTATACCATTGTCTCTCCACAATTAACTGAATGCCCAATGTTATCATCCTTCATAGATATGCTAGGTGTATGTTAACATCATAAAATACTCCTAATAGTGTATTAACTCACACTATATAGCAGAAATATGTAATCCCATCAAGCAGAGAACTCTGTGCTCTCAAAATAAGAAATAGAAAGATTTTTGTCTTTGGGCAATTAATCACCAAAAACCCACCGATTAATCACCCAATGACAGCAAAAATCGTACTGATTTTCGATCATTGATCGATCAATTGGTCACTTCTTGAGTGATTAATTGCTTAGCACTAGCTGTGGCTGCCACTGACTGATTAAGCGGTCAGTTTCTGGCCAATTAGTTGCCCAGCCAGAATTTCTCTTTGCCATCGACCGAATAATCGATCACTTTCTGGGTGACTAATTGCCCAAAGGCAGACTTTCCAGAATCAGTCCTTATGAGTTGGTAACTAATTTTTGACTTCCATAATCAACTTCTAAATGGTTTCAACACCAAAACATAGCTAATAAACATGTTAAAACTAATATATATACATTATCAAATTACCATCATAAGAGTCTATGAACAATGAATAACTCATTAAACCCATATTAAAATACTCTAGAACATAGAGTAATATGGATGCACCTAACTTCAAAATCCATAACCATGCATATGTCAAAACTTTGATATACAATATCTCGATTCCAACCAAGTTTACCAATACAAATTTTGGAAACAAGAAGATAAAGAATACAGAAGCATCAACCACATGTTCATGGAGTCTTAAAGCTATTTCTAAGCTCAAATTCATAAACATAAACATACATATATAATCTAACTTCAACAATCAATTCTTCTATACCAAGTTCATACACAAAAACATTTGGTATAAAAAAAAAAAGAGTGAAGTGAAGAAACATCACAACCCCTACCTTAACTCTCTTTTGATGGTACTTCTTCTTCTCCTTTCTTTTCTTTCTCCTTGATTCTTCCCTTACTCTTCTTTATCTTCCCCTTGCTCTTCTTTATTTCTCTTTTTTCTTTCTTTTCTCCCTTTTCCTGCTGCTGACCGTGTGAGAGAGTGAAAAATGAGAGAAAAAAAAAGTCCAAGGTGAAGATAGAGATAGGGAGGGGGTGGAAAAAGAGTTAGAGAGATAAGGATTGACTATCAAGGCTTCTTGGAAATGTTGTATCTCTTAAGGTTATTTTGATCTTCCATTGATGAGTTTTCTACTTTCCATAAGTGTTTAAAAAAATTCTAGGACTTCTTCAAATTACCAAACTCATTATTTAATGATTATCTTTATACACCGTTAATAGCCACTAAGCTATAATACTCTTCATGTGTGGTTAAAAATACCAAACTAATTTAGTAGATTCACAAAAAAATTTACCATATCTCATTCTAAGCATTTGTAACCTAGAAATGAATTTTTCATATTTATTTCTATCATCTAAGCAGTTTATGCTAAATTCTAAATTATTATAAGCTATTTTTCACATTTAGTGTTACAGCATTATGTCCAAACTAACTCAAAAGGTCATCAAAATTGAAAAGTCATATAATTGTTACAAAACTTCTATAATCATGATTAAGACTAATAGGTTAAGAAGGATGTTCCACTTTTTCTTAACAATCCTCTTTGAATTCCCTCCTTTGTCGTGTCGTGAGCAGTAGAAAAGGCGCCCAAAAGGTATTCATGCCTCAGGGATGCAGAGGTCGCGTTCTTGGGTGGAAGTCTAGGATATGATCTTGAGATGGATGGAGATGTCTAGGAGGGTGGAAATGCTTAGGGGGATCGTCCTGTCTCCGAGATCATAGCGGAGTTGGAACAATGGTCAAGCCCTTTTAGTAGTGACAATTTTGACATCGAGAGTTCGACTTCTATAGGTAACTTCTAATGAATCCAATGCCCAGGAATGGGGAAAAGAAAGGTCGTCACGACTCCGTCAAGCTAATATCCACCACCCCAAGACATGAGGTTGCATCGATAGGTGGATAAACAAGTCTTGGGGATGCTATCTTGGGTTGATACGCGGGAGGCAGTCACCGAGTTAAGAACCTAAATGCAGCTAACCCAAGACAGTTCCCGGGATAAAGAATTTGTCTTACACCCGCCAGGAGATCAGGAATGGGTATGCACAACGTAGACCATGAGTGCCTAACATTTTATTTATCTATACGAGACCATGTTTACCCATCTTAGATTGTGGTTACCCTTCACAGAGTTCCAGTGCGTGGTGCTAAACCATCTCTGGGTAGCACCTACCTAACTACACCCAAATAGTTAGGCCTTCGTGCGGGCGTTTGAAATAGTGTGCCAACACTTGCAGCTTCCTGCCTCGGTGAAGGCGTTCTTTTTACTACTTTCCTTAATAAAGCCTTTCTTGGTGGGGCCCACAAAGGCATGGCTTTCCTTATGGGTTCACACTAGGAGTAAAGTGTTTGAACTGTATGAAAAATTGTACAAAGGCTTCAAACATAAATTCTTCTGGCTTGAGGTTGCCGCTGGAACCCAAACTTTCTTCCTCGTGGTGGAGGGAAGTCCGTTTATATTCTTGTACTTGGATCCATTTGTTTGGGACCAATCGATCGAGCTGATTGAGACGAAGACCACGAGCTCTCCAAGGATGAGCTTGATGTGACCACCTTCGTCATTGGGTGGGCCAATGAGAGGGAATATATTAACAACTTCCCGGGTCATCAACGCAACGGATAGTGAAGTCAACGCGATTATAGGTGGGTTCCGGGATAAAGGAATGTTTATATTTCTTTGCAGTGTCTTACACTTGTTTATAAAGTATTTATCGAGTTTTTGACACTTTGTAATTTTCTTTTGCAGAGAGCATGGCACCCGCAGTCAATCTCGGGCAACTTCAAAGTCGGTTCACATAGTGCAAGGCTAGTAAAGAGACTGCTGCTATTGTTGCTGTCATCGGGATCGTGGTATCGAATGGCCCTTTGATATAGAACCTGGAGCCCAACTCCGAGTCTTCGGGTCTGACTTCAACTATGCAGTAACGGAAGAGCTAGCAAGGGTGCTTCGCAAGGTGGTTAGAGTTACTTGAAAAAGGTTACTTCGGGTTCAAGGCCTGTCATGGACCTCACCATTAGTCGGAATGAGGAGGTACCCTCCCCATTTGTTTCCTAGCATCCTCTATGTGGGGAAAAGACTGCAACTGGAGAGTTGATCGACCAGGCACTCCTCACTCCCACAGATATCGAGAAGCTGACCAAGTCTAATATGGCGCACCTCCTTCATATGGCTAAAGTTCACAGCCTTTGAAATGCTTCCTTATTCTGCTATTTGGAAACTGCAGTTTTGTAGACCAAGAAGCTTAGAGTGTTGAAGGAGGAGCTAGACAGGATTTGTGAAGAGAAGGCAAAGTGGGCGGAAGACAAAAAGACCTTGGCAACTTAGGCTGAGAATGCGGATGCCAAATCCAAGTCTGCTGATCGGGACGTAAAGACGCTGAAGTAGAAGTTGGAGCAGACTTCTGTAAAGTTCACATAAGCAGAAGTGGGTTTGGATGAATCTAGTACCAATATGGCTACCTTGGACAAGGAAAAAGAGGATCTGGAGGGTAAGGTGGAGGACCTTGAAGAAAAGTAGGCGTAGTCCATGGAGGCCTTGGAGCACTTTAGAGTCCTTCATTTAGGCGCCACCATGTGTAACATTCTCTCCAATTCAATGGACCTAATTAGGGTTACAGAAGCTCAATAATTTTAGTAATTATTTGAATTTGTTTGAACATAAATCTATAACACTGAATATGAGAAATAGCTCTTATATACTTGAATTTTTGTGAAGATAGCTAAGGAAATAAAAATAAATGAGGAAGATTTATTTCTAAGCTATAAACAAATTAGAATGGATATTTGAAAGCTTCTGAATTCAATTTCATAGGATTAAATTTAACCTAAGAAAAGAATAATTAAGCTTAGAGACTGGTAATGTAGTATAATGAAAATCGGGTGATAATATGAAGAATAGAATGAAATCTTAGAATTTTTTACGATACTTATGAAGATTATAAAATTCATTTATAAAAGATTAAAGTGCTTCTAACAGATAAAAAGTTACTAGTTGGATTTCACCTTTTTTTTTTGGAAACACTCCCCACGTCCTCTACTGTTTCATTATGCTTAAACCAACCTAACATGTTGATTTTTGTTACCCTTTCCTTCGCTTTTTCCACTATCTTATGCTTCCATCTTCAACATTTCTCATTCTCTTACTTTTCACTCTCACTCTCTCTACTCTCTCTCGTTTTCACGCAACAGCAGGGGAGAGAAAGTGGAACAAGAAAAACAAGAAAGAAACAAGGGAAGAAGAAGGAGGAAGCAGCCAAGAAAGGAGAAAAAGAAAAGGGAAGAAGAAAGTGCTAAGTTGAGGTAGGGGTTGTTTTCTTAAACTTTTCCTACTAAACTTGATTTTTTAGAGTTTTCAAAGAAAACTTGATTGAATGATGAGTTTTGAAACATGATTTTCAAATATTATGAGTACGAAACTAAGTTTACTTCTTCCTCTTGAAATGTTGAGGATTTGAGCTTGTAAAAGTTGTAAACTTTTGAGTTGAGATTTACCCATGCTTACCATGTTGTTTTGTGATGGATTTGATGCTTTATTGGTGAAGTTCCATGTTGTTTTTATGAATTATGGGATGATTTTGGGGTATTCTCCCTTGGTGCTGTGTTTTTAAGTCTGAAAATTTCCAGACAATCGATTATGGACAAGCCATAATCGATTATTAGCAGGAAAATGCCACTTCCCAGCTCTCAAAAATTGGTTATAGTCATGCCTAACTAGTTATTGAGACATGGCAGAGAATCATGTTAGGCAATAATCGGTTAAAACTGATGCCTAACTAGTTATTCCTTCATAACAGAGAGCTTCAGAAACTAATAACTAATTACCTAGAGAAGGGTAATCAATTATTAGACTTAGATCTTGAGTTATGGGAAGTCCATAACTGGTTATGTAATACCCTAATTCCATTCACTATAGTATCCCCTACGTATATTAAGTAAATATAATTAGTATGTCACTTTCTAACTTAAACGTAATTTATAACCTATTCAATATCTATTTAACGAGTAAATATATAGAGCCTTTACAAAAGTAAGAGAGCAAGACATTTTACACCTCAGGAAACTTGCTCTTTACTAAACATCTATTTGATATGTTTGAGATTACAAACCTTTACAAAACTGGTCATAACAATTTAATTACAGAATCATTAATATAATTACATAACCAAAATAATTACATTAATAACTTAACTAGATCTTCGTTGCTTTGCCTTGCGCTTGCTTTGATCCTCCTTTAGATTTATCATGGAAAACATAAAACATAAAACATGACTGGGGTGAGAATTAATAATTCTCAGTAGTAAAATTTAAATCATGACATCATGGTAAATCCAGCTGCTTTGAGTAAAACACAAATTGTATTTAATTATTTGGAAAGGTGGCACAAGCCAAAACTCAGTCCTTTCCATTCCCAAAGCAGACAGTTCATTTAATAAAGAAAACAATTTAATCATTATATAGAAACTCAACATATATTCACTATAATAGTTATAGAGGCTAGCAAGCAAACTCATTCCCTCCATTACACACCTTTAAGCTACACTTTGATCTCCAACCTTTTCTAACTAACTTTTATCCTAAAACTTCACATTTAATAAAAACAAGATAATTGCCTATACAATTGCCAATTTTATGCAATGCATGTTGATGTATGATTATGCCTAATGAAACCCTAAAGTATACATATGCAATGATTTTTAAAAGATTTTGTTTTAGAAAACACAAGTTATTTGAATATTTCCATGAAGCTTTTTTGTTCCAGGAAGTCCTTTTGCTCCTTGTATTGTTTTTTGGGTAGGCAAGATGCTCTTTTGTTCCTTGCACTACCAAACATGGCAGTTGGAGCCCTTTTGTCCAAGCTGCTTAGCGCCCTTTTGTCAAAGCAATAGATTTATAATACATGGAATCATCAAATAACAAGTTTGAAAACAAAACATGTATAGTATTAAAACATTTCTTTCTTTAACTTTTACTTAATCATATCTTTCATTATATAATAGGGAAGTAATACTATAAACATTAAACTTCTTCTTTATACATTATTATACATGCTTGTAGAGAGGGACTCATTCAACCTCATCTATCTTTATCATTCCTTTTATATTGCTTCTGTAACACCCCTTTGGGGATGCCACACATATAAAGAAAAATAAAATAAATAAATAAAATCTACCCAAGTTATAAAACATTCATTACATAATAATATGGGTCGTAAAGTAATTCCTGATAAACAGATTATTAAAAATAAAATATTGTGGAAAACACAAAATAAACAGAACAACACCACTCATAATATACATATGTTCCAAGTTATAAGTTATACAAATAATTTACAACTATAATTACAAATATTTAAACAGAAATAGTAAATAAAACAGTAAAAGAGTCAATATATACATCCATACGCAGACGCGCCCAAAAAAAACATCATGCATATTTACTCCTCTGAAGGATCACTCTCAACATGAAAATGATCATCAGGAGATAAATATCCTGGATGTCTCGACTCTCGGCGATAATGAGATCGCGCAGTCGATACGAGTGTCATCTCACTAGGCTCAGTGGATATCCCACCCCAATGACACCTAATGGATAAAGGTAACTCTAAGTGTAGAAATACTGTCGTAGTCATGATCGGCTCTCCATCAAACCTATGGTGTAGGGTCACCGTCATCCGTCCCGCATACGTCACCGAGTCTCTATCTCCTCTCATGTGCCACGATAGCGATCCACCGTGAAACTCCAGAGTCACGAACCCCAAAAATCCGGGCACCGCCATACCAAAACTAATCAATCCAATGGATATGGATGATCAGATGGTTCTTGATCGTCAAACTGGTCGTTGATTTGCAGATCTTCCTCCTCCTCCTCCTCGGGGTACAGGATCTCAAGAGGCTGGTCCTCTTCCTCAAAGTCTTTATCGCGTAAAATAAATATACGTAAATACATACAACGAAGAGGTAAGACAATCTAAAATCACCATAAACATGGCCAATAAGAAGACGATAAACAACATATATACAGTTTATGCAATACAAAAACTATAACAGAAATAATAATGGAATAGAGTAAAGCTTAGATATCATAACACTACATATCATCACAAATATAACACAATAAAAACACAGATAAAACAATATCACGAGATAGAATAAAACACGAAATAGACAACCATCATAATAATTGCCAGATAAAGATAAATAGAGAAAATAGAATAATATCCAAGATATAATCATATACACTAAGACACGATCCTACTCCATGGAGCTAAACACAAACAGATATCGAGAGAATGACTTGCAAAATCTATTAGTACCACGGCTGCCCAACCAACTATCACGCATTTGTCACACGTTGCGTCAATAGCCTACGACACGGGAATCCACCATCCGGGCGTAGTATAGTTCACGGTCTCCCGTTGTGGCACTATAGGCAATGTACTACTAGACTTTACAAACCTCGATTAAATATAGTACGTGTCGAGTCCATTAGTGTGCTATCGGTTTACCACGGCCCAGCGGAGCTACCAACTGTCCATATATGGGATCCCGTACACTAACGTCTCCAAGTTCATTAGAACAATGAATCACACTACGTTTATCGTATCGACAACACGATGTGATTCGTCTCGTCAACCAAAACACCAAAAATTTGGCATAAACACAATACATAATTCTAAAAATATGAAATTATGAAAATGCCCTCAAGATAATAATATGCCCTCAATGGCAGAAAAATAGAAAGCCTGTACAGGTTCACATTTTTCAGACAGCGAAAAATCCTCAAAAGCCTGTACGGGTTCACATTTTCCCGACAGCGAAAAATAAATACAGTAACGGTTAATCGCGTAGAAATTTTATCGTGTTTTCACAATCTCGTCGTTTTTACAAACGTTTTGAAATCGCGTAAGTATATTTTTCTGTTTTCAAAATCGCGTAGGATTTTTAATACGTTTTCTCAATCACGTAAGATTTTTAAATCATTTTCTTGACCGAATTCCTTAAAAATTATTGTTTACATAAACAGAAATAATAAATAATACTTTTAAGCTACGTATAATATTTTTCATACCGTATACTGTCTTTTGGACATCTTTTCTATCTTATTTGTCCGTTTTTACTAAAAATTGACAGTATTTTGCTTAGAAAATTATATAATGGTTTTCTAATTTTACCGTAAAAATTCTGTTTATTGAATTTTTAAACCATATAATTAATCCTTTTGAAAACTACTAACATGCTTCAAAATACAGCATGAGCTATATGTTAGAATTTTTTGAAAGTTACTGTATTTCATTTCTAATAACAAAATCATTAGTTCTAAGTTCTCAAACTTATTTCTAATTGATTCTTTTATTTAAAATTCATTTTAGAAAAATTCTTTTTAACACATATTGCATCCTTATACTTAGAAAAAATTTGGATTTAATTTTAGAAACCATGGATACTTGGTTTGGCATGTTGGCCGAATTTCCTAAATATTTTGAAATTGATTTCTAAATTATTTCTCATCTTCTAACTATATGTCAAACTTATTGTATTGTCTAAATCATTTAACCATTGTTTTAGAAAATGGTTTTTGAAATCAACACATTCATTTTAGGCATGTTGGCCGAAAATATTTAGTTTTACCATTTGATTTCTAAATTCATTTTTCATGATCTAAACAACTTGAAACCTTCTTAATTCTCCTAGGTTAATTAAAATTCCTTTTAAGAAAATTAAGAGAACATTTTGGTTCTCCATTTGATTAGTGGCCGTGAGCCTCATGGAGTGCTCTTTGGAACACACATGCATTTCCTTGACATGTTATTCACATCCTATACATTATCATGCAATTCTATACTTTATCATGCAATTCTAACACATGCAATATTATCAAAGCTTATAGACATGCAATTTAAAGCTTGTAGACATGCAAATTATTACAAACAACAAATAGGAAAACTATTAACAAATACACAACCACATCAAATAAGCTACTAACAAGCACAAACATGAATCCTTATGGATTCTACAATCACAAAATCAAACTCCATCTTCTTACCACCATCCATAGGTGATAAGATTTGTCTTCCTCTTACCTTAAATGAAGACAAATGGATTTCTTTCACTCCTCCTAGGGTTCGGTTTCCTCCACCAAAGTACCTAGCAACTCAAACGAAAATCTACAAGTTACTAACCATGAAAAAGAACCTAAACCATGGATAAATCATGGCTTAGAACTTTGAAAAAGAAGAGAGAAAAGAAAAACATGAGATTTCACCTTCTAGGTAAAATTTTCAAGATTGGTTTCCAAGCTCCAAATGGAAGATTTTGAAGAAATTCTCAACTAGAGATGTTCTTAGGATTGTGTTTAGGTTTAGAAAACTTGGTTAGATGAAAATTTGGATGGTTGGATGGTCAAGGAACAAGCTTGGCGAAAATGGCTTCAAGGAAGCTTCAATGGTGTTTAGGGTTTTTGGAAGAGAGAAGAGAGAAAAGCATGAAAGATGAAGTGGTATTTTGGTCTCCTAACCCCACATGGCCGTAGACTTCATGCATGCAAGGTGGCCAAATGGTTGGCTTCATCCAAGCCATGGAATGTATCAAAGGCTAGGATTAAAACTTGCTTAACAAGCTTGTCTCCTATTGGTTGATTATTGATGATTCACAAGCCTAATCACACTGTTCATTAATTACCACTTAGTCACTAGTGAGTCACTTGTTTCGGAAAGTTCTACTTGCTAATGATGATTAATTAAGCTTGATCTAACCATTCGCTAATTGTGGGTCCCGCAAAACATTTTAGGGTCCTTTGTCATTTATTATACTTGACTAATAAAATAATATTATAATATTATAAAATTATTTTATTTGTGATCAAATCCTAAAAATTAAAAGATTATTTATGTCTCATTCAGAATCGGGTTTAGTAAGATCCCCAATTCTAAATAATAAAATAAGATTTCCCCGGCCCGAAAAAATATTATTTTCCTGCCTCGGAGCAAATCACACAAAAAGTTCATATAAAATCACAGACAGTAATATTGGACACTAAATCAAGTAGAAAACAATTAAAAACAGCAAAAACAGTACAAACAGCACGTTCGGGACGTAATGGTCATTTTCTTATTTTTTTCCACAACGTAGCTAATCATCCAAAAAGTTCAAATAAAATTACAGACAGTATTAATTGTCTGTATATCTTCCAGAAAAATTAAAACAGTAGCTCGGAAAAACTTTTATTTTACCGTCTCGAAACAAATTACGTAAAAAGACCAAATAAAATTTGAGCCTGTATAAACGTATTTGTATTTCATGCAGAAATCGAGAAACAGTAAAATAGGGACACAACGGTCATTCACACAAAAACTTGAAAAACAGCAAACAGTACATTCGGAATATTTTCTAAAAATTGGGGTGTTACAACTCTCCCCAACAAATAAAAATTTCGTCCTCGAAATTCGCTGTTCCTCAAAACAAATGAGGATACTGATCCTTCATTTTATCTTCCAGCTCCCAGGTAGCTTCACCCGTCACATCATTCCATATGACCTTCACTAGCTCGATTATTTTCCCTCGAAGCTGCTTTACCTTTCTGTCCTCAATTCTGACAGGTAAAGTTTCATAAGTTAAATTCTCCTTCAGCTGTACTTCATCTGGCTATATAACATGCGTCGGATCTGGTATATACTTTCGTAACTGAGACACATGAAATACGTCATGTAGATTCGACAGAAACGGCGGTATAGTGATCTGATACGCCACAGGACCTATACGTCGGATAATCTGATACGGTCCAATGAACTTAGGAGTAAGTTTCTTAGACTTAATAACTCTTCCGACACCAGTCGTAGGAGTAACTCTTAGAAATACATGCTCACCCTCCTCAAATTCAAGAGGTCATCTTCGTTTATCCGCGTAACTCTTTTGTCTGCTTTGCGTCGTCTTCATCTTCTCTTGTATCATCTTTACCTTCTCCGTAGTCTGTTGTATAAGATCTGGTCCAACAGTCATACTTTCCCCATCCTGATACCAACATAACGGAGTTCGACATCGTCTTCCATACAACGCCTCATAAGGTGCCATTCCGATGCTTGAATGAAAACTATTGTTGTAGGTGAATTCTATCAGAGATAAAAATTCATCCCAACTTCCTCGTTGTTCTAAAACACAAGCACGCAACAGATCTTCCAAAGACTGTATAGTTCTTTCTGTCTGACCATCTGTCTGCGGATGATACGCTGAACTCAGTCGTAACTTAGTTCCCATAGCTTCTTGCAGACTCCGCCAAAATCTTGATGTAAACCTCGGATCTCGATCAGAAACTATACATGTAGGTATACCATGTAATCTGACAATTTCACTGATGTACAACTGGGTTAATCTTTCCAATGAATACTTAATATTAATTGGTAAGAAATGAGCCGATTTCGTAAGCCTATCGACTATAACCCATATCGAATCATAACCTTTCCTCGTCTTTGGCAAACCAGTAACGAAATCCATCGATATACTATCCCATTTCCATTCTGGAATAGATAACGGTTGTAACATTCAAATTTGGTCTTTGATGTTCCACTTTCGCCTTTTGACAGACTAGACAAGTTGACACGCACCTAATAACATCACTCTTCAATCCATGCCACCAAAATAACTTCTTCAAGTCCTGGTACATCTTTGTTATGCCTGGATGCATACTCAATAGACTAGTATGGGCATGTTCCACAATATATCGCCTCAGCTCCCGGTCACGAGGAACACAGACTCTACCCCGAAACCTCAGAATTCCATCAGTTCCTTCTTTGAACTCTATTGTCTCGTCTTGCTTTATTTGTTCCCTTATTCCTTGCAAAAATTTATCGGCATTCTGTTTTTCCCTTATGTCTTCCATCAGCTCGCTCGAGATAGTAACCATGTTAACACAGATCCTCCCCGGTTTTAACTCAACACATGACCACACATCTCTAAACTGTTCAATGAGCTCCTTTTCCTTGATCATCAGAGCAGAAGCACTGATAATCTTTCTACTTAAGGCATCAACCACGACATTCGCCTTACCAGGGTGGTACAACAGTTGAAAATCATAATCTTTCAGGAATTCTAACCATCTCCGCTGCCTCATGTTCAGCTCCTTCTGATCATACAAGTACTTCAAGCTCTTGTGATCACTGAAAATGTTGAACGTTGCTCCATAGAGAAAATGTCTCCATATCTTTAGAGCAAAAACCACAGCGGCCAATTCCAAATCGTGCGTTGGATAATTCCTTTCATGAACCTTCAATTGTCTGGAAGCATACGCCACAACGTTTCGATCTTGCATCAACACGCATCCTAGTCCTTGATAAGAAGCGTCGCAATACACATCAAAAGATTTCGTCGAATCTGGTAGGATCAACACCGGTGCAGTTGTTAATCTCTTCTTCAACTCTTGAAAACTGGCTTCACGTTCTTCTGTCCATTCAAAAGCTTGATTTTTCCTCGTAAGCTGTGTAAGTGGTCCAGCAATCTTCGAAAAACCCTTAATAAACCTCCGGTAATATCTAGCAAGTCCAACAAAACTTTGAACTTCTGTTACCGTCTTAGGTCTTTCCCATTGTAAAATAGTCTCCACTTTTGATGGATCCACCGCAATACCTTATTTAGAAATTACGTGACCAAGAAATTGGACTTCTTCCAACCAGAACTCACACTTAGCCAATTTCGCATACAGCTGCTTCTCCCTCAAAATCCGAAGGACAATACTCAGATGTTCAGCATGCTCTTCCTTGGATTGAGAATAGATCAGAATGTCATCGATAAAGACAACAACAAATCTGTCTAAATAAGGATGAAAAATCCTGTTCATATAATCCATAAATATGGCAGGAGCATTCGTCACCCCGAATGGCATTACCTGATACTCATAATGTCCATATCGAGTTCGAAAAGCGTTTTCGGCACATCTTCCCCTTTTACACGAATCTGATGATAACCAGATCTCAGATCTATCTTGGAAAATACCACAGCTCCTTTTAACTGATCCATCAAGTCGTCAATTCTTGGAAGCGGATATTTATTCTTGATAGTCACCTTGTTCAGCTGACGATAATCCACACAAAGTCGAGACGTTCCGTCCTTCTTCTTGACCAAAAGCACTGGCGCACCCCATGGTGAAACACTAGGTCGCACAAACTCTTTCTCTAACAGCTCCACCAATTGCTTCTTCAGCTCCTCCAATTCCACTGGTGACATACGATACGGTGCAATTGAGATAGGACCTGTTCCTGGTACTAAATCAATTGAGAACTCGATCTCCCTCTCAGGTAGCAAACCAGGTACGTCATCAGGAAAAACATCAGGAAACTCGCTGACAACAAGAATAGTATTCACATCCTTCTCATTCTTAACTTCTAGAGAAGACAATACCACATATCCCTGCGCTCCATCTCTTAACAAAGACTTGACCTTAACAGCAGTTAAGAACCCAGACTTTTCTTCCTTAGGAAAAACTATGGTTTTACTTGCACAATCTATAAGAATATGGTTAGAACATAACTAGTCCATCCCTAAAATTACATCTATCTCAATAAGAGGCAAACAAATCAAGTTGACCATAAACAAACGGCCCTTCACAACAATAGGACAATCCAAACAGATCTTAGATGTAACAACAGGTTTAGCAGTTGGCGTAGATACACTCAATTTAACATTCAGAGAAGACACAGACAACTTCAATCTTTCCACACAATCATAGGAAATAAATGAGTGTGTAGCACCAGAATCATACAATACAGTCAGAAGATTACCTCCAATGTCTCCTTCTCCCTGAATAAGATCATCAGACTTAGAAATCTCAGATCCCATCATTGTATATACTCGTCCTCCTGACCTTGGTTGAGTACTTCCAGATTTTTGCTGATTAGCTTTAACATACCGAACAGCAGGTTTCCTCTCCGGCTGTGGACAATCCTTCGATATGTGCCCAGGTTGCTTACAGTTAAAACAAACTGTACCTTTAACCGTGCACTCGGGAGAGATATGACCTTTCTTCCCGCACTTAAAACAGGTCGGCGTAAACACCACTCTCTGTCCAGCTCCACTACCACTTGCACCTCCACTAACTGATGGTCGTTGAGATTGATTTCCTGTTGTCTGGAATACGGTTTACGCTGAAATCGATTTGTATTACTACCTTCACCTCTCTGAAACCTTGTCGGCCCAAAGTTCCGATTCCTCTGATCTCTAGATGGCTCCAACTCCTCAAGTCGAGCACAAGCATCCACCAAAGCATGAAACTGAGCCATTCTCAAGGATACCACTCCTCGTTTCAGTTCCACCCTTAAACCTGATTCAAACTTCCTACATCTCCACACATCATCTTGCCGTGTCTGAGCATAATCTGAGAATTGAGACAAATTCTCAAATTTTGTGGCATACTCATTCACCGTCATATTCCCCTGTCGCAAACCAAGAAATTCCATTTCTTTGGCATGCCTAGCACTCGCAGGAAAATATTTATCCAGAAAAACATTAGAAAACACTTCCCATGTGATTTCAGTCCCTTCAGCTTGCAATACTCGGCGGGTTCCTCTCCACCAATGTTCTGCATCTCCTCTCAGCATGAAAACAGCATAAGTCACCTTCTTATCATCTACGCATCTCATTCCTTCAAAGATCCTCTCCAAATCTTGCATCCACTGACTTGCTTTCTCCGGATCCACCTCGCCTCTAAACTGTGGCGGATTATGACGCCTAAACTCAGCCAAATTTAGGGCATCAACAAGTAGCATCTTGTTGTTGTTGAGTCTCTCGATTTTCTTCGAGTAATCACTTCAGCCATCCGCTGCATAGCCTCAGCAGCCGCAATCATAGGGTCCACATCACGATTCACATTCGCACGTCCTCTACCTCGTCTAGACATCTTCAAATAGAACAAAACAAAATTAGATACATCCTTTTAGATACTTCCGAAAGGATATAAATCACATAGAATCACACAGCACAAACAAAAACAGACCCAACCACAACCCCAAAAGACTCTAACTTGGGCTCTGATACCAACTAATGTAACAACCCTTTGGGGATGCCACACATATAAAGAAAAATAAAATAAATAAATAAAATCTACCCAAGTTATAAAACATTTATTACATAATAATATGGGTCGTAAAGTAATTCCCGATAAAAGCATTATTAAAAATAAAATATTACGGAAAACACAAAATAAACAGAACAACACCACTCATAATATACATATGTTCCAAGTTATAAGTTATACAAATAATTTATAACTATAATTACAAATATTTAAACAGAAATAGTAAATAAAACAAGTAAAAGAGTCAATATATACATCCATACGCAGACGCGCCCAAAAAAAACATCATGCATATTTACTCCTCTGAAGGATCACTCTCAACATGAAAATGATCATCAGGAGACAAATATCCTGGATGTCTCGACTCTCGGCGATAATGAGATCGCGCAGTCGATACGAGTGTCATCTCACTAGGCTCAGTGGATATCCCACCCCAATGACGCCTAATGGATAAGGGTAACTCTAAGTGTAGAAATACTGTCGTAGTCATGATCGGCTCTCCATCAAACCTATGGCGTAGGGTCACCGTCATCCGTCCCGCATACGTCACCGAGTCTCTATCTCCTCTCATGTGCCACGATAGCGATCCACCGTGAAACTCCAGAGTCACGAACCCCAAAAATCCGGGCAC
Organism: Ormosia emarginata; assembly: GCA_029884605.1. NCBI lineage: Eukaryota > Viridiplantae > Streptophyta > Magnoliopsida > Fabales > Fabaceae > Ormosia > Ormosia emarginata. The sequence continues at coordinate 4,121,395 of JAQQTP010000083.1, forward strand.
CGCCATACCAAAACTAATCAATCCAATGGATATGGATGATCAGATGGTTCTTGATCGTCAAACTGGTCGTTGATTTGCAGATCTTCCTCCTCCTCCTCCTCGGGGTACAGGATCTCAAGAGGCTGGTCCTCTTCCTCAAAGTCTTTATCGCGTAAAATAAATATACAGAAATACATACAACGAAGAGGTAAGACAATCTAAAATCACCATAAACATGGCCAATAAGAAGACGACAAACAACATATATACAGTTTATGCAATACAAAAACTATAACAGAAATAATAATGGAATAGAGTAAAGCTTAGATATCATAACACTACATATCATCACAAATATAACACAATAAAAACACAGATAAAACAATATCACAGATAGAATAAAATACGAAATAGACAACCATCATAATAATTATCAGATAAAGATAAATAGAGAAAATAGAATAATATCCAAGATATAATCATATACACTAAGACACGATCCTACTCCATGGAGCTAAACACAAACAGATATCAGAGAGAATGACTTGCAAAATCTATTAGTACCACGGCTGCCCAACCAACTATCACATTTGTCACACGTTGCGTCAATAGCCTACGACACGGGAATCCACCATCCGGGCGTAGTATAGTTCACGGTCTCCGTTGTGGCACTATAGGCAATGTACTACTAGACTTTACAAACCTCGATTAAATATAGTGCGTGTCGAGTCCATTAGTGTGCTATCGGTTTACCACGGCCCAGCGGAGCTACCAACTGTCCATATATGGGATCCCGTACACTAACGTCTCCAAGTTCATTAGAACAATGAACTACACTACGTTTATCGCATCGACAACACGATGTGATTCGTCTCGTCAACCAAAACACCAAAAATTTGGCATAACACAATACATAATTCCAAAAATATGAAATTATGAAAATGCCCTCAAGATAATAATATGCCCTCAATGGCGAGAAAAATAGAAAGCTCATGACGGGTTCACATTTTCCCGACAACGAAAAATCCTCAAAAGCTCAGACGGGTTCACATTTTCCCGACAAAGAAAAAAATAAATACGATAACGGTCAATAGCGTAGAAATTTTATCGCGTTTTCACAATCTCGTCGTTTTTACAAACGTTTTGAAATCGCGTAAGTATATTTTTCTTTTCAAAATCGCGTAGGATTTTTAATACGTTTTCTCAATCGCGTAAGATTTTTAAATCATTTTCTTGACCGAATTCCTTAAAAATTATTGTTTAAATAAAGAGAAATAATAAATAATACTTTTAAGCTACGTATAATATTTTCCATACCGTATACTGTCTTTTGGACATATTTTCTATCTTATTTGTCCGTTTTTACTAAAAATTGACAGTATTTTGCTTAGAAAATTATATTAATGATTTTCTAATTTTACCGTAAAAATTCTGTTTATTGAATTTTAAACCATATAATTAATCCTTTTGAAAACTACTAACATGCTTCAAAATACAGCATGAGCTATATGTTAGAATTCTTTGAAAGTTACTATATTTCATTTCTAATAACAAAATCATTAGTTCTAAGTTCTCAAACTTATTTCTAATTGATTCTTTTCTTTAAAACTCATTTTAGAAAAATTCTTTTTAACACATATTGCATCCTTATACTTAGAAAAAATTTGGATTTAATTTTAGAAACCATGGATACTTGGTTTGGCATGTTGGCCGAATTTCCTAAATATTTTGAAATTGATTTCTAAATTATTTCTCATCTTCTAACTATATGTCAAACTTATTGTATTGTCTAAATTCATTTAACCATTGTTTTAGAAAATGATTTTTGAAATCAACACATTCATTTTAGGCATGTTGGCCAAAAATATTTAGTTTTACCATTTGATTTCTAAATTCATTTTTCATGATCTAAACAACTTGAAACGTTCTTAATTCTCCTAGGTTAATTAAAATTCCTTTTAAGAAAATTAAGAGAACATTTTGGTTCTCCATTTGATTAGTGGCCGTGAGCCTCATGGAGTGCTCTTTGGAACACACATGCATTTCCTTGACATGTTATTCACATCCTATACATTATCATGCAATTCTATACTTTATCATGCAATTCTAACACATGCAATATTATCAAAGCTTATAGACATGCAATTTAAAGCTTGTAGACATGCAAATTATTACAAACAACAAATAGGAAAACTATTAACAAATACACAACCACATCAAATAAGCTACTAACAAGCACAAACATGAATCCTTATGGATTCTACAATCACAAAATCAAACTCCATCTTCTTACCACCATCCATAGGTGATAAGATTTGTCTTCCTCTTACCTTAAATGAAGACAAATGGATTTCTTTCACTCCTCCTAGGGTTCGGTTTCCTCCACCAAAGTACCTAGCAACTCAAACGAAAATCTACAAGTTACTAACCATGAAAAAGAACCTAAACCATGGATAAATCATGGCTTAGAACTTTGAAAAAGAAGAGAGAAAAGAAAAACATGAGATTTCACCTTCTAGGTAAAATTTTCAAGATTGGTTTCCAAGCTCCAAATGGAAGATTTTGAAGAAATTCTCAACTAGAGATGTTCTTAGGATTGTGTTTAGGTTTAGAAAACTTGGTTAGATGAAAATTTGGATGGTTGGATGGTCAAGGAACAAGCTTGGCGAAAATGGCTTCAAGGAAGCTTCAATGGTGTTTAGGGTTTTTGGAAGAGAGAGAAGAGAGAAAAGCATGAAAGATGAAGTGGTATTTTGGTCTCCTAACCCCACATGGCCGTAGACTTCATGCATGCAAGGTGGCCAAATGGTTGGCTTCATCCAAGCCATGGAATGCATCAAAGGCTAGGATTAAAACTTGCTTAACAAGCTTGTCTCCTATTGGTTGATTATTGATGACTCACAAGCCTAATCACACTGTTCATTAATTACCAGCTTAGTCAGCTAGCTGAGTCAGCTTGTTCTGGAAAGTTCTACTGCTAATGATGATTAATTAAGCTACTTGATCTAACCATTACGCTAATTGTGGGTCTCGCAAAACATTTTAGGGTCCCTTTGTCATTTTATTATCTTGATTAATAAAATAATATTATAATATTATTAAATTATTTTATTTGATCAAATCCTAAAAATTAAAAGATTATTTACTGTCTCATTCAGAATCGGGTTTAGTAAGATCCCCCAATTCTAAATAATAAAATAAGATTTCCCCGGCCCGGAAAAATATTATTTTCCTGCCTCGGAGCAAATCACACAAAAAGTTCATATAAAATCACAGACAATAATATTGGACACTAAATCAAGTAGAAAACAATTAAAAACAGCAAAAATAGTACAAACAGCACGTTCGGGACGTAATGGTCATTTTCCTATTTTTTCCCACAACGTAGCTAATCATCCAAAAAGTTCAAATAAAATTACAGACAGTATTAATTGTCTGTATATCTTCCAGAAAAATTAAAACAGTAGCTCGGAAAAACTTTTATTTTACCGTCTCGGAATAAATTACGTAAAAAGACCAAATAAAATTTGAGCCTGTATAAACGTATTTGTATTTCATGCAGAAATCGAGAAACAGTAAAATAGGGACACAACGGTCATTAACACAAAAACTTGAAAAACAGCAAACAGTACATTCGGAATATTTTCTAAAAATTGGGGTGTTACAGCTTCCCAATATCATGATCATCAACATTATTTATAATACGTATCAATATACTTCTCAACACTACACCATATCATGGCTCAATACCTCATTTAACATTTTAATCATCATGGTGATCATTAATTTCTAACAAAGTATAAACATTGAAGCACATCTTTTAAATATATCAATTTGACATAGCATTACATTAGAAATCAATTTCCTAATCAAACAAGTCCAAGTTCATATTATACACTCATCATATCCTTAATCAAACCATAATGTGTCTCATTACATCATTTAATAACAAAACATTATACATTACTTAGCAAAATCCATCATATAGGGATCCAACACCCTTATTTCACATCATCCTAACTCAATCTTAGCCAAAAAGAAAATAAAACATGATTCACAAACCATTCAACCTCAAATTATTCCAAAACACCTCAAAATTTGCCTCAAAATGGATAATTTTCAAGATTGCACTAGAGGTGCATCCTAACTTCAAACATTATGAAATTTTGTAGGCATATAGCCTTACATGTTAGCTTTCAAATGTCTCCAGAATCAGGCCATTCCGATATTTGTATCTCAAGTTATGCAACAATTACTATAAGCTGTCAGGATTGTGTTTTTCTAAATGCTATTATTCGAATAACAACTTTGTTATTCGAATAACAAGGCATTTTTGTTATTCTTGTTAATAACAAGGCATTTTTGTCACATTTTCTGGTTCTTGTTATTCTAATTAAATAATAGTTTCATCCTCAAAAACTACCAAGGAAACAATAATCACACTTCAAATATATATATATATATATTCATTTTTACGGTTCTTGTTATTCGAATAATAGTTTACAGCGAATAACACTCTGTTATTCACAGAACCTGTTTTCTGTATACATTTTCTCTCTATTTCCTCAATTTCTTTCATTCTAATTAAATCTTTCTCACTCAATACATATTCATCCTCAAAAACTACCAAGGAAACAATAAAAAATCATCCACTTCAAATATATATATATATATATAATGAATCATCAATCAAAAACACAACAACCATTCATTCAAACTCAAATCCATTTCTAACACAAATTCATGAAAAACCATCCAAATCCATTTTCAAACTTGTACAGCTGCTCCTAAGCATGAAGATGAAGAATAATACTAAATATAGTAGAAGAAAAACAATCCCTTTGCCTCAAGCTTGAAGATGAACCTCCACCCTTACTTTTGTCTCTTGATTCTCTTTCTTTCTCCTTCATTTTCTCCTTTTTCCTTCTCCCATGTGTTTCCTTTTCTTTTCTTTCTTTGGTTTCTCTAAAACTAGCTGAAAGATAGAGAGAAAGATAGAGAGAAAGATGAGATAATTCTCATCTTTTTAAAAGATGATGTTGGGGGCAATTTTGTCTTTTTACTAATTTTGTATCTGTTAAAAACATTTTAATCTTACTAAATCAAGTTTTATAACTTTCCACAACTTTAGAATAATTTTTAAGATCCATCAAAATTCTTGTTTCATCATTTTCATAATTTTTCATATTTGCTGTGACCCAATCAGTACTTAAATACTCACTCAGTATCCTTAAAAATACAAAACTGACTCCTTTTTTCTTAAAAATTTAACCACATCCTCTTCCATACATTTGTGACCTATAAATAACTTTTCCATATCCATTTCCTTTAATTTAGCATTTATGTTATTTTTCCTGAGTTAAAATAGTTATTTTGCACGTTCTATGTTGCGGCAACATGCCTAAATTAACTCAAAACTTCACCAAATTTAATGGACATGTTAAACAAGTATTAAGCTACCTCTATAACCTTATACAAGCCTAACATGTGTAAAAAGAAGATGTTATAATTCTCCCCTCCTTTTAAAAATGTTGTCACCAAAATTTTGATGTTCATACTAATGGTTTAGAAAACCACAATAGTTGCCTCTTCATTGTATCCATCTTACCCATTCTAACTTTTAACCAAACTTAGATATCCATAGTCTTTCATTTCTGATGAGAGTTATCCTATAAAGAGTTGGAAGATTGAATTTCCTTTCGTACCTTCTTAAAATATATACCTTTCTTGGAACCTGTAGTCTAGGATCGGGTATAACTTGTAACACCCCAAATTTCTTAACTATTTGACAGTAATTTTGACAGTTAACAGAATTCTACTATTTAGTGATTTCTGTATACTGTAAAATTATTTTGAGCATTCCGTTAGTACATTTGATCATTTTATGTGATTTACTCCGTGTCAAAAAAATAATAATTTTTGGGCTAGGAAAAACCTTATGTAATTTAATTATTACTGTTAAGTCTTAATTATTTTACATAATTTGATTTGATATTCATGAATTTTCTAATTTTTATGATTTTGTGGATAATTATGAAATTTTTATATTACTCTGATTATTTTAGTGTTATCCGTGGGCCGTCTGTGAGCCCAAGGGGGCTGTATGTGGGCCTAGGTAGGTCCCGAAAAGTGAAAATTTTTCTGCAGCTCGAAAGTTTCGTACTGTTGAGATGAACACGAGGGATCTTACTAAACCTGAATCCGGAAATAATTTTTAAAATTTTCTTTTACTGTGTTTTGTAATATATTTAATTATCGGGTGATAAAAATATAGCAAAAATATTATTCGAAGGGTAACAGCAGATAAAAGTAAATGTCATACTGCTTAGTCAACAATAGTGGTTATGATAGCTTTATGCTGGACCAATGGGAAGCAAGCTTAATATTGAAGCCATTGAATATCAACCATCGATTTAATCAACGGAGGAGATTTGGTCTTATAAAATAGCTAGGACCATTTATGACCCTTGGATTTAAAGTATGAAGAGGTGATCTTGACCCTTCATTTTGGAGATACATTTAATGGCTATGATTTCAAGGAGAAAGATCCAATGGCCTAGATTAAGTCTTCTAATCTAAAGGCTAAACCTAGAATCTACATTAATCCTAACCATTGATCTAATCAATGGTTAGGAATGCTTAAAATGGTGGCTAGGAGATTGGTCACTCTTTGAAGAGTGCATGAAGGGGGGGCAGTTTTGTGAAGCTTAAGAGCTTAGCAAAGTTTGTAGACTATCATTATTGCTTATCTTGATCATTCTTGATCATTCCAAAGTCTTAAGCTCTTCAAACTTTTCTTTTCATTTCTCTCCAAGCAAGGTTTTAGCTAAGCACCCTAAACCTACCTTCCATCACTCTTTAATTTCAAACAACCATACTTCTTGAATCTATACCTCATTCTAAGACACTTTGTAGTTTGGAGCAAGTTCTAAATCTTTCATCTTCAAGGACTTTTTCCAAGAGCAAGTTCTAGGATTTTTGAGGTAAAGTGTAAGGAAACTTCATTTCTTATCTCTTTTTCATGTTCTAAGCCATGTTTGATCCATGGTTTTCCTTATTCAAGTTTTATATACTAATAAACTTGTGTTTGTTTTATATTTAAGAGACTTTTGTTGGTGGAGAACTTGTGCAAAGTGCAAAGCAAGGAGCTTTTTGAGGTTCTTCAAGAGGTAAGAGGGAGATCCATCTCACCAACCAACTATGGTGGTGAGAGATGGTTTTGTATTTGATGGATGGTGAATCCATGTGAGGATTCATATCCATGGTTATGTAATTATTTGTGGGTGTTTATGTGTTTATGTGGTTTATGTGCTTAGCATGGTATATTTGTGCTTGCATGCCTAGTATAATTTTTATTTGCTTTTATGGTAAGCTTGAAATATAATATGTTGATTATATGTGATGTATGCTATAAAAATTGTTGGAAAGAAAAACAATTTTTGGTTCCAATGACCATGAGGATTTGGGCCTCAACACCTCAAAATAGGTGTTCAAAAATTAATATTTTCATGAATAGTAAAAATGGATGTTTAGAAAAACAAGGAAAATAAACAAAAGATTTGTTTTCAAGGCATAAGTGTTCACAATTTTGTTGAGGAAATTTAATGGTTTTGTTTGTGTAAAACCATGAATGGAACTTAGTTGATTTAGAAGGAAAAATATAAGAATGGTTTCAATGGCCATGTCCACAGTTTTGAAAGCTTGTAATGCCTTGGTTTTATGAAACAAAGTGATTTTCAAAGTGAAAATATAATTTCATTTAGTACAAGGATTTTGAAAATGGAATCAGAGTGTTTTATCACTTGAGAAATAGAAATTTCGATTATGAAAGGAAAATAGAGGATGTAAGGGTTTGAACCTCAAATTATTTTGGAAGAGGATTGAATTTGAGAATTTATTTTGAATTATAAAGGAAACATTGATGATTTAAAATTTACTAACGTAAAACTCATCCTTTGGGTTTTGGAGCGCGTTAGGAAATTTTAAATGAGAAACATTGATTTAATTCAATGAAATGGTGAATTTGTGGAATATATTACAAAAAAGATTTTCTTGAGTAAGAAAATGTGGAAAATAATGTGAGAAGTCATATTATTTTGAGAAAGGTTGAATTGAGATTTTGAAGGTTGAGAAATATTTTACATGGTTGTAAAATGGTGAAAAATGATTTACGTAACTTAAAAACGTGATTTTTAAGCTACGCGATTTGAAAAACATTTAAATATTTCTATGTGATTTGAAAAATGTTTAAATATTTTTACGCGATTGAAATATTGTTGAAAAATCACTACGTGATTGAAAAATGATAAAATATTGTGAAATGGTGAAAACGTAACAAAAATGTTGCGCGATTGTGAAAACATGGCAAAAGTATTGCGCTACTATGAAAACGCGATAATATGATTTCGCGATTGAATAAACAGTAGGATTACTGTTGGAATAGTGTATTGACACTGTATGAGAAAATGATGAATTTTGCCTGTGATTGGAATTGGTGCATTTTATATGCATGGACCAGTGTATGGACACTGTATGAGAAAATGATAAATTTTACCTGTGATTGGCATTGGTGCATTGAACATGCATTGGAAAAGTCCGATGGACTAGATAAGGCTATTTGCTTAGGAGAGACGTACACCTCTTGAGTGGGTGCGATATGCGTAGTGTAAGTCACTTGTTGACTTTGGAGGCATCAGGGTACGGGTTGCCTACAACGGGCAGTTGGTTGCTCTTCTATACCATGGGTTAGATCGACGCAACACACCAATGATTCTGACCGAGACATTATTCTTAATCAAGATCTAGTAAAGACTGTCGTGTATATGCTAGATGTGCAAACACATATGAGAATTGTGACACATGGTCTGAGGCATGTTGGTACAGACAGATCTTTCGGATTAATTTCTCCGAACTGAGTATTAGCTCCATGGAGTAGAAAATTGAGTTTTTGTGCACATGCATAAATTTGAGTATTTATATCTATATGATATAATAATTGGAGAATATTAGCTATGACAATTGAACTGTTGAGGAATATTGGATGATGATGATGATAATAATGTGATGGCATTATTGTAATTATTGTGTGATATGGAAATGTTAATGGCATGATGGTAATTATTATTTATTATATATATTGTGATGATAAATGATGCTAATGGCATGATTATAATTATGGTATGATATGTCTATATGGTATGTTGTTTGTGTTATCTCTGTGCTACCATGTTGGTATTGGCGTAGGTGATCTCACCTCATTGTATGTTTATTTTGTACTGTAATTATATTTGTAAAGACATTAAGCAAGGGGTTAAACAAGAGGATGAAGAAGAGGAAACTCCAGAAGAAGCTGAGTTTTGATCGGATGGCATCTCGATCAAGTTTCTTTGGATATGTGAGATTGCAGTTCCACGGCGGAGCTGGTGCTTGGAGGTTGAGTCCTAATGAGGAGGGTCTCATTTATCAGGGACTTTTGACGGTCATCATGAGCAGGATTTTTCATGGTGACTCGTTCTTTTCTGTAACCATATATGTACATGTTGAATTTCTGCTATCAATTAGACGGTATTGGGGCGGTAGGTTTCACGTCCCAATGGAAATTAGTATTGTGTCATCTGCTCGGACACCTGTCCGTAGGACTTCGCGTCAAGTCGGATTCCTACCTGCTGAGGAGTCTGAGGAGGACCCGACTGAGGGTTCTGCTATTTAGTTAGACTTGGGCGAGTCGTTTAAATATTTAAGTATGTCAACTACTTTTGAGACTTAGTCTGTATATAAATAATGTCGACAGTACTTCTGTAATGTACCTAATGTAAATTATGTGTGATATTTTTATTTTCTACTCAGTTTATTTTATCGATATCAAAGAGGAAAAAAGAAATTTTACAACTCGTATTTTATCATAACATCACATTTTATGAACTTGGGGGTAATTCGGTAATTAAGTAACATAAATGTGGCACCCTACGATGGGTGTTACATTAGTTGGTATCAAAGCCCAAGTTAGAGTCTTTTGGGTTTGTGGTTAGGTCTGTCTTGTTTGTGTTGTGTGATTCTCTGTGATTATTTTTTGAAAAGAAACAATATTGTTTGAAGATTGACATTACTTTCTTGTGTTGTCCAGTTTAAATAGAGAAAAGTAATGGCTGGAAGAGGAAGAGGACGTGTCAATACTAGAGCAGGAATGGAAAATGTAACACCCTAAAAATTCTGTATCTCTTAACTAGTAATTTTGACAGTTAACATAATTTTACTGTTTAGTAATTTCTGGATACTGTAAAATTATTTTAATTATTCCATCAGCGTATTTGATCGTTTTGAGTGATTTACTCCGTGTCAGGCAAATAAAAATTTTTGGGCCGGGGAAAACTTTACGTAATTTAATTTTTACCGTTAGGTTTCAATTATTTTACGTAATCTGATTTGATATTTGTGTGTTTTCTAATATTTGTGATTTTTGTGGATGATTATGAAATTTTTTTTACTGTTTGTGGGCTCATGGGGTGTATGTGGGCCTAGGTGGCCATACATGGGCCCAGGTGGGTCCTGCAAAGTGAAAATTTTTCTACGCATAGAAAAATTTGTATTGTTTAGACAGAGACATGGGATCTTACTAAACTTGAATCCGAAAATAGTTTTTAAAATTTTATTTTACTGTGTTTTGTACTATATTTAATTATCGGACAATAAAAATACAGTAAAAATATTATTAGTAGGGTTAAAGCAGATATAAAAATAAATATTATACTGCTTAAGTCAACATTGGTGGTTTGGATATCCACCATTAATTTAATCAACGGTGGAGAAACAAACTTAATAAAGAAGTATTGGATGTTCACCATTGATCTAATCAATGGTGGAGATTTAATCTAAACAAACTTAATAAGGAAGGCTTTGATATCAACCGTCGATTTAATCAACGGTGTAGAATTGGTCATATAAAGTGGCTATGACCATTTGTAACCATTGGATATGGATTTAATCAATGGTAGAGATTTGGTCTCAAAAAGTGACAAAGACCATTTATGACCATTGGATGAAGAATTAATCAAGAGTGAAGAATTGGTCTTGTAAAGCAACAAGGACCATTTATGACCATTGGATGTAAATTTAATCAATGGTGGAGATTTGGTCTTAAAAAGTAGCAAAGACTAATTATAACCCCTGGATTAAAAGTAGTGACCCTTCATTTTGGAGATGCATCTAATGGCTTAGATTTCAAGAAGGAAAAATCTAATGGCCTAGATTAAGTATTCTAAATCAAAAGTCTACCTAAATCCTAACCATTGAATAAATCAATGGCCTAAAATGCTTTAAATGGTGGCTTGAAAAAGATGACAATATTATTGCATGCAAAATTGAGGGGGAGGGGACGGTTTTGTGTTATATTTGGAGCTAAAGGAAAAGTTGAAATGCCATTATTAGTTGCTTTAGTCAATTATGCACCATTATTGATTTTTGGCACTCTTAGAAGAATGCATGTAGAGGGGGGGACGGTTTTGGAAGCTTAAGAGCATGGATAGGATGGAAGACATATTATTGCTATCATGATTCATCTTTGTCTCCTCCAAAAAGCCAAGACTTTATCAAAAGTTTTCTATCTTGTCTCTCCAAGTGAAGTTTCAGCCATGCATTGAATTAGGAGACCAAATAATTCATTTCTACACTTCACATTATCACATCTTCATATTTTCACTCAAGTTTCAAGAAGCCAACAAAAGAAAACTCCATTCTCTCTCCCTAAGAACACCATTCGGCCAAAACACCTAAACCACCATCCAATCTCTTTTAATTTCATCTAACCATAGATCTTGAATCTACATGATATTCTAAACAACTTTCATGTTGAAGACTTCCTCTAAATCATTCATCTTTATGAACTTTCTTCAAGATCCATGTTATGGAGTATTTATGGTGAAGTGTAAGGAAACTTCATTTCTTCTTTCTTTTTCATGATCTAAACCATGTTTGATCCATGGTTCCTCTTAATCAAGCTTAGTATACTATTTTTTATGTATTTTGTTTTGTATTTGAGAAGCCCTTGGTGGTGAAGGACTGGAAAAAAGAAGCAAAACAAAGAGCTTTTGAGGATCTTCAAGAGGTAAGAGGGAGATTCATCTCACCAACCAAGTATGGTGGTGAGAGATGGTCTTATATTTGATGGATGGTGAATCCATGTGAGGATTCATATCCATGGTCATGTAATTATTTGTGGGGGTTTATGTGTTTGATTTATTTGTTCATGCTTTGTATGATTTGCATGATTTATTGCTTTTGATTATGGCATGCTTATGGTAGCTTATGGTATATATGATGAAATATGTATGTGTATGCTATGATGTGATGATGGAAAAGAAATCAATTTTTGGCTCCAATGGCCAAAGGAAGGGGCTACAGTTTTGATGCCCTTGATTAGAGTTTATGTTGAAATTTTTCAAGAACAAGGGAATTGATTTTTGGGTCCCTAGAACATGGTAAATTTCGGCCAAGACACCTCTAAATAGGTGTTCACAAATTAATATTTTCATGAAGGATGAAAATGGATGATTTGAAGAGTATGAAAAATAAACAAAGGGTTTGTTTTTCAAGAGAACAAGAACACAGTTTTCGAGGAATTTTTATTGATTTATTTTGTGTACAAAGATCCTAAGTATTTTTCTAAACATGATTTAGACGAAATGGGCAATGTTGTTTCTAAGTGTTTATTAAACTTGATTTTTGAAAAACAAAACGGGAAACGTTAATTTTAAGGATTTGCAAAGAAAGTGAAAAAGGATTTGTAAAAAAAGTGAAAAAGGATTTGTAAAGAAAGTAAAAATGAATTTGAACAAATGGGTTTGGTTTTTATGACCATCGATATTTCGATTTTGAAAACAAAGATTTTAATGGTTTTGTTTGTGTGAAAACAGAAATGATAAATAATTAAGTTAGAAGGAAAAATGTTCGATGGCTTCAATGGCCAAATATCCTACGGTTTTGAAAAACTGGTTATGACTAAATTTTTATGGAACAAGATGATATTTTATAAAACGAAGTGTTTTGTTACTCGAAAGATTTGACAGTTTTCAATGAACACGTTCACGGTTTTTGTAAAGGATTTTTAATGGTTTTGTTTGTGTAAAACCATATCAATTCAGAAGGAAAAATATTTGATGGTTTCAATAGTCATGTCCACGTTTTTGAAGGTTTGTAATGCCTTGATCTTTATGAACAAAGTGATTTTCAAAGTGGAAATGTAACTTGATTTAATACAAGGAATTTGAAAAGAGAATCAGAGTGTTTTATCACTTGAGAGAATTTTGTAAACAAAAGACAAAGAGAGGTTGAACACGTTTGAACTTCAATTTATTTTGAAGAAGGTTGTGTTTGGAAATGATTTGAGAAAAATGAAGAATATAATGGTGTTTTGAAAATTTACTAACGTTTAACTGATTTTCGAGTTTTGAAATACATTAGAAAATATTAAGTTTTGAAACGTTGATTTATATCAATGGAAAAGTGATTTTTGTGGATTATATTTTGGAAAAGGATTTCTTGAGTAAAGAAATGTGAAAAAAGATTTTCTTGAGTAAGAAAATGTGAAAAATGAAATACAAAGTCATATTATTTTGAGAAAGGTTGAAAAGGAATTTTTGAAGGTTAAGAAATATTTTCTGTAATGAAATGGTGATGAAAAATGTTTTACGTATCTTAAAAATGTGATTTTTAAGCTACGTAATTTGAAAAATGTGTTCAAAATGATATTGATTTATTTAAGTTCAAAATAATGTTTGGAATATTGAGGAATATTTTACGTGATTGTAAAATGTTGAAAAATATTTTACGTATCTTAAAAATGATTTGAAATATAGTAAAATATTTCTATGCGATTTGAATTATGTTTAAATATTTTACGTAATTTGAACTACTATTGAAAAATCAATATGTGATTTAAAAGTGACAGAATATTTTTACGTGATTGTGAAAATGACGGAAAATCGCTATGTGATTTGGAAAGTGTTTTGAGAATGATGGAAAATGATTTACGCGACTTAAAAGAATGATTTTTAAGTTACGCGATTTTGAAATAGTGAAAAAATACTATGCGATTTGAGAAACGTATATTTTTATGCGATTGAGAAAAATGTTGAAAAATTAGTACGTGGTTTAAAAGTGCAACAGAAGAGTTGCAGCATTTTGAAAATGTAACAGAAATGTTACAAAATTTTGTAAATGTAACAGTAGTGTTACGGTATTGTGAAAACGTAATAAACACGTTTTGGAATTTTAAAAACATAACAAAAGTGTTACGGTATTTTGAAAATGCAACAGAAGTGTTGTGGAATTGTGAAAACGTAACGGGAATATTGCGCAAATTTGTGAAAACAAGACGAAAGTGTTTTATAACTATGAAAATGTGATAACATGATTTTCGTTGTTGAAAGTACAGTATGAATACTGTTGAACCAGTGTAAGGACACTATATGAGAAAATGACGAGTTTTGCATGTGATTGGTATTTGGTGCATTTTATATGCGTTGGAAAGATATGCCTGTGATTGGCATTGGTGCATTATACATGCATTAGAAAAATATGTGTTGAAGCATATTGTAACACCCCAAAATTTACTTTTCTACTATCAGAATTCATTCTAAAATATTTGTGATTTTCTGGAATTTTTCTGGAATTTTCTGAGAGCGCGAAATATTTTAATATATTTCTCGTTTTACGTATGTACTGAGCGGAACCGGAGAAATGAGATATTTTCTCCGAAAGCCTTGAACTATGGAAACGTCGATGGGGGATCTTACTAAACCCGAGACTGGACACAGTTTACAAAGTTTTACGTTTTTTGAGAAATTTTAACAGATAAAATAATAAAACATTGCGAAGAAACTATCTGTCAGATTTGTTAATGTTGACTTCTGCCAACTGTAATTATTGTCCAATAAATAATAACATGTAATAAAAAAAATCTTATCACATTATCCAAAAAATTACCTTGTGTCAAACCCCTTTAGCCTTATTTTCAAAATAAAAATTTAGCTAATTAAAAGCCCATGTAGGAAGCTTCCAAGAAGTTTCCTAATTGACACAATTTCTCTCTCTTTCCTCCTCACTCCTTGTCCACGGCAGATGACCCATTTGGGGGAAGTCCAAATTGTTTTCCTCATTTTATCATTTCACTCTCGTTTCTTTAGACTCCAAAATACCTATTCTCTTCTTCTCTTCTTTTCTCCACCGTGCACCCATTTCTGGAGACATTCACCATTTCTTACTTCATCATCAAAGATTTCTTGCTTCTTGCACCATTCCAAGACCATTCTCTTTGGTGGTCATTCTCTTGGTTCTTCTTCTTCTTCTTCCACTATCCACCATTGAAGCTAAAGCTTTGAGCTTGGAGGTAAAGTCTTCACCTTTCTTTCACTTTCTTCTCATTTTCGTTTTTCTTGGTCACCTATGAGATCAAGAACTCATTTTTCCATGGTTTGAGTGGACATTATGGAGATCACTCACATTGGTGTTCTTCTTGAAGGGGAAAACGAAAATCTAGGGCAAGAAGAGGTAACACCTTGTGTTGTCTTCCAAATAGGTAAGAGGGAGATGATCCTCTTCAACCAATCTTGGTAGTAAGGGAATGTCTTGTATGTGTGTTGTTATTAATTTCTGAATCCATGTATAAAGTTCTCTCATTTTTATGTTGTTCTTCATGATAGTGCATTTTGTTGGGTTTATATGATTTATTGATGCCTCTTACATGATTTGAAGATATATTTGAGTAACTTGTTGGTGAAATATGATAATGATTGGTTTGGTTTAAGTTAAAGGACCTGAAGAACTCTGTTTTCTGCAAGTTTACGCGCGGTAATCGATTACGTGGGGCTTGTAATCGATTACCAAGCTCTTAAGGGTACGAAACCGGGATTCTGGAAATCTGGTAATCAATTATGTCTTGTGTGTAATCGATTACAGAGATTCTGTCTAGCTTGTAATCGATTACTAGAGTGGTGTAATCAATTACCAAGCCTCTAATGTCATGAAATGGTGCTTCTAGGAATCACGTAATCGATTACAACTTGTGGGTAATTGATTATGGAGGTTCTGTCCAATTGGTAATCGATTACCATGGTGGTGTAATCGATTACCAGGTCCTTGAAGTTACGAATCGTGGTTCTAGGAATCACGTAATTGATTACAATGAGCTTGGAATCAATTACAGAGATTCTGTTACGCTGGTAATCGATTACCAGGGTGATGTAATCGATTACCAAGACCCAAAAATGAGATTTTTGAGCTGGAAATGATTGAAATTATAGTTCTTTGCCCTTTGTAACTCAAACATAACCTAAAAACCCTAGATTCAAGGATTTTACTTTACTTAAATGCGATAGGAATATGTATTCATACCGATAGAGAAGAAATGATTTTGAAAATGGAATTCTTGGATCCATGACATAGAAATTGTGGTATGTGTGTAATAAGGAACATATATTGATACTGAGAATTATTGATGCAAGTGTGATTCCCTATGTGAGTTATGCACTTATTGATTTAGTACCCAATGAGATAAGAATGATGATATGCCATTGAGGCAATGTTTTTAATAAATGTATTGTTGATATGTCATGTTGGATATTGAATAATGCTTATGTGCCATTGAGGCAATGCTTATGTTGAATGCATCATTGATGAACATACATGATTGGACATTGTGTCATCATGCATGCGTGTTGTCTGTTGGACATTGTTGAGAAGGCCATGTTGCCTAGGAGTTTGAATAACACCTTTGTGCGGGTGCGAGTAGACTAAGCGTAGGTGTCATATGTTGTTGACCCTGGGGGCGTTGGGGTGTGGGTGTCTCACAATAGATAGTGGTAGCTCCACTGGGACCGTGGCATAGACCAATGTGACACACCAATGATCCTGTCTGAGACGCTATCCTATATCGCGATCAACTGTTGAGGTACCATGTATAAGCCATTGCGCAAACAATTTTATGAGAGAAAGCACACTGTATTTTAAGGCTACTGATATACTGGTATTATTCCTTGATCATTCACTTCGAAAATGTTTACGTCTAGCTCCATGGAGTAGGAACTTTGGTACCCTTGTTGCATTATGAGTTGTCAGTCACATGGTCCATTGAGCATTTATAATTGGATAATGTGTTTACTATTATGACTGCGATATTTATTTGACTCTTGGTAATGCTAATGTTGCTAGCTGGCTATGGATAATGTTAACTATTGTTCTTTGCTATTTTACTCTCGTTAATTACTTTCGGGTATTACTGCACTTGTATGTATTAACTGTGTCTTATGTGGGCGTTCGACGCCATTTATTTTCTTGCTGCCATGTTGGTACTGAAAGCTGGGAATCTCACCTTTTTCGGTAATTTCTCTATTTTGTATTTTGGTTGGATCGTGTGCTCTCGAGAAGACGCTCGTGAGGAGGACAAGGAAACCACTGAGTTTCAGGGTTTCTGGCCTTATCTCGACTGAGATCGAAGTTGTTGAGGATATCATTTCGGCTCCGTAGACTTTTTGGCTACGTGCGGATCAACTTTCTTGGAGGTCCGGACTACTGGCATATCAACGTGCAGACTGATCGATGTGTATACCACGGTGATGTGACGGTGCCTTAGCGTGGAGACGTTATGACGCTCTTATCCAAGATTTTCATGCTTTTGTATGGCTAGAGTTCTATATGCCCGTGAGGGACATGTGGGGTGAAATGTATTATACCCCTCGTGAGGATTCCTTTTTGTCTACTGCCCGGGCTCCTGCCCGCTGTTCTGTCATCCCGATGGATGTCTCATCGGACGACGAGGACCCTGAGGAGGATCCATCTACGGTTCCTTCTCGTTCTAGGCAGTCTTAGGGTTAGTTTAATTGATGGCTACAGATGGCTGTCCGTTTATTTTAAGGGAGCCTGACGTACTACTGGATTGGTGGGTATATATTTGTATCTCTTGGGATAGGTACACATTTTGCCTTTTGTATATTTTTTGAAATGTAATTTAAACAGGCTTGTATTTCTGGTACAAAGTATGTAATTATCCATATTGTGAATGGTCGTATGTTTCATTCCACGTTGATTTCTCTTTGACCTTTTTGACAGAAGTTTTATTGGAAAGAAGAATTTTTAATTTTAGCTCAATCACGCGATATATTCATAAACAGGTGTATATGTACATTAAATGGAAGTTTTAACTGGATTCATGTTAAAAAAAAAAGTTCAAATTTTCCGTAATCATTTGTATGTCGTTTCATTATAGTGCGACGTTCCTTCTTCTTACCCATTATGACTAAGGGAGAAAAAGGGGCGTTGCACATATGATTACATTGAACAAATGAAAAGATTTGGCCCTTGTGGTTGGACTTGCACTAATATATTTGTGCATTGTATAAAGTATAGCTAATAAGCTATTTTGGCCCTTGTGGTTGAAGAGGGAATGAGAATTGATAGTGAGGTCTATGATGGATCTTGGGGGCGTCAAGGTGCGATGGTCGACCAGTGGATATCTGTCTGTGAGCTAAGGCTGGACCATATGCCACTTGGCGATGCAGTCCGTTGCAACACATTGACGATACCCGATAAGAACACGATTCTTTTCAACGACTGGGAGATTGTCTGTGGGCTTAGGCTGGGCAATTAACCAGAGCATTCTTCTCAAAATTGTGAAAACCTCCATGGAGTTGTTTTTGAAAAACTGAGTCTATGTGCACATGCATGAATCTAAGCATTTATATCTGTTTGATATATTAATTGAGGAATATTAGCTATGACAATTATTTTGAATACTTGGATGATAATGATGATAATTAGACAATGTTGAGGGCATTATCGTAATTGTTGTTTATGATAATTGAATTGATATATGATTGGATAATGATAGTTGATTAATATTGAATATATTATTGGAAGTCTGGTATGATATCCCTGTATGATATTGCTGTTTGTGTTATCTCTGTGCTGCCATGTTGGTATTGGTGTAGGTGATCTCACCTCTTTGCTATGTTGTCTTGTTTGTAATCGTATTGGTAAAAACTATATAATAGATGGAACGAGTTGTCTTAGACATACGGGTGATAAATACTCTGAGATCGGAGACAACATCAGAGAATGACCATTCCAGATTTGATAGCGTGCAGTGTTGACATAGAACAGATGTCTGATGCATCCAGATGGATACAAGAAGGAATAAGTATGTTAAGTTTTCTCGTTAGTGTTGTACCGTGCTATTAAGTAGGACCCGTCATAGGGTTTGCTACTGTTAAAAAGAGAGTCTGTTAGTTTTATATTTCTCTTTAAATTGTTAAATATTAATTAGTGTCAATATTGTATATTAAATATATTTTCAGTAATACTTATGAATTTCAGTAAAGAAGAAATTTTAAAACTCACATTTTATAACTCAAACCTTGTGCGAACTTCTTTTCAGATTATGAGTTGGGAGTCAGACATGTGATGCCCTGAGGAGGGTGTTACAAAAAATGTTGGTAATGATAACCAGAACATGGCTGCAGCTATAGCAGCAATGCAACGAATGACTGATGTTGTGGTATAACAAAACCAAAGGGCAACTAAGGATGCTCATAGTTTGTCTGAATTCCGTAAGAACAATCCACCAAAGTTTCGTGGAGAATTTGACCCAGACAAAGCTGATCTGTGGATCAAGGAATTAGAGAAAATATTTGAAGGTATGGGTTGTACTGATGAATGAAAACTGACTTTTGCAACATTTATGCTAGTGGGTGATGGTGAAGCTTGGTGGGCAGGAGCCCGAAGACTGTTACAAGCTGAAGGAAGAGTTGTGACATGGCAGCTCTTTAGGCAAAAGTTTTTGGGAAAGTATATTCCAGCAAGTGTTTGTCATGTCAAGGAGATGGAATTCCTTAGTTTGAGGCAAGGGGTGATGTCTGTAAGTGAGTATGCTGCAAAATTCGAGAGCTTGTCTAAGTTTTCGAGGTATTTCCAGATGCACCCAGATGAGGATTGGAAGTGTAGAAAATTTGAAGAAGGATTGAAGCTTGACATTAAGCGAGCTGTAGCAACCTTGGGAATTGAACAATTTCAAGAATTGTTGGACAAGTGCCGTAAGGTTGAGGAGATTGATCAACAGCGTGAGGCGAGAAATAAGAACTTTGGACCTACAAGATTCCAAAGAGGAAAGAGTAGTGGAGAAAACTGTTTTCAATAGAAACCATATACGAAACCAGCTAGAAGTCAGAATCGACAGCAATTTGTTAGAGGAAGTTCTGGTGGCAGTAAGGCAAGTCAAGCTGGAATTTCTACGATTAAATGTTTTAAGTATGGGAAGGACCATCTGACCAAAGATTGTCAGCATAAAGGACTTATTTGTTATAGATGTGGGAAACTTAGACATTTATCTAGGGATTGTGATTAGATAAAGAGGGAACCTTCTGTGGGGAATGTTCGTACTGCAAGGCCACAGGCGGGTGGTCGAGTGTATACTATGAGCGGGGAAGAAGCCATGAAATCTGAGGACTTAATCATGGAGAAGTGTACTATTGAAGGTAATCCTTTAACCGTACTCTATGACTCGGGAGCAACACATTCTTTTATTGCATGTGATTGTGTGGAGCATTTGGAATTGACTGTGACTACATTGCCTTATGATTTGAGTGTTACTACTCCTACTGATAAGCCTGTGATTACTACAAAAGTATGTTTGAATTGTCCTGTATGTGTTAGGGATAGAATCTTTCATATGGATTTGATATGTTTACCTCTTTCCAAGATTAATGTAATCTTAGGAATGGATTGATTATCTTCTAACCATATCCTAATTGATTGTTCAAATAAGACATTAGTATTTCCTGAGGCTAAGGATCCTAGATTCCTAACGGCTACTCAAGTAGAAGCTTGTTTGAAGGAAGGAGATCATGGGTATCTATTGTTGTCTTCTTTGGAGGTTCAGTGTGAAGATGTCTTGAAAGATATTTTTGTGGTCAACGAATTTCCTGAAGTATTTCCTGAAGATATACCTACACTACCGCCAGAAAGAGAAATTGAGTTTGCTATTGATTTAGTACCTGGAGTTGGACCTATATCTATTGCGCCCTATCGGATGTCGCTAGTAGAGTTGGAAGAGCTTAAGAAACAGCTAGAGGATTTATTGGAAAAGCAATTTGTAAGACTAAGTGTGTCACCACGGGGAGCTCCAGTATTGTTGGTAAAGAAGAAGGATGGAACTTCTCGTCTATGTGTAGACTACCGACAATTGAACAAGATTATGATTAAGAATAAATATCCACTTCCAAGAATCGATGATCTGATGGATCAATTACGATGAGCCGCAATATTTTCCAAGATTGACTTATAATCTGGTTACCACCAGATTCGTGTGAAAATGGATGATATTCCTAAAGCTGTGTTTCGATCTCGTTATGGGCATTATGAATATCTACTGATGTTGTTTGGTGTGACGAATGCACCTGCCATATTCATGGACTTTATGAACATAATTTTTTATTCGTACTTGGATAAGTTTGTTGTTGTCTTTATAGATGACATTTTGATTTATTCTCGAAGTCAGGAGGAACATGCTGAACATCTCAGAGTGGTTCTCCAGATTTTGAAGGAGAATAAGTTGTATGCCAAGTTGTCCAAATGTCAATTTTGGTTAAGCAAAGTTCAATTTTTAGGACACATGATATCGAAGGAAGGAATTGAAGTAGATGCTTCAAAGGTGGAAACGGTTTTGGAATAGGAAAGACCGAAGACTGTATCAAAAATCTATAGTTTTGTCAGATTAGCTGGTTACTATCAACAGTTTGTTGAGGGGTTTTTGAAGATAGCAGGACCTCTTACCCAACTTACACGGAAGAATCAACTGTTCGTATGGATTGATGCATGTGAAGAAAGTTTTCAGGAGTTGAAAAGACGACTGATTACTTCATCGGTATTGATTCTACCTAATCCGAACGAACCTTTCGAAGTATATTGCGATGCTTCGTATCAAGGATTGGGTTGTGTACTTATACAGAACCATAAGGTGGTGGCTTATGCTTCAAGACAGTTGAAAGTACATGAGAGGAATTATCTGACTCATGATTTGGAATTGGCAGCTGTGGTGTTTGCTTTGAAAGTGTGGAGACATTTTCTTTATGGAGCAATGTTCACTGTCTTTAGTGATCATAAAAGTTTGAAGTATCTGTTTGACCAGAAAGAGTTGAACATGAGACAAAGGTGTTGGTTAGAGTTTCTGAAGGATTATGACTTTCAGTTACAATATCATCCCAGAAAGACAAATGTCATAGCAGATGCGTTGAGTAGGAAAATACTTAGTGCTTCTGTTATGATGATTAAGGAGAAGGAATTAATAGAGGAATTTCGGGATATGCGTTTGTTTGTGAAATTGACGCCAGGGAAGATGCATTTAAACATGATCACCATTTCAAATAATTTGATGGATAGAATAAGAGAAGGACAAAACAGTGATCAGTATTTGCAAGAAGCAAAAGAAGCAAGGAGCCAAGGAGCGGTGTTGGAATTTAGTGAAGGTACTAATGGAATTCTGAAGTTTAAAGGAAGAGTTTGTGTACCTAACAATCCAGAACTTACGAAATTGATTTTGGATGAAGCTCACAGGAGTAAGTTGAGTATGCATCTAGGAGCCACAAAGATGTATCTGTAACACCCTAAATTTTTTAAAAATATTCCGAATGTCCTGTTTGCTGTTTTTCAAACTTTTGTGTAAACGACCGTTGTGTCTCGATTTTACTGTTTCTTGTTTTTCTGCATGAAATACAAGTATATTTTACAGGCTCTAATTTTATTTGGTCGTTTTGCGTAATTTGCTTCGAGACAGTAAAATAAAAATTTTGTCAAACTACTGTTTTAAATTTTTCTATGTGAAATACAGACATATATTACTGTCTGTAATTTTATTTGAACGTTTTGGATGATTTGCTTCGTCGTGGGGAAACATGGAAAAATGACCATTACGTCCTGAATGTACTGTTTTTAATTTTTCTATATGTTACAGTGTTTAATATTCTGTTTGTGATTTTATTTGGACTTCTTGAAATTTAGTGATTCTACGGTGAAGGTGAAGGAGCAAATTGCTCTAAATGACCAATTCACTTTGAAATTCATGTAGAAAGCCTAAGTTGAACCAAATAAAGACTAGTCAATATTGATGGCTATTCTTTGTTGTGTCCCACGGCCAAGCAAAATTTTTGTGAGGCAAATATCACAATTCAATTCTTATCACCTTTTATTAATTGAGCCAAATAACACAAGTCAATTTTGGTGGCTACTCTCCATGTGTTTCTACGGCAATGTGAGCTTTAGGAAGGCAATATTCAACAATTCAATTCATTCTCTTTTCTCTATGCATTTACGACCATGCATTTGGAGAAAGCAAAACAAAAAATATTTATCTCTTTCTCTCAAAGTGGTTCACGGCTATGTGTAGTCAATAGGAGACTTTGTTTCATTTAATCAAAGTCTTCATCTTTTCTCCAAAATTATCAAACAAGCAAAGCTCTCCAATTTCCTTTCTCCTTTTCTTCTCCAACCTCACGGCCTCCCCACCCAATATCCTTATTCTTTCTTCTATAATTCTAAACTACCTTATATCTTATTTCCTTACTTCATTTCAAGACACTTTATAGTTGAAACCTAAGCCTAAATCACCCTTTTTCTATCATGTTCTTCAAAGCTTAAGTTTGAAGCCTTGAAGGTAGGGTTCTTTAATTTTCATGTTTCTATCCATTTCAAAGTTTTAATCATGATTTTAATCCATGATTATTCTAGTTTAGAGCCTTAGGTATTAATATTGTATGTTTTCTTTGATTTTCAAGAAGCTCTTGGTGGAGAAAATTTGCTTGAAGGAGACATACAAGGAGCTTTGGAGGTTCTTCAAGAGGTAAGAGGGAGATTACCCTCATCAACCATGTGTTGGTGGTGAGGAATGTTTGTGTTTGTGGTGAAGAATCCATAAGGATTCATTCACTTAGTTGTTTATTGTTTTTCCTAATTGTGATTGATTATGTGTGCAAGTATGTCTATAGCTTTAATATGTTTTATGTGTTTTATGAATGCTTTAATATATGGTATATGTACATATATGCATGATAATTATTGTAGCATGTAAATAACATACAAGGATTTGCATGAGTGTTCCAAAGAACACAAATCCAAGCTCACGGCCTCAAGGCAAAGAGGAGAACCAAAATGTTCTCTTAAATTTTCTAAAAATATGATTTAATTAGCCTAGGAAAATTGACAAGTTACCAATTTGTTTAGAGTAAGAAAAAATGAATTTATGGATCAATGAATGAAATTATGTATTTCGGCCAACATGCCAAAGCCAAGCAATTATGATTTCTAAAATCATTTCCAAACCATTTTCTAAAACATTGATTTAATGAATTTAGGTAATACAATGAATTGGACATTGATTTAGAAGATGAAAAATAATTTAAAGATCAAATACAATGACTTTGTTAAATTCGGCCACTATGCCACATACTTTTGATCCAAATTTATTTTCTAATTATTGACTAGATAATTTAATTAGATCAAGAGTTTTATAAGAGATTAAATGTATGGAAATAATTAGGAATGAAGTATAAAGCATAGAATGATTTTCGGCCAAAATGCCAAATTTAAATGTGTTTTGATTTATAGAATTGTTTTCAACTAAGGTTAAGTAATAAATGCCAAAAGGATTTTATTACAATGAGTTTTGAAGAAATAAATTGATTAGAATTAAGTTTAAGAAATTTAAACTAATGATTTTTTTTACTGTTAGAAGAAAATACAGTAACTTTTGTAAAATTTCTAACATATAGCTCATATTATATTTTGAAGCATGTTAGTGATTTTCATAAAGTTAAATTATACGGTTAAAAATTAAGTAAACAGAAATTTTTACAGAAAAGTTAGGAAACCATTATTATAAGTTTTCTAAAACATAATACTGTCAATTTTTATTAAAATGGACAAATAAGATAGAAAAGATATCCAAAAGACAGTATGCGGTATGGAAAATATTCTACGTAATTTAAATGTATTAAATATTATTTCTGTTTATTTTAAATAGTGATTTTTAAGGAATTCGGACAAGAAAATGATTTAAAAATCTTACGCGATTGAGAAAACGTATTAAAAACTCTACGCGATTTTAAAAATAGTAAAATATATTTACGCGATTTAAAAACGTTTATAAAAATGACGAGATTGTGAAAACGCGATAAAATTTCTACGCGATTGACCGAAACTGTATATTTTATACCGTTAAGGGTATTCTGTATATTTTTCGCTGTCGGGCTATGAGGTGAACCCGTACAGGCTTTGGAACAGTATTTGTCCGGTGGGACTTACTGTATATTTTTGCCATTGAGGGCATATATTTTTATACCATTGAGGGTATTTTGGTAATTCTTATTTTTATCATGCATTGAGTTAATGCCATTTTTGGTGGATTGATTGATGAGGTGAATAACATCGTGTGGTCGGTGCGATAAACGTAGTGTGGTTCAATTTTGAATGAACTTGGAGACTTTAGTGTGCAAAATTCCATTTGTGGACAGTAGGGTTGCTCCTCTGGGCCGTGGTGATTGGCAACACACTAATGGACTCGACACACACTATTTTTAATCGAGATCTTGTAAGGTCTAATAGTACATTGCCTGTAGTGCCATAACGTGAGACCGTGAACTACACCACGCCTTGGACAATGGGTTCCATGTGACGTGGGGCTATAGACGCAACGTGTGACAATGCAATAGTTTGGTTGGGCAGCCGTGGTACTAATAGATTTTGCGGGTCATTCTCTCTCGATGTCCGTATGTTTTTAGCTCCATGGAGTAGGATTGTGTCATATTGCACATGTATCCGTGTTGTTATTGATTATATTTTTATCCGTGATATTTTTATTTGTGTTATTATTTAGTATATTTTCATCTATGATATATTTTTATACGTGTTGTTATTTATTATATTTTTATCTCGTGATGTTATATGTTGTTATTGTTTTTAATTTTTATATTATATCATTATCTACACTATTATGGCATTTTATATTGTATGAATTGTTATATCTATCTTAGTAATGTTATAGTTGTTCATTATATTATGATATATGCTTATTCAAATTAATTGAAAATTGATAACATGACTATATTTGTATTATCTGTGTGTATGGAATGACCTTATCATTCGTATTATTCTTTGCTACCGTACTGGTATTGGTGAAAGGGGATCTCGCCTCTTTACTGTATTGCTTTGTTGTGTTGTATTTGTTAAATTCATATAGTAGACGAAGGAAGTTTCTCAAACCTACTGGAGGCTATGTTCTGAAGATGGTGACGGCGTCAAGGTGTAATCTTCCAAGTTTCAACAGGATGCAGTTTGGTGGAGAAATGGAACTTGTAGGTTGGGTTTTTCTCGTTAGTGTTGTTACCGTGCTATTAGTAGTAACCTTCTTTGGGTTTGCTACTGTTTCTCTGAGTCTGTAAATGTTATGTTTTAAATTGTTGTTGAATATTTTGTGGAATATATATATGTGTATTAATTAATTCAATTTAATTTCTGTTTTCTTATAATTTTTGGTAAGTTTATATTTTCGCGAAAAGAAATTTTAAAATTCATCCTTTAGAATTCAAAGCTTTTATAAAATGATTTTATTTGGTTTTATGTTTTATTTAAAAATGTGACGCATTACGGAGGGTGTTACAGTATCAAGATTTGAAACAATTATATTATTGGCAAGGAATGAAAAAAGATGTCACTGAATATGTATCATCCTGTTTAGTTTGTCAGAAGGCTAAGGTGGAACATCAAAGACCTTCGGGAATGTTGTAACCTTTGCTTATTCCTGAATGGAAATGGGATGACATAGCAATGGATTTTGTGATAGAACTACCAAAGACTTGGAAAGGTCACGATTCTATTTGGGTAATTATTGATCAGCTTACAAAGTCGGTGCACTTTTTGTGGATTAATATTAAGTACTCAATGAAAAAGTTAGCCCAAGTGTACATCAATGAAATGTTAGACTTCATGGTGTACCATCCAGTATTATTTCGGATCGAGATCCAAGATTTATGTCGAGATTTTGGAATAGTTTGCAAGAAGCTATGGGAACAAAGCTACGTTTGAGTTCTACTTACCATCCACAGACTGATGGTCAGTCAGAAAGAACAATTCAGTCATTAGAGGACTTGTTAAGAGCTTGTCTTCTAGAAGAAACTGGTTGTTGGGATGAATTTTTTGCCATTGATGGAGTTCATATACAACAACAGTTTTCATTTGAGCATAGGGATGGCACCCTATGAGGCATTGTATGGGAGACGATGCAGAACACCGTTATGTTGGTATCATGATGGTGAAAGTACTATGGTAGGACCAAAATTTGTACAACAGACAACTGAGAAAGTGAAGATGATACAAGACAAGATGAGAATGACTCAAACTCGGGAAAAGAGCTATGCTGATAAAAAAAGAAAACCGCTTGAGTTTGAAAAAGGTGACCATGTATTTCTGCGAGTGACACCTATGACTGGAGTTGTGCTTAAGTCTAAGAAACTCATTCCAAAGTTTATCAGGCTATATCAGATTTTAAGTCGGATAGGTCCGGTAGCTTATCAGATTGCATTACCACCATTGTTATCAAATCTTCACAATGTATTTCACGTATCACAATTACAGAAATATATTCCTAATCCTACCCATGTTATTGAGTCAGATACAGTACAGCTGAAGGAAAAATTAACCTATGAAACATTTCCAGTCAAGATTGAGGATCGAAGGACAAAACAACTTCGAGGTAAGGAAATTTCATTGGTTAAAATCGTTTGAAACGATGTAAGCGGTGAAGCTATATGGGAACTGGAAGAAAAGATAAAAGAGCAATATCCAGATTTATTCTGAGAGTGTGAAATCAAGTTTATCAAGTTTTGAGGACCAAACTTCTTTTTAGAGGGGGAGTATTGTAACACCCCAAATTTCCTAACTATTTGACAGTAATTTTGACAGTTAACAGAATTCTACTGTTTAGTGATTTCTGTATACTGTAAAATTATTTTGAGTATTCCGTTAGTACATTTGATCATTTTGTGTGATTTACTCTGTGTCAAGAAAATAATAATTTTTGGGCCAGAAAAAATCTTACGTAATTTAATTATTACTGTTAAGTCTTAATTATTTTACGTAATCTGATTTGATATTCATGAATTTTCTAATTTTTATGATTTTGTGGATGATTATGAAATTTTTATATTACTCTGAATATTTTAGTGTTATCTGTAGGCCGTCCGAGGGCCCAGGGGGGCTGTACGTGGGCCCAGGTAGGTCTCGAAAAGTGAAAATTTTTCTACAGCTCAAAAGTTTCGTACTGTTGAGACAGAGACGGGGGATCTTACAAAACCTGAATTCGGAAACAATTTTTAAAATTTTCTTTTACTGTGTTTTGTACTATATTTAATTATCGGGTGATAAAAATATAGTAAAAATATTATTCGAAGGGTAATAACAGATAAAAATAAATGTCATACTGCTTAGTCAACAATAGTAGTTATGACAGCTTTATGACGGACCAATGGGAAGCAAGCTTAATATTGAAGCCATTGAATATCAACCATCGATTTAATCAACAGTGGAGATTTGGTCTTATAAAATGGCTAGGACCATTTATGACCCTTGGATTTAAAGTATGAAGAGGTGATCTTGACCCTTCATTTTGGAGATACATTTAATGGCTAGGATTTCAAGGAGAAAGATCCAATGGCCTAGATTAAGTCTTCTAATCTAAAGGCTAAACCTAGAATCTACATTAATCCTAACCATTGATCTAATCAATGGTTAGGAATGCTTAAAATGGTGGCTAGGAAATTGGTCACTCTTTGAAGAGTGCATGAAGGAGGGCAGTTTTGTGAAGCTTAAGAGCTTAGCAAACTTTGAAGACCATCATTATTGCTTATCTTGATCATTCTTGATCATTCCAAAGTCTTAAGCTCTTCAAACTTTTCTCTCCATTACTCTCCAAGCAAGGTTTCGGCCAAGCAGCCTAAACCTACCTTCCATCACTCTTTAATTTCAAACAACCATACTTCTTGAATCTATACCTCATTCTAAGACACTTTGTAATTTGGAGCAAGTTCTAAATCTTTCATCTTCAATGAATTTTTTCAAGAGCAAGTTCTAGGATTTTTGAGGTGAAGTGTAAGGAAACTTCATTTCTTATCTCTTTTTCATGTTCTAAGCCATGTTTGATCCATGGTTTTCCTTATTCAAGCTTTATATACTAATAAACTTGTGTTTGTTTTATGTTTAAGAGACTTTTGTTGGTGGAGAACTTATGCAAAGTGCAAAGCAAGGAGCTTTTTGAGGTTCTTCAAGAGGTAAGAAGGAGATCCATCTCACCAACCAAGTATGATGGTGAGAGATGGTTTTGTATTTGATGGATGGTGAATCCATGTGAGGATTCATATCCATGGTTATGTAATTATTTGTGGGTGTTTATGTATTTATGTGGTTTATGTGCTTAGCATGGTATATTTGTGCTTGCATGCCTAGTATAATTTTTATTTGCTTTTATGGTATGCTTGAAATATAATATGTTAATTATATGTGATGTATACCATAAAAATTGTTGGAAAGGAAAATAATTTTTTATTTCAATGACCATGAGGATTTCGGCCTCAACACCTCAAAATAGGTGTTCAAAAATTAATATTTTCTTGAATGGTAAAATTGGATGTTTAGAAAAGCAAGGAAAATAAACAAAAGGTTTGTTTTCAAGGCATAAGTGTTCAAGGTTTTGTTGAGGAAATTTAATGATTTTGTTTGTGTAAAACCATGAATGGAACTTAGTTGATTTAGAAGGAAAAATATAAGAATGGTTTCAATGGCCATGTCCACGGTTTTGAAGGCTTGTAATGCCTTGGTTTTATGAAACAAAGTGATTTTCAAAGTGAAAATATAATTTGATTTAGTACAAGGATTTTGGAAATGGAATCAGAGTGTTTTATCACTTGAGAAATAGAAATTTCGGTTATGAAAGAAAAATAGAGGTTGTAAGGGTTTGAACCTCAAATTATTTTGGAAGAGGATTGAATATGAGAATTTATTTTGAATTATAAAGGAAACGTTGATGATTTAAAATTTACTAACGTAAAACTCATCCTTTGGGTTTTGGAGCGCGTTAGGAAATTTTAAATGAGAAACATTGATTTAATTCAATGGAATGGTGAATATGTGGAATATATTAAAAAAAGAATTTTCTTGAGTAAGAAAATGTGGAAGATAATGTGAGAAGTCATATTATTTTGAGAAAGGTTGAATTGAGATTTTGAAGGTTAAGAGATATTTTACGTGGTAGTAAAATAGTGAAAAATGATTTACGTAACTTAAACACGTGATTTTTAAGCTACGCGATTTGAAAAACGTTTAAATATTTTGGAAAGCGTTTAAATTTTTTTACGCGATTGGAATATTGTTAAAAAATCACTACGTGATTGAAAAATGATAGAATATTTTTACGTGATTCAGAAAATGATGAAAAATCACTACGTGATTTGAAAACGCAATAGAAACGTTGCGAAATGATGAAAACGTAACAAAAATGTTGCGCGATTGTGAAAATATGGCAAAAGTGTTGCGCGACTATAAAAATGCAATAATATGATTTCGCGATTGAATAAACAGTAGGATTACTGTTGGAATAGTATAATGACACTATATGAGAAAATGATAAATTTTGTCTGTGATTGGAATTGGTGCATTTTACATGCATAGACTAGTGTATGGACACTGTATAAGAAAATGATAAATTTTGCCTGTGATTGGCATTGGTGCATTAAACATGCATTGAAAAAGTTCGATAGACTAGATAAGGCTATTTTCCTAGGAGTGACATACACCTCTTGAATGGGTGCGATATGCGTAGTGTGAGTCACTTGTTGACTTTGGGGGCATCGGGGTGCGGGTTGCCTACAGTGAGTAGTTGGTTGCTCTTCTGTACCGTGGGTTAGATCGACGCAACACACCGATGATCTTCACCGAGACATTATTCTTAATCAAGATCTAGTAAAGACCGTCGTGTATATGCTAGATGTGCAAACACATGAGAATTGTGGCACGTGGTCTGAGGCATGTTGGTACAGACAGATCTTTCGGATCAATTTCTCCGAACTGAGTATTAGCTCCATGGAGTAGGAAATTGAGTCTATGTGCACATGCATAAATTTGAGTATTTATATCTGTATGAAATAATAATTGGGAAATATTGGCTATGACAATTGAACTGTTAAAGAATATTGGATGATGATGATGATAATAATGTGATGGCATTATTGTAATTATTGTGTGATTTGAAAAATGTTAATGGCATGATGGTAATTATTATTTATTATATCTGTTGTGATGATAAATGATGTTGATGGCATGATTGTAATTATGGTATGATATGTCTATATGGTATGTTGTTTGTGTTATCTCTGTGCTACCATGTTGGTATTGGCATAGGTGATCTCACATCTTTGTATGTTTATTTTGTACTGTAATTATATTTGTAAAGACACTGAGCAAGGGGTTGAACAAGAGGGTGAAGAAGAGCAGACTCCAGAGGAAGCTGAGTTTTGATCGAATAGCATACCGATCAAGTTTCTTCGCATACGTGAGATTGCAGTTCCACGGCGAAGCTGGTGCTTGGAGGTTGAGTCCTAATTTTTCATGGTGACTCGTTCTTTTCTGTAACCATATATATACATGTTGAATTTCCACCGTCAATGATACGGTATTGGGGTGGTAGGTTTCACGTCCTAACGGAAATTAGTATTGTGTGATCTGCTCTGACACCTGTCCGTAGGACTTCGCGTCAAGTTGGATTCCTACCTGCTGAGGAGTTTGAGGAGGACCCGACTGAGGGTTCTGCTGTTTAGTTAGACTTGGGCGAGTCGTTTAAATATTTAAGTATGTCAACTACTTTTGAGACTTGGTCTGTATATAAATAATGTCGACAGTACTTCTATAATGTACCTGATGTAAATTATGTGTGATGATGTATAATATTTTTATTTTCTGCTAAGTTTATTTTATCGATATCAAAGAGGAAAAATGAAATTTTACAACTCGTATTTTATCACAACATCACATTTTATGAACTTGGGGGTAATTTGGTAATTAAGTAACATAAATGTGGCACCCTACGGTGGGTGTTACATAACTTCCTGCCTTTACAGACACCTATTGACATAGTGCCTTAGTTGATCACATATATAGTATACAAACAAAGTTTGTTGTCATGTTGTCTTTTTCCACCCTTAGAACATTCAGGCTTCACAGTTTCTATTTTGTAATTCATTGGATGTAAAATCGTATTCTTGATCCTCATCATCTATCTTTTCCTCTTTTGAAGATTCGTGATATTCTGATCAATGTGAAACTTGGATTCAATGGTCTTTACAATCTTTACATTTCTTAACTAAAGTGGCAAAATCCCTAATCTCCATAGACCTAACAAATATTTTGTCTTCTATCCCTTCAATCTAGATTCAAACTTGACACACTTTAGTTTTCATTTAGATTGATCCTAACATATGATGAAAACTTAAAAAGTTCTCCAAATTTCACTTCACATTATACAATGGACATGCCTCCTTGTTTTAGTTCCAAGAATATTCTATTCCTTTATCAACACTCTGCTTTATCTGTTGTCTTAAAAATTCAACCATATTAGGAATTCTCTTAATTTATATATTCTTTGAGTACCTTCCTTTCCTTACATCGCAAAAACAAAACACTGTCAAATCTTCTAAGACTTCCATAAGTGTGAATACGTGTCTTCTCCTTAAAATATACAATGTTACAGCTTCCATACTAGCAGTATATATCTTCAATGGGTTAAATCTTTATAGTTACCAAGTCAATTTTGAGTGTTAAGGTCTTGACAGAATGGGAAAATCCTAATCGTATACTTGTCCATAGTAACTAACATGTAAGCATAGATGAATGAAGATCTAGCTTCAAACAATGTCTTATTTGACAAAATGTAAGATGCCCTTTCATTTTTATAAGAATATACTTCCATTCTAACACAATAACATTTCACAAGAGAAGTCACTGGGTCTTTCTTCTTTTTTAATTTTCCTATAGAAAGCATCAGCTTCTTGGACACTGGTCTTACAACTCCTTACATTCTTCTCTTCAACAAATTTTAGTCACCAAAACAATGTCATCACCAAAAGATTAATGCAGGTGTGTCCTTGTATTACGTAAAATAGGGCTCTTGAACCTCAAACTTCCCATTGAAGAAACTTAGTAGCAATATACATATGGCTCATGATAATCTCATTCGAAATACAATTGTCGTTCCCTTTCACAATTGATGTATCTTTGAAAACTTGCAAATTCAACGCATTGATATCTCCAAACTTACAACTTTCTATATTATTCTTTTTGGGTTACCACTTGATTTCATTAAAAATTTTAGTCACCAAAACATTGTCATCACCAAAAGATTAATATAGGTGTGTCCTTGTATTATGTAAAATACGGCTCTTGAACCTCAAACTTCCCATTGAAGAAACTTAGTAGCAATATACATGTAGCTTATAATAATCTTATTCGAAATACAATTGTCGTTCCCTTTCACAGTTGATGTATCTTTGAAAACTTGCAAATTCAACGCATTGATATCTCCAAACTTACAACTTTCTATATTATTCTTTTTGGGTTACCACTTGATTTCATTAAAAAATAATACTGTAGAAAAACAAACGGAAAATTTCAAGATGACAACTTTCCTGTTCTTTCAATTCAACACCACTATCTTAATTCTACAAGATCTTACGACACCACATCTCATGTAGAATCAAATTGGAACCCTACAATAAGCTTTGTTGAATACTGATGATCACATATTTTATACATTAATAAACTCTCATTTTTAGTTATTTACACTCTCTATGTACTTAATTGATTGAGTTTGGTTATGTTTTGTAAGTTTGGACTCAAATTGGACTTAATTGAATTTTTCAACATTATTTGGGTCTTACACTGTTTCTGTATTTTAGCTATATCTTGAGTTTTAGATGTGTAAAAATTATGTATCTTATCTTTTAGGAAAGATAAGAGAGAGCTCCACAACTTTCATGAGGAGCTCCAGGTAAAATATGGACATCTGGAGGAGTTAATTGGGTTTGGAAGTCAAAATACGAGTTTTGTGATTGAAACCTGAATAGTGTGCAATAATCAAAGCATAACTCAGGATGAAAGAACTTTCTTGGGCTGAAATTTCAATACTTGAAAGTTAAGACCCATATCTACAACTTTTATGAGAATATAAGAGCTCATTCAGACAAATTAGAGGTGATATTGGGTCTAGAAGTCAAAACAGAGGTGCTGAAACTGGGCCTGAATAGTCTACAGTAATTAGGTCATATCTTGGGGTGTAGAATGATTTTTTGGATGGTCTTGGTGGCATTGGAAAGTTGAGACAAAATTCTACAACTTTCATGAAGACCACGTTGCTTCATTCTGACGGCATCCATGAGTTAAGCAATGAATGATTTCGGAGATAAAGAATCTCAATAATCTAACCACTCAACCACTCATCCAACCACCCCACCCACTCATCCACCTACTCTTAATCAGCCCTCTTGTCATTTTGTATCCCTAATCCTCTATAAAAGGCACCATTGGCTGATCATTTGGTGCTCTTGGTGTTAGGCTTAGTTTTTAGAAGTTATGGTTATGCTTGTTTATTGTTTTCCTTTGTTGTAATTTTCTCTTGCTCTAAATTGAAGATATGTTCATCTTTCTCTTCTTCTCTCTTTCTTTCTTCTTATCTATGAGTAACTAAATCTTCATCTTGCTTAGGTGAAAGAGTGAAGCTCTTGGTAATGAAATAAGGTTAGATTATTCTATTTCTTGTGCTTAAATGATATATTATCAAATAGACATTATATGTGTTGTATTTTATTTCCAATCAATTTAGAAACCTTCTTTGTATAATGGAGATCTTGATTTATTGTAAAAAATAGGATTGGCATAGTGAATGCTTGAACTCATTTACAAATGTTGGTAGATAACTAAAGGAATCATAATATGATTGCATATATAATTGAACTTTGAATGTTATATTTTTCGATTGGAACCTCCGTTGTGTGTGGATTTCAATTGAGTTATAAAGAGAAATAATCTTGCCTTTAATTTATTACCAAGAGTGGATCTCCTAACCCAAGCAAGTTCTTAAATTCATTTGTGAAAATCTTTTATTACTTTTGGTGTTGTGACAAATCCTTTTCTTACCTCAATTAATTTTTCTTCATCAATTCCCTGTGGATCGACCTCGGACTCTCGATAAATTTTTTACTTGAGATAACCTGCACTTGGGTATGCATCCTTTTAATCCCGCAGTCAAATACCTCCATATTTACAAGCATATCTTTACCATATATCTTTAGGAAACATGATTCCATTTAAATATTCGAAAGTTCTGACCTTCAAAAATATTTATCTCGAAGCAGATTCGAAAATCATATTACTCTTTATCTTGATGAACAATCTCTCATGGACAATCCTCCATATAAATCATAATTTTATTGCATATATAACATATTAACTGACCTATTAACCTATCTCATTTCCATATTAATTTCTACATTTCGTACACTTCTGACTTCATATTCCAACTTACACTTGCTTTCCTTTATATTGTAGAAATTGAAATCTAACTTCTTTTACTCTATTCCTTGACTATTACTATATTGTATCTTTTCTATTTGATAACAAAATTGCCTTTCTAAGCTCCGGATAACCATGGGAATCTCAATCCCAATTATAGAGGCTTCCATCCTAACAAAATTTGATTAACATTAACAACCTGTTTCCTCATAGCAATTGTCACCATCATAGTTCTCTCAACATTTTACAAGTATCATCTCTAGTGAACTCTTTAGCTCACCATTCAACTTCCTTAAATCATGTTTTTACTTCAGGCATTAGAATAAACTCATTACTAGATACCAAACTACTACTTTTTATTACATTATAGATATACTACCTTGATGCAACTTAAGAATTCCATCTTCTTATGTTCTCGCTTATTTTACAGGAAATATTTATCCAAAGAGGTCACCCTAAATCTCTTCCACTTCATCTGTGTACCAGCAGCTTCCATTGATCGTCTTAAATTCATTCACCAATGCTTTACTTCTCCCTTAAACGTAAAAGAAGTGAACAATACCTTTTGTTCGTCTAGACAACTCATTACCCCGAATATATTTTTCCTTGCACTTAGCCATCTCTATTTTAAAACTTCATCATTTCAGCTATTTGTGTATCTTCAAAATCCTTGAGATATGTTTCTTGCTGACGTTCCAATTCTTTAGTTCTTTCATCATATTCACTATTCAAACCTTGAGCTCTTATGTTCTTATCACATGATTGAAAAAGCAACATCAAATAACTACTAACTCTATTTTGTACTTTCTTTCCAAAATCATTCTTGTCATCCTCAACTGGTAAATTTGATCTCCTTCTTTTCATCATGCTATTATTAGCCTTAGTTTGCTTCCACATCATTCTATTAGTAACTTCTATATGTTCTCCAGTGGCGACACTCTATTCCCTCATCGCTTTCATCAATGGCCAAACTATCTTAAACATATCATGATTACCCTTTCAAAAAGCTTTCTTATTCTCCCATATTTGCCTTGGTGGTATTATAATTTTCTCTTCATATAGAACATTACATATTGAGTTGGCTAGACTGGATATCATGTAACAGTGTGCCAGTAATTTTTAACATCCAATCCTAAGGCTGTCATGCAATTCTATTCACATATCTCACTTTGAGATAAAAGAATGCACGACATCAATCAAAAACACTTAAACATGCTCAAAAGCATAGTCAGTCCATTCCCCGACTCGACAGGAAGAACTACTCTGATACTAAAATATAACACAATAATTCCATTCATTGTAGTATACCCTATGCATACTAAGTAAATAGAATTAGTATGCCACTTTCTAACTTAAACGTAATTTACAACCTGTTCAATATCTATTTAACGAGTATATATATAGAACATTTACAAAAGTAAGAGAGCAAGACATTTTACACCTCAGGAAACTTGCTCTTTACTAAACATCTATTTGATATGTCTGAGATTATAAACCTTTACAAAACTGGTCGTAACAATTTAATTACAAAATCATTAATATAATTACATAACCAAAATAATTACATTAATAACTTAACTAGATCTTCGTGGCTTTGTCTTGCGCTTGCTTTGATCCTCCTCTAGATTTATCATGGAAAACATAAAACATGATCAGGGTGAGAATTAATAATTCTCAGTAGTAAAATTTAAATCATGACATTATGGTAAATCCAACAGCTTTGGGTAAAACACAAATTGTATTTACACATTTAGAAATGTGGCACAAGCCAAAACTCAGTCCTTTCCATTCCAAAGCAGACAGTTCATTTAATAAAGAAAATAGTTTAATCATTATATAAAAACTCAACATATATTCACTATAACAGTTATAGAGGCTAGCAAGCATACTCATTCCCTCTATTACACACCTTTAAGCTACACTTTGATCTTCAACCTTTTCTAATTAACTTTTATCCTTAAACTTCACATTTAATAAAAACAAGACAATTGCCCATACAATTGGCAATTTTATGCAATTTGATATATGACTATGCCTAATGAAACCCAAAAGTATGCTTATGCAATGATTTTTAAAAGATTTTGTTTTGGAAAACACATGTTATTTGAATATTTCCAGGAAGCCTTTTTGTTCCAGGAAGCCCTTTTATTCCTTGTATTGTTTTCTGGGTAGCTAGGACGTCATTTTGTGCCTTGCAATACCAAACATGGCACTTGGAGCCCTTTTGTCCAAGCCGTTTGGTGCCCATTTATCCAAGCAATGGATTTACAATACATGAAAACATCAAATAACAAGTTTGAAAACAAAACATGCATAATATTTGTTGGGAATTACGGATCATAAATCACGCAGCAGAATAATAAAAATTTTCTCACGAGATCCATGTGAAAAGGCCATAATCCGAGTTTTTAAAAGTTTACCTCTTGAAGCGTGATAAACACAAGCGAAGTGAATCACCAACACCGTAATAGCGATTATGTCTCTGCAGTATCCACACAAACAGACTTTCAAAAGGAGTCACGCCTCTGTTTCGCAGTGCTAGCTATGAATAGAAGAGAAGAAAACCTTTCACTATCTCTCACTCACTTTCTTAAGTGCGGCTAGGGTTGTAATGTTACGTACATAGCAGCCCCCTTAATAGTACTATTTATAATAGAGGCTGCCATAAGTGAGTGCGAGCAGTAGCAAGGTAAGCTGTGTAACCCTAAACCCATCTATCATGAGTTAGGCCCACAATTGAACCTGAGTCCAACTTGGATCCTTATTACTCCAATTTAGTCTGCTCTAAGTGTGCGACCCTACAGGTTCTCATGATGTTAGTAGTAATATTAAAATCTTATTTTAATATTATAAACAGTGAGCGGTATATACTAACACATCACTGCTACCCAAGTAATGAGAATGTCAGTGATTTGACCTAATCTATCTGTGACCAATGTTTCCATGTAGTTTAGTCCCTTTGTCCAGATATCTAGATTGAACACAAGGCATGGAATGTGTCACCCTTGTTTAGTTCAATCTCCAGTTTCCTGATTCTCGAGTAGACATAGTAATAACAAATAAGATCAATATCTCATATTGACTCATTTGAGCATGGTCATGCATTTCGTAGTCTCACTCAATCAGGGGGCCTGAAGATATCATTCCTGTTATGTAGGAGGGACAAATCCCATCTAGGTCAGTCACATCCCTCCACATGAATCACAGTATTTCTAATAACCAACTTTATAATCATCTTGTTACAGATGACGTTTGATGGCATTAAAACACACAACTCCTCATGCAGGAATCGAAGTGATTTCAGGTCAAAGGACCACATACACCATTATCACTATGAGAATCGCTTATGACACTCTCGTAACGATCCACGTAGCGTTCTTATAGCAGGTCTGTCCAATACATCATTACTCTAATATGTATCCATGTGAAGACTTGATATCTCATATCCATGACCCGTGAGATGTGGTCATCAGTCTACACACATACTAGTCTCAATGCATTATTGTTGTCCCAATTAACAATAATACTTGACTAGGGACATTTAAGAATAGTGTTTTATCCAATAGGATCTCACGATCAAGTCATCCACTTGATGTCCTATGGTATCAAACTTACTATTCTAAGGACTTTATTATGTTTATTAAAAAAGAACACAATAAATGAAATGCCTTATATATTACAAATAGCATAATACATTGTATGTAAATACAGACAAAATGTATTGGCCTCTAGGGCATACACCAACAATCTCCCACTTGCACTAGAGCCAATCAGGCATATATCTAAGGCCTAAAGACCTAGTGTGACCCTCATGCTTCTGTTGTGCAAGAGGCTTCGTCAGTGGATCAGCAATGTTATCATTTGTTGGTACTCTGCATATCTTCACATTTCCTCTATCGATGATTTCTCGAATGAGATGGAAGCGCCTAAGTATATGTTTGGATCGCTGGTGAGATCTGGGCTCCTTAGCTTGTGCAATGGCTCCATTATTATCACAATAGAGGTCCATTGGGTCCACAATGCTAAGAGCTACACCAAGCTTAATAATGAACTTCTGAATCCAAACAGCCTCCTTTGCTGCATTGGAGGCAGTAATATACTCAGCCTCTATGGTAGAATCAGCGACTGTCTCCTGCTTTGAACTCTTCTAGCTTACAGCCCCACCATTCAAGCAATAAACAAAACTTGATTGCGATCTGGAGTCGTCCTTGTAACATCCCGACAATTAATAATTTCAGGATAAATGATCATTTTACAATATTTGGGATTTTTAGGAATTTTTTTGGATTTTTCTGAGAACGCGGAATATTTTAACATTATTCCTCGTTTTACGTGCGTATTGAGCAGAGTCGGGAAACGACTGTAATGCTTCAAAAAAAATTGGAAAATGATAAGACGAATAGTCGTTTTATAATATTTGTAATTTTTGAGAATTTTCTGAGATTTTTTCGGAAACGTCGAATATTTTAATATATTCTTCATTTTACGTGCGCACTGAGCCGAGCCGGGAAAATAAAATATTTTTCCTGATAACCTTGATCTATGAAAACGTCGACGGTGGATCTTACTAAACCCGAGGCTGGACACGGTTTACGAGGTTTCATATTTTTTGAGAAATTTAGCAGTCGGAATAATAAAATGCTATGTAAATTTTATCTGTCAGATAAATTAATACTGACTTCTGTCGACTGTAACTATTTTTCATTGGATAATAGCATGCATTAGAAATTCTATCACCTTATCCTAATGCAATCCACTTTATGTCAAATTAAATCCACTTTAATTCAAATTTGTGTGCTTTTTCAAAGCTTCTTTGAGAAGCTTTGACCATCAAATGACCCAATTACCCTTGGCTTGCATGAGAAGCCAAATTTTTCCCTTCACTCTCTCCTCTATTCAGCAGCCCACTCATGCCAAGGAAGGCAAAAATGTGACTCATCCACACTTAACATAAACCCACCAAACCCTAATTCACTTTACCTATCACTTTCTCTCTCTTCACTTCATCTTCTTCATCTTTTTCTCCTCCTTCTCTCTACCTCCACCATGAGCACGAAAATGGCAGCCCCTCCTCCTCCATTTTTGCTCATCTTTTCTCATCTCTAAGCCCATTTCTACACTTGCACTCACTTCCTCTACCTTCTTTGTGTAGAAAGTTTCTCCATTTTCCATTTCTACCTCCATTTTCTCTCCACCTCTTCTCTTCTTCCTCCTCTTGAATCCGAAAATGGCAGCCACCACCACCATTGTTTCTCTTCACTTTTCTCTCCATAAACACCATTTATAGACTTCTCTCAACCTCCTCTACACTTTAGAAAATCTCTTCAAAAATCCATCCTTTCTGCCCCTCCTTCTTCAAATCCGAAAATCACTCTTCCATGGATGGCCAAGCCTTTTGATTTTTCTCTCCACTAAACACATTTATACACTCATCTTCATCTTCTCTACAAGTTTCATTTAGAAGGTTTGCTCAAAATCCAACCTTGTCTCCATTGTCTTCCAAGGCAAAGCTTCTAACTTTAAGGTAAAGCTTTCACTTTTCTTTCTCTTTCTCTTTAATTTCATGATGTAGGGTCTCAATGGAGACCAAAGATCCACGCTTTTCAACTATTAATGTTGATTTTTGATGCTTGAAAAATTAGGGTTCTTGAAGACCCAAAACCGAAATTCACTAAGAAGCCATAGGAGATTGTTTTTGTGTTCTTCTTTTAGGTAAGAGGGAGATTACTCACTTCAACCATTTATTGGTGG
Organism: Ormosia emarginata; assembly: GCA_029884605.1. Taxonomy (NCBI): domain Eukaryota; kingdom Viridiplantae; phylum Streptophyta; class Magnoliopsida; order Fabales; family Fabaceae; genus Ormosia; species Ormosia emarginata. Next base: position 4,162,768 of record JAQQTP010000083.1, read on the forward strand.
TGAGAAGACTTTTGTGTGTTGTTGATGGAGAAATCCATCATTGTATGCTTACTTGATTTGATGATTTTGTATGATTTAGTGTTCTTGAATTTGATTAATGCATGATTTGTACTCTTGGATATATTGGATATGTTAAATATGCTTAATCATGTTAGGGTTGCTAAATGAAAAATTTGGAGTTTCTTACCCTAACATGGTGGCCACGGTTTTCAGAAGATTTTGGGTTGAAAAATTAGTTTCTTGTACATAATAAATTGAAGCTATGAAATTAAAGATTGAATGTTAATGTTGGAGTCTTGAGATGGAGAATTTTAAGGGTTTGTTACCCACCATGAAAGCCACGGTTTTGACCTTGAAAATGTGGGAAATGGATTGATCTTGATGAATTAAAAATTTGAGTGGATTGACGTTAAGAAACTAACACATAAAATGAAAAGAAAAATTGGACCTTTGAAACCATTGAAGGCTACGGTTTTGACCCAAATAAATGGGAGTTTGGATTAAATTAGTAAGCAATAATAATTGTGTAATGGGATATTAAAGAATTGAGGATTTAATGGAATTGATTATGGAAGAAATTAGGCTTTTCCTAATACTTATGGATGTCATGGATTGAAGAGAGCTTAGGAATGTAAAAATTGGTTTGCAATAAAAATCAAGTGAGACTTAAATGGTTAAGTATTGAACAATCATGTTAAATGGGATAAATGGAAAGTTTAAGGGTTTAATACCCCAAAGGGAGGCCACGGTTTTAGCTTGGAGCCTTGAGGAATTAAATTGATTTTGGTAAACTAAAATTTAAGTGATTTGATATCACGGAACTAATGCATAAAATAGAGAGGAATTGTGATTTTGAGAACCTTGAGGGACCACGGCTTTAGAGAGAAAGATTGGATTCAAGTGATGCCTTGGTGCATCCTTGGATATTGAGGAATTAGAAATATGCATAATCTTTAATAAAGTGAAAGAATCAAACTAAGTAATTGGTATTAAGATATTAGTGAATAATATGGGAAGGAATTTAGAACCTTGAGGGCTTGTGAGGCTACGATTTTAAAGGTTAGTTAACCTAAGTATTTTCATAATTGATAAAGACTTAAGTTCTTGAGAATGTTGAACCCTTAAAGGGGACATCGTGATAATGATGAACCATAAGATATATATTGAAAGTCGAGAATTGACACGTTGATGTTGATGAATGTTTATGTGCCATTGAGGTATCGTATATGATATATGTATCATTGTTAGACATACATGATTAGACATTGAGTCATCATGCATATGTAATTTGATAAAGTTTATATACCGTTGTGGTATTGTGTATGACGAACATATCATTGACAAACATACATGACTGGACATTGCGTCGTCATGCTTATGTATTGTACATGATGAATGACTCATTGATAAACATACATGACTTGACATTGCGTCATCATGCATATGTATACCTAAGAGTTAAATAACATCTATGTGCGGGTGCGAATAGACTAGCGTAGGTGCCATATGTTGTTGGCCCTGGGGGCGTTGGGGTGCGAGTTCCTCACATGGACAGTTATGAGCTCCTCTGTGCCATGGGGTAGACCGATGCAAACATACCGACGATCCGGATCAGACGCTGTCCTATATCGCGATTAACTGTTGAGGTGCCATGTATAAGCCATTTGCGCAAATATTTTTATGAGATGAAGCACATTATTTTTAAGGCTAACGATATACTGGCGTTACTCCTTAATCATTCACTCTGAAAAGGTTAATGTTTAGCTCCATGGAGTAGGATTTGGTACCATAATGCATTGTGTATCGTTCATTGTCAGTCTCATAAGTTATTGAACATGAACATCTGTTAAAGTATCTGTTTTACTTCTGTAAATGATTATCTGACCATTATGTTGATTTCTGGAAATCTTATAGTGATGGGTTTGATATTGTTAAATCATGTTGCTGCCATTGATATATGTATAAACTGTATTGCTTTGTGGGCGCATTGTGCCGTGCTGTTTTCTTACTGCCATAGTGGTAATGAAAGATGGGTGTCTCACCTCTTTCTCGTATTACCCTGTTCTATGTCAAATTGGATAAAAATAGTGAAGAGTGGGGTGGACTCAATTAGTGGTACTTGAGGATCGATTTCTACCTTCTGGTGATGACATCCCCAACACCCTACATGTTTCGCACATGGATATAGTTTCTCCAAGGCTCAGAAGCCTGGCACTTAGAACGTGAAGCGGGACTCGTCGTATACGTGGGAGATGTAACTTTGGTGCAGTGCGGTGATGAACCCGATGATGGGACTAACATCGCCTATGTTCCGTTACGTGTGGAGTTCCCTATACCCATTGGGGAAATGTGGTGTAACCGCCATCTCTTCCCTAGAGAGGTTTCGGTTATGACACAGGTTCACACTCCTTTTCCTTTTGAGATATCGCAAGGGTGAGTCTTATCCGTCAGAGATGCCGAGGAAGATCAAGTGCAGAATCTTTCCATTCATGTGTTCGACTTCGGTGAAGGCCGAACCTTCATTTGGTAGTAAATGTTATGTAATGAAAGGTTTAAATTTGATATTGTGTAATTCTACTTTATGCATAAATTTTGGATATATATAATTTTGTATCAAATGATGTTGTATCCGTTGATGAGTCAATATATTTATATCTCATTCGAGGCTCGTATTTTCTACTTATGCATAAATGCGAAGAAAAAAAAAAGAACATGTGAAATATTGGAAATGTATGTTATCATGACTGTGACACACTTGTATTTAGTAACTGTGGTGTAATGACGATTGCGCTGCGGTTGTTATATTTGGGGGTGTTACATTAGGTGGTGTCAGAGCAGTTCATCCTATTGAGCTGGGGAATAGTCTTGCTATGTTTAGGTATATTAGAGTTTTGTCTGTTGTGCATTTCCTTGTCTCTTGATTGAGATGATGGGAAAGGAATGCATGGCTTGCCATAGGTTGAATGTCAGTAGCTACTGTTATATAGTTGCATGATATTGAGGATTGGCCTACTCAATATGTAATGTTTTGTGTGTACAGGAAACTATGACTTCTCTTAGGCGTCCTATGTTAGGAAAATAGGAAATTTTTATAAGAAGATCAAAAGGTTTTGGAAAACTGATCTTTTGGAGAAAGAAATAACTGGTGTAAACTGGGTTCGAGAAGCATTTTAGAAGTTGACGGCTTACGAGAGATTATGCTGTGGAAGCAGAATGAAGAAGTTCGGGCTGGAAGCTATTAGGATTTGTAAATTAGCTGTCTTACTTGAATGGTGTGCATTGTGTAACTCTTTGTGTTTGACTTCCGAAGAGAGGTAATGTTATTTGAAATAATTACGTTTGTTTTATTGTACTATGTTTTGTCCGTCTTCAAAGAAAGTCAGTGGCTCATGACAAACGTATACATGTAAGCACGAGACAAGACTATAGAAGTATGGTTGCGACTGCAGGAGAAATAAAAAGGATAGCTAATGTGATAATTCACCAAAATCAGAGGATTGCACAGTAACAAGAATTAGAGGTTAAGATTCAAAATCTATTGAAGGAAAGTCAGACTTGGGATAACCATGGACTACCTAGATTCTAAAGGAGGAATAATGGAAAAGCCAATAAGTTTAAATGGGAACTACGTTCACGGGTACCAAGGAAGTAACAATAATACCCAACCCGTAGGGGAAAGTGCTAATGGTAGTAGATCTAATCAAAATCTCAACATCTTTACCTAAATGTACAAAATACGGAAAGAACCACTTAACAAAGGAATGTACGGCCAAGAGAATTTTCTGTCGCAAATACGGAAGTGAGTACCTAACGAGAGATTGCGCAATTACAGTGATCATCTGTTTTAAATGAGGAAAGCCTGGACACGTTTCCCACAACTACACCTAAGTGAAGGCAAGTTCTTCTGTCAATGCTGCAAGAGCTGTGGAACCATAAGCAGAGGGCAGACTTTATACCCTGGGAGGTGCTGAGGACTTTAGATTTGGAAATCTAAACAACAGAAGTGATGCCTCAAATGACGATCCCGTAATCGTGTTGTATAATTCTGGGGGTAACCCCTCCTTTTACAATTTATAACTGTATGGATCATTTGGATTCATCTGTATCTTTCTTACCTTCGACTTAGTTGTTCCCATTTCTGTTGTTGAGACTTGTCCTGACTCCTGAGTTTGTTTAATCTATCCTACTTCTCATAAAGATTGAACCTTTTTGATGATCTATTTTGCTTATTTGGAATCGCATCAATTAGAGTTCATGATTTAGGGACTGATTAATCATTTTCTAGTCATATCCTGCTAAACCATTCCAATGAAAACCTTATTGGTTTTCAGAATTAAGACTTCTGGTATTTATAACAGCCAACAAAGTTGAAGCTTTGGAAGCAAAAAGGGAGTCTGAGAATACATGTTAGTGTTTTCCGTAGAGGACCAATAGTAAGGAGAGTATAAATGCCACTCTGATAGTCAAAGAGTTTCGCATGTTGAGCTACAATGCTGTTAGTAAGGAAAAGAATGAAACTTCTCGGTGAGACGAGGACTGTCACAAAAGGAGCAATACTTCTATCAAGGATGAATGTCCTCGAAGAAAGATGAGTGATTCAATGGATCGGCGAGACGAGAGTTGTTGTTCTCTCTAAGGTAGATGTACACTCTTATCATCATTAAATTCGTGAAAAATTTAGAATATTCCCAAAATGATTTTTCGTACACGCTTTGGACATTGAGGGTGTCTCGTGGTACCGTTCGGAGTAACCAATATTCTTGTCGTATTCATGAACTATCTAAATCAGATCTTTCGTCCTTGTCTAGGCAGATTTGTTGTTGTCCGTATCTACTACATTCTGATCTATTCTCAAAAACGTGGAGAATCATGTTGGACATTTTGATCCATTTTTCCAAACTATAAAGGAAAAAGAGATTAGCAAAGTAATTTGAGAACTTGTGGTTATCATTGGAAGTGATACCAGATGAAGTATCTCTAGGTACGATTGCTATTTCGAATGGTCTGTTGGGAGAGATTCAGGGGAAATGGAACAGTGACTAAGATATATCGAACGTTAAAGCGAAAGTAGCAGTTGTAAGGGATGAAGAGAGAATATCATCTATGAAAAGCTTGTTGTGAAAGTCAAGAATAAGAGAACAAGGCGACACAGGGATATAAAAATCGCATTGTTAAGAGTGATCTAAATCGACGCAATTAGAAGCGCAACATGAAAGTTAGAACGTGAGGAGAAGGAAAACATTGATGTTTAGTCTAAGGAATAAAAATTTCAAGGACGAAATTTCTATTTGAAGGGGAGACTTGTAACATCTCGAAAATTAATAATTTCAGGATAAATGATCATTTTACAATATTTGAGATTTTTAGGAATTTTTTTTGGATTTTTCTGAGAACGCAGAATATTTTAATATTATTCTTCGTTTTACGTGCGCATTGAGCAGAGTCGGGAAAACGACTATAATGCTTCAAAAAAAATTGGAAAATCATAAGACAAATAGTCGTTTTATAATATTTGTAATTTTTTAGAATTTTCTGAGATTTTTCCTGAAACGTTGAATATTTTAATATATTCTTCGTTTTACGTGCGCACTGAACCGAGCCGGGAAAATGAAATATTTTTCCCGATAACCTTGATCTGTGGAAACATCGACGAGGGATCTTACTAAACCCGAGGCTAGACACGGTTACAAGGTTTCATATTTTTTGAGAAATTTAGTAGTCGGAATAATAAAACGCCGTGTAAATTTCATCTGTCACATAAATTAATACTGACTTCTGTTGACTGTAACTATTTTCCATTAGATAATAGCATGCATTAGAAATCCTATCACCTTATCTTAATGTAATCCACTTTATGTCAAATCAAATCCATTTTAATTCAAATTTATGTGCTTTTTCAAAGCTTCTTTGAGAAGCTTTGACCACCAAATGACCCAATTACCCTTTGCTTGCATGAGAAGCCAAATTTTTCCCCTCACTTTCTCCTCTATTCAGAGGCCCACTCATGCCAAGGAGGGCAAAAATGTGAGTCATCCACACTAAACCTAAACCCACCAAACCCTAATTCACTTTACCTATCACTTTCTCTCTCTTCACTTCATCTTCTTCATCTTTTTCTCCTCCTTCTCTCTACCTCCACCATGAGCACGAAAATGGCAGCCCCTCCTCCTCCATTTTTGCTCATCTTTTCTCCTCTCTAAGCCCATTTCTACACTTGCACTCACTTCCTCTACCTTCTTTGTGTAGAAAGTTTCTCCATTTTCCATTTCTACCTCCATTTTCTCTCCACCTCTTCTCTTCTTCCTCCGCTTGAATCCGAAAATGGCAGCCACCACCACCATTGTTTCTCTTCAATTTTCTCTCCATAAACACCATTTATAGACTTCTCTCAACCTCCTGTACACTTTCTCTTTAGAAAATCTCTTCAAAAATCCATCCTTTCTACCCCTCCTTCTTCAAATCCGAAAATCACTCTTCCATGGATGGCCAAGCTTTTTGAGTTTTCTCTCCACTAAACACATTTATACACTCATCTTCATCTTTTCTACAAGTTTCATTTAGAAGGTTTGCTCAAAATCCAACCTTGTCTCCATTATCTTCCAAGGCAAAGCTTCTAACTTTAAGGTAAAGCTTTCACTTTTCTTTCTCTTTCTCTTTAATTTTGTGATCTAGGGTCTCGATGGAGACCAAAGATCCATTCTTTTCAACTATTAATGTTGATTTTTGATGCTTGAAAAATTAGGGTTCTTGAAGACCCAAAACCAAAATTCACCAAGAAGCCATAGGAGATTGTTTTTGTGTTCTTCCTTTAGGTAAGAGGGAGATTACTCACTTCAACCATTTATTAGTGGTGAGAAGACTTTTGTGTGTTGTTGATGGAGAAATCCATCTTTGTATGCTTACTTGATTTGATGATTTTGTATGATTTAGTGTTTTTGAATTTGATTAATGCTTGATTTGTACTCTTGGATATATTGGATATGTTAAATATGCTTGATCATGTTAGGGTTGCTAAATGGAAAATTTGGAGTTTCCTACCCTAACATGACGGCCACGGTTTTGAGAAGATTTTGGGTTGAAAAATTGGTTTCTTGTACATAATAAATTGAAGCTATGAAATTAAAGATTGAATGTTAATGTTGGAGTCTTGAGATGGAGAATTTTAAGGGTTTGTTACCCACCATGAAAGCCATGGTTTTGACCTTGAAAATGTAGGAAATAGATTGATCTTGATGAATTAAAAATTTGAGTAGATTGACGTTAAGAAACTAACACATAAAATGGAAAGAAAAATTGGACCTTTGAAACCATTGAAGGCTACGGTTTTGACCCAAATAAATGGGAGTTTGGATTAAATTAGTAAGCAATAATAATTGTGTAATGGGATATTAAAGAATTGAGGATTTAATGGAATTGATTATGGAAGAAATTAGGCTTTTCCTAATACTTATGGATGTCACGGATTGAAGAGAGCTTATGAATGTAAAAATTGGTTTCCAATAAAAATCAAGTGAGACTTAAATGGTTAAGTATTGAACAATCATGTTAAATGGGATAAATGGAAAGTTTAAGGGTTTAATACCCCAAAGGGAGGCCACGGTTTTAGCTTGGAACCTTGAGGAATTAAATTGATTTGGTAAACTAAAATTTAAGTGATTTGATATCACGGAACTAATGCATAAAATGGAGAGGAATTGTGATTTTGAGAACCTTGAGGGACCATGGCTTTAGAAGAAAGATTGGATTCAAGTGATGCCTTGGTACATCCTTGGAGATTGAGGAATTAGAGATATGCATAATCTTTAATAAAGTGAAAGAATCAAACTAAGTAATTGGTATCAAGAGATTAGTGAATAATATGGGAAGGAATTTAGAACCTTGAGGGCTTGTGAGGCTACGATTTTAAAGGTTAGTTAACCTAAGTATTTTCATAATTGATAAAGACTTAAGTTCTTGAGAATGTTGAACCCTTAAAGGGGACATCGTGATAATGATTAACCATAAGATATATATTGAAAGTCGAGAATTGACACGTTGATGTTGATGAATGTTTATGTGCCATTGAGGCATCGTATATGATATATGTATCATTGTTAGACATACATGATTAGACATTGAGTCATCATGCATATGTAATTTGATAAAGTCTATATATCGTTGTGGTATTATGTATGACAAACACATCATTGACAAACATACATGACTGGACATTGCGTTGTCATGCTTATGTATTGTACATGAAGAATGACTCATTGATAAACATACATGACTTGACATTGCGTTGTCATGCATATGTATACCTAAGAGTTGAATAACACCTATGTGCGGGTGCGAATAGACTAGCGTAGGTGCCATATGTTGTTGGCCCTGGGGGCGTCGGGGTGCGGGTTCCTCACATGGACAGTTATGAGCTCCTCTGTGCCGTGAGGTAGACCAATGCAAACACACCGACGATCCGGATCGGGACGTTGTCCTATATCGCGATCAACTGTTGAGGTGCCATGTATAAACCATTTGCGCAAATATTTTTATGAGATGAAGCACACTATTTTTAAGGCCAACGATATACTGGCATTACTCCTTGATCATTCACTCTGAAAAGGTTAATGTTTAGCTCCATGGAGTAGGATTTGGTACCATAATGCATTGTGCATCGTTCATTGTCAGTCTCATAAGTTATTGAACATGAACATCTGTTAAAGTATCTGTTGTACTTCTGTAAATGATTATCTGACCATTATGTTGATTTCTAGAAATCTTATAGTGATGGGTTTGATATTGTTAAATCATGTTGTTGCCGTTGATATATGTATGAACTGTATTCTTTGTGGGTGCATTGCGCCGTGCTGTTTTCTTACTGCCATAGTGGTAATAAAAGATGGGTGTCTCACCTCTTTCTCATATTACCCTGTTCTATGTCAAATTGGATAAAAACAGTGAAGAGTGCAGTGGACTCGATTAGTGGTACTTGAGGATCGATTTTTACCTTCTGGTGATGACGTCCCCAACACCCTACATGTTTCGCACATGGATACAGTTTCTCCAAGGCTAGGAAGCCTGGCACTTAGAACGTGAAGCAGGACTCTAATACAGTTTCCCCAACGATCCACGTAGCGTTCTTATAGCAGGTCTGTCCAATACATCATTACTCTAATATGTATCCATGTGAAAACTTGATATCTCATATCCATGACCCGTGAGATATGGTCATCGGTCTACACACATACCAGTCTCAATGCATTATTGTTGTCCCAATTAACAATAATACTTGACTAGGGACATTTAAGAATAGTGTTTTATCCAATAAGATCTCATGATCAAGTCATCCACTTGATGTCCTATGGTATCAAACTTACTATTCTAAGGACTTTATTATGTTTATTAAAAAAGAACATGTAACATCCCAAATTTCCTATCTCTTAAACAATAATTTTGACAGTTAATAAAATTTTACTGTTTAGTAATTTCTGTGCACTGTAAAATTATTTTGTTTATTCCGTCAGCGTATTTGATCATTTTGAGTGATTTGCTCCGTGTCAGGAAAAAAAAATTTTCGGGCCGGGAAAAACTTTACGTAATTTAAGTTTTACCGTTAGGTAATTATTTTACGTAATCTGATTTGATATTTGTGCGTTTTCTAATATTTGTGATTTTTGTGGATGATTATGAATTTTTTTTACTGTGTGTGGGCCCATGTGGTCCTATGTGGGCCCATGTGGTCCTATGTGGGCCCAGGTGACCTTACGTGGGCCCAGGTGGGTCCCGCAAAGCAAAAATTTTTTCTACGCATAGAAAAATTTATACTGTTTAGACGGAGACAGGGGATCTTACTAAACCTGAATCCGTAAACAGTTTTTAAAATTTTATTGTCTTTGTGTTTTGTACTGTATTTATTTATCAAGCGATAAAAATACAGTAAATATAATCTTTCGTGGGGTTTTTAGCAGATAAAAATAGAAATTATATTACTAAGTCAATATTAGTGATTGTGACAATTTTTGATGGACCAATAGGAAACAAGTCTAAGATGGAAGACTTTAATATCAACCACCGATTTAATCAACGGTAAAGACTTGATCTTGATTTAATCAACGGTGGAGATGGATCAATTATGACCATTGGATAAGGATTTAATCAATGGTAGAGATTTGGTCTTAAAAAGTGACAAAGACCATTTATGACCATTGGATGAAGAATTAATCAAGGGTGGAGATTTGGTCTTGTAAAGTAACAAGGACCATTTATGACCATTGGATGTAAATTTAATTAATGGTGAAGATTTAGTCTTAAAAAGTGACAAAGACTAATTATGACCCTTGGATTAAAAGTAAGAAGGAGCAATCTTGACCCTTTATTTTGGAGACACATCCAATGACTAGAATTTAAAGGAGAAAGATCCAATGGCCTAGATTAAGTCTTCTAAAATCAAAAGTCTACCTAAATCCTAACCATTGATCTAATCAATGGCTTAAATGGCTTCAAATAATGACTAGAAAAGATGACAAATAATTAAATGCACTAGGAGAAGCATGCATGGAAGGGGATGGTTTTGGATTGTTTAGGAGACAAAGAAACAAAACTTTATGACCATTATTACATGTCATGGTCAATGGTGTATCATTATTGATCATTATTAATCAATTCACATTCAAGGAGAATGCATTGGAGGGGGGGCACGGTTTTGGTCTGAATTTAGGAGCTTTGAAGACCATTATTAGCTATCTTGGTCATTATTGATCATTCTTGATCATCTTTGTCTTCTCCAAAAGCAAAAGCCCATCAAACTTTTCTCTCCACCTCTCCTCCAAGCAAGTTTTGGCCATGACCATCAAGAACACCTTCCATCACTTTTTAATTTCATCCAACTTGATTTTCTAAACCTAAACACCATTCTAAGAACATCTCTAGTTATGAGTTTTTCCAAAACCATTCATCTTGGACTTCAAATCCAAGCTTCAAGTTTCTATCAAAAATAAAAAATTCCATCTTTGTGTTTCAAGAGAAACCATTCGGTCAAGACACTCAAAACCACCATCCAATCTCTTTTAATTTCATCCAACCATAGATCTTGAATCTACATGATGTTCTAAGCAACTTTCATGTTGGAGACTTTCTCTAGATCATTCATCTTCATGGACTTTCTTCAAGATCAAAGTTATTGGGTATTTGAGGTGAAGTGTAAGGAAACTTCATTTCTTCTCTTCTTTTTTATGATCTAAACCATGTTTGATCCATGGTTCCTCTTAATCAAGCTTAGTATACTAATTTTTATGTATTTTGTTTTGTATTTGAGAAGCCCTTGGTGGTGAAGGACTTGGAAAAAGAAGCAAAACAAAGAGTTTTTGAGGATCTTCAAGAGGTAAGAGGGAGATCCATCTCACCAACCAAGCATGGTGGTGAGAGATGGTCTTATATTTGATGGGTGTTGAATCCATGTGAGGATTCATATCCATGGTCATGTAATAATTTATATGTGTATATGAGCTTTGATTAATTGCCTATGCTTAATATACTTTGCATGAGTTTATGATTTTGATGACATGCTTATACTATGCATGATGATAATATGGCATGCTTTTGATATATATATATATTGTGTATGTATGTGTATGTCATGATTTGATGATGGAAAGAAAATTAATTTTGGTCCCAATGGCCAAGGAAGAGCTACGGTTTTGATGCCCTTGATTAGGGTTCATGTTGAAATTTTCAAGAACAAGAGAATTAATTTTTGATCCCTAGAACATGGTGAATTTCGGTTAAGACACCTCAAGATAGGGGTTCACAAAATTAATATTTTCTTGAATGATGAAAATGAATGTTTAGAAAAAGTAAGGAAAATAAATAAAGAGTTTATTTTTCAAAGAGTACATGAACACGGTTTTAGAAGAATTTTCATTAATTTATTTTGTGTAAAAAGTTTCTAAGTGTTTTACTAAACATGAGATTTAAATGAAAATAGCAATGATGATTTTAAGGATTTGCAAAGAAAGTGAAAATGGATTTGCAAAGAAAGTGAAAAATGGAAATGAACAAATAATTTGATTTTCAAAGACTATGAGTCGTACGTTTTCAATGGTTTTGTTTGTGTAAAACCATATCAATTTAAAAAGAAAAATATTTGATGGTTTCAATAGTCATGTCCACGTTTTTTTAAAGGCTTGTAATGTCTTGATTTTTATGAACAAAGTGATTTTCAAAATGAAAACGTAACTTGATTTAATACAAGGAATTTGGAAAGGGAATCAGAGTGTTTTTATCACTTGAGAGAATTTTGTAAACGAAAGACAAAGAGAGGTTGAACATGTTTGAACTCTAATTTATTTTGAAGAATGATTTTGGAAGTGAATTGAGAAAAATGGAGAATATAATGGTGATTTGAAAAGTTACTAACGTATAACTTATTTTTGAGTTTTGAAAGTACGTTAGAAAATGTTAAGTTTTGAAACGTTGATTTATATCAATGGAAAAGTGATTTTGTGAATTATATTTTGAAAAAGAATTTCTTGAGTAAAGAACTGTGGAAAAATATTTTCTTGAGTAAGAAAATATATTAAATGAAGTATAAAGTTATATTATTTTGAGAAAAGTTAAAAAGAAATTTTTAAAGGTCAAGAAATATTTTCTGTAATAAAATTGTGGTGAAAAAATTATTTATGTATCTTAAAAACGTGATTTTTAAGTTATGTGATATGGAAAAATATTTCTATGTGATTTTAAATACGTTGAAATATTTATACGCAATTTGAATTTACGTTTAAATATTTTACGTGATTTAAACTACTGTTGATAAATCACTACGTGATTGAATAGCGAGAGAATATTTTTTTTATGCGATTGTGAAAATGGGAGAAAATTGTTATGAGATTTGGAAAGTGTTTTAAATATTTTGAGAATGAAAGAAAATGATTTATGTAACGTAAAAGAAAGATTTTTAAGTTACGCGATTTTGAAACAGTGAAAAAATACTATGCGATTTGAGAAACGTATGTTTTTACGCGATTGAGAAAAACGTTAAAAATTAGTATGTGGTTTAAAAGTGCAACAGAAGAGTTGCAATATTTTGAAAACGTAACAGAAATGTTACGAAATTTTGTAAACGTAACAGTAGTGTTACGGTATTGTAAAAACGTAATAAAAATGTTTTAGAATTTTAAAAACGTAACAAAAGTGTTACGGTATTGTGAAAATATAAAAAAAGTGTTATGGTATTGTGAAAACATAACAGAAACGTTTTTGGATTATGAAAACGTAACAGAAATGTTATGCGATTGTGAAAATACGGTAAAAGTGTTTTACAACTATGAAAACGTGATAACATGATTTTCACTGTTGAAAGTAGAGTATGATTACTGTTAAACCAGTGTCCATACACTGTTTGTGAGAAAATGACATATTTGTCTATGATTGGATTTGGTGCATTATACATGCATTGGAATGGTCCGATGAGGACTGGATATGGCTGATTGCCTAGGAGAAACACACCTCTTGAGTGGGTGCGATATGCGTAGTGTAGGTCACTTGTTGACCTTAGGGGCATCGGGGTGCGGGTTGCTTACACGGGTGGTTGGTCGCACTTCTTCCCGTAGGTTAGACCGTTGCAACACATTGATGATCCTGACCGAGACACTATTCTTAATTAAGATCTGATAAAGACTGTCGTGTATGTGCTAGATGTGCAAAAATTGAAATGAGAATTAAAGCACGTGGTCTGAGGCACATGGTACCGACAGATCTTTTCGATCATTTCTCTGACCTGAGTTTAGCTCCATGGAGTAGGAACATTGAGTCTAAATTCACATGCATTATGTAATTACATTTATATCTGTATGATATATTAATTGAGGAATATTGGCTATGACAACTGTTTTGAATACTTGGATTGATATATGATTGGATGATGACAGTTGATTAATATTAAATATAGTATTAGAAGTCTGGTATGATATCCCTGTATGATATTGCTGTTTGTGTTATCTCTGTGCTGCCATGTTGGTATTGGTGTAGGTAATCTCACCTCTTTGTTATGTTGTTTTGCTGTGTCTGTACTGTTAAAATCAAATAATAGAAGGATCGAGTTGTCTTACACATAACGGGCGATGAATACTCTGAGATTGGTGACAACAATAAGGAGTGGACATTCAGGACTCGAAGGTGTGCAGTGTTGACAAAGGAACAGATGTCTGATGCTTCAAGATGGATACACAACAGAATACGTATGTAGAGTTATTTTTTTAACGTTAGTGTTATACCGTGCTATTAAATAGAACCTGTCATAGGGTTACTACTGTTAGAAAAAAAAGAGTCTGTTAATTTTATATTTCTCTTTAAATTGTGAAATATTAATTGGTGTCAATATTACATAATGAATAGTTAAAATATGATTTTCAATATTATCTAATATTTTCAGTAAATTTACGTTTCAGTAAAGAAGAGATTTTAAAACCCACTTTTTATAACTCAAACTTTGTGCGAATTTCTTTTCAGATTTTGAGTTGAGAGTCAGACATGTGATAACCTAGGGAGGGTGTTACAGAACACAATAAATGAAATGCCTTATATATTACAAATAGCATAATACATTGTATGTAAATATAGATAGAATGTATTGGCCTCTAGGGCATACACCAACAATCTCCCACTTGCACTAGAGCCAATCAGGCATATATCTAATGCCTAAAGACCTAGTGTGACCCTCATGCTTCTGCTGTGCAAGAGGCTTCGTCAGTGGATCAGCAATGTTATCATTTGTTGGTACTCTGTATATCTTAACATCTCCTCTATCGATGATTTCTCGAATGAGATGGAAGCGCCTAAGTATATGTTTGGATCGCTGGTAAGATCTGGGCTCCTTAGCTTGTGCAATGGCTCCATTATTATCACAATAGAGGTCCATTGGGTCCACAATGCTAGGAGCTACACCAAGCTCAATAATGAACTTCCTAATCCAAACAGCCTCCTTTACTGCATTGGAGGCAGTAATATACTCAGTCTCTATGGTAGAATCAGCGACTGTCTCCTGCTTTGAACTCTTCCAGCTCACAGCCCCACCATTCAAGCAATAAACAAAACCTGATTGCGATCTGGAGTCGTCCTTGTAACATCCCGACAATTAATAATTTCATGATAAATGATCATTTTACAATATTTGGGATTTTTAGGAATTTTTTTGAATTTTTCTGAGAACGCGGAATATTTTAACATTATTCCTCGTTTTGCATGCATATTGAGCAGAGTCGGGAAACGACTGTAATGCTTCAAAAAAAATTAGAAAATGATAAGACGAATAGTCGTTTTATAATATTTGCAATTTTTGAGAATTTTCTGAGATTTTTTCAGAAACGTCAAATATTTTAATATATTCTTCGTTTTACGTGCGCACTGAGCCGAGCTGGGAAAATGAAATATTTTTCCTGATAACATTGATCTGTGAAAACGTCGATGGGGAATCTTACTAAACCCGAGGCTGGACACGGTTAACGAGGTTGCATATTTTTTGAGAAATTTAGCAGTCGGAATAATAAAATGCTATGTAAATTTTATCTGTCAAATAAATTAATACTGACTTCTGTCGACTGTAACTATTTTTCATTGGATAATAGCATGCATTAGAAATCCTATCACCTTATCCTATTGCAATCCACTTTATGTCAAATCAAATCCACTTTAATTCAAATTTGTGTGCTTTTTCAAAGCTTCTTTGAGAAGCTTTGACCATCAAATGACCCAATTACCCTTGGCTTGCATGAGAAGCCAAATTTTTCCCTTCACTCTCTCCTCTATTCAGCAGCCCACTCATGCCAAGGAGGGCAAAAATGTGACTCATCCACACTTAACATAAACCCACCAAACCCTAATTCACTTTACCTATCACTTTCTCTCTCTTCACTTCATCTTCTTCATCTTTTTCTCCTCCTTCTCTCTACCTCCACCATGAGCACGAAAATGGCAGCCCCTCCTCCTCCATTTTTGCTCATCTTTTCTCCTCTCTAAGCCCATTTCTACACTTGCACTCACTTCCTCTACCTTCTTTGTGTAGAAAGTTTCTCCATTTTCCATTTCTACCTCCATTTTCTCTCCACCTCTTCTCTTCTTCCTCCTCTTGAATCTGAAAATGGCAGCCACCACCACCATTGTTTCTCTTCACTTTTCTCTCCATAAACACCATTTATAGACTTCTCTCAACCTCCTCTACACTTTCTCTTTAGAAAATCTCTTCAAAAATCCATCCTTTCTGCCCCTCCTTCTTCAAATTCGAAAATCACTCTTCCATGGATGGCCAAGCTTTTTGATTTTTCTCTCCACTAAACACATTTATACACTCATCTTCATCTTCTCTACAAGTTTCATCTAGAAGGTTTGCTCAAAATCCAACCTTGTCTCCATTGTCTTCCAAGGCAAAGCTTCTTACTTTAAGGTAAAGCTTTCACTTTTCTTTCTCTTTCTATTTAATTTCGTGATGTAGGGTCTCAATGGAGACCAAAGATCCACTCTTTTCAACTATTAATGTTGATTTTTGATGCTTGAAAAATTAGGGTTCTTGAAGACCCAAAACCGAAATTCACTAAGAAGCCATAGGAGATTGTTTTTGTGTTCTTCCTTTAAGTAAGAGGGAGATTACTCACTTCAACCATTTATTGGTGGTGAGAAGACTTTTGTGTGTTGTTGATGGAGAAATCCATCTTTGTATGCTTACTTGATTTGATGATTTTGTATGATTTAGTGTTCTTGAATTTGATTAATGCTTGATTTGTACTCTTGGATATATTGGATATGTTAAATATGCTTAATCATGTTAGGGTTGCTAAATGGAAAATTTGGAGTTTCCTACCCTAACATGGTGGCCACAATTTTGAGAAGATTTTGGGTTGAAAAATTAGTTTCTTGTACATAATAAATTGAAGCTATGAAATTAAAGATTGAATGTTAATGTTGGAGTCTTGAGATGGAGAATTTTAAGGGTTTGTTACCCACCATGAAAGCCACGGTTTTGACCTTGAAAATGTGGGAAATGGATTGATCTTGATGAATTAAAAATTTGAGTGGATTGACGTTAAGAAACTAACACATAAATTGAAAAGAAAAATTGGACCTTTGAAACCATTGAAGGCTACGATTTTGACCCAAATAAATGGGAGTTTGGATTAAATTAGTAAGCAATAATAATTGTGTAATGGGATATTAAAGAATTGAGGATTTAATGGAATTGATTGTGGAAGAAATTAGGCTTTTCCTAATACTTATGGATGTCACGGATTGAAGAGAGCTTAGGAATGTAAAAATTGGTTTGTAATAAAAATCAAGTGAGACTTAAATGGTTAAGTATTGAACAATCATGTTAAATGGGATAAATGGAAAGTTTAAGGGTTTAATGCCCCAAAGGAAGGCCACGGTTTTAGCTTGGAGCCTTGAGGAATTAAATTGATTTTGGTAAACTAAAATTTAAGTGATATGATATCACAGAACTAATGCATAAAATGGAGAGGAATTGTGATTTTGAGAACCTTGAGGGACCACGGCTTTAGAGAGAAAGATTGGATTCAAGTGATGCCTTGGTGCATCCTTGGAGATTGAGGAATTAGAAATATACATAATCTTTAACAAAATGAAAGAATCAAACTAAGTAATTGGTATCAAGAGATTAGTGAATAATATGGGAAGGAATTTAGAACCTTGAGGGCTTGTGAGGCTACGATTTTAAAGGTTAGTTAACCTAAGTATTTTCATATTTGATAAAGACTTAAGTTCTTGAGAATGTTGAACCCTTAAAGGGGACATCGTGATAATGATGAACCATAAGATATATATTGAAAGTCGAGAATTGACACGTTGATGTTGATGAATGTTTATGTGCCATTGAGGTATCGTATATGATATATGTATCATTGTTAGACATACATGATTAGACATTGAGTCATCATGCATATGTAATTTGATAAAGTCTATATACCGTTGTGGTATTGTGTATGACGAACACATCATTGACAAACATACATGACTGGACATTGCGTCGTCATGCTTATGTATTGTACATGATGAATGACTCATTGATAAACATACAGGACTTGACATTGCATCATCATGCATATGTATACCTAAGAGTTGAATAACACCTATGTGCGGGTGCGAATAGACTAGCGTAGGTGCCATATGTTGTTGGCCCTGGGAGCGTTGGGGTGCGGGTTCCTCACATGGACAGTTATGAGCTCCTCTGTGCCGTGGGGTAGACCGATGCAAACATACTGACGATCCAGACCAGGACGCTGTCCTATATCGCGATCAACTGTTGAGGTGCCATGTATAAGCCATTTGCGCAAATATTTTTATGAGATGAAGCACATTATTTTTAAGGCTAACGATATACTGGCGTTACTCCTTAATCATTCACTCTGAAAAGGTTAATGTTTAGCTCCATGGAGTAGGATTTGGTACCATAATGCATTGTGTATCGTTCATTGTCAGTCTCATAAGTTATTGAACATGAACATCTGTTAAAGTATCTGTTTTACTTCTGTAAATGATTATCTGACCATTATGTTGATTTCTGGAAATCTTATAGTAATGGGTTTGATATTGTTAAATCATGTTGCTGCCGTTGATATATGTATGAACTGTATTGCTTTGTGGGCGCATGGTGCCATGCTGTTTTCTTACTGCCATAGTGGTAATGAAAGATGGGTGTCTCACCTCTTTCTCGTATTACCCTGTTCTATGTCAAATTGGATAAAAACAGTGAAGAGTGCGGTCGACTCGATTAGTGGTACTTGAGGATCGATTTCTACCTTCTGGTGATGACGTCCCCAACACCCTACATGTTTCGCACATGGATACAGTTTCTCCAAGGCTCGGAAGCCTGGCACTTAGAATGTGAAGCGGGACTCGTCGTATACGTGGGAGATGTAACTTTGGTGCAGTGCGGTGATGAACCCGGCGATGGGACTAACATCGCCTGTGTTCCATTACGTGTGGAGTTCCCTATACCCATTGGGGAAATGTGGCGTAACTGCCATCTCTTCCCTAGAAAGGTTTCGGTTATGACACAGGTTCGCACTCCTTTTCCTTTTGAGATATCGCAAGGGCGAGTCTTATCCGTCAGAGATACCGAGGAAGATCAAGTGCAGGATCTTTCCATTCATGTGTTCGACTTCGGCGAAGGCCGAACCTTCATTTGGTAGTTCATGTTATGTAATGAAAGGTTTAAATTTGATATTGTGTAATTCTACTTTAGGCATAAATTTTGGATATATATAATTTTGTATCAAATGATGTTGTATCCATTGATGAGTCAATATATTTATATCTCATTCGAGGCTCGTATTTTCTACTTATGCATAAACGCGAAGAAAAAAAAAGAACATATGAAATATTGGAAATGTATGTTATCATGACTGTGACACACCTGGATTTAGTAACTATGGTGTAATGACGATTGCGCTATGGTTGTTATATTTAGGGGTGTTACAGTCCTTATCGGTTTGGAAGCTAGCATCAGTGTAACCTTTTACAACTAGTTCATCCTCAGCTCCATATACCAAGAATGAATCCTTAGTCCTTCTTAAGTTCTTAAGGATGTTCTTGACAGCACTCCAGTGACTCTCACCAGGATCAGACTGGTACCTGCTCGTCATGCTCAAAGCATATGAGATGTCAGGTCGAGTACATAACATGGCATACATGATAGATCCAATTGTAGATGCATATGGAATCTTACTCATGTAATCCCTCTCATCCTGGGTGGAAGGGGATTGAGCCTTAGACAGGCTTATACCATGCAACATAGGCAAGAGTCCTTTCTTGGATTCATGCATGTTAAATCATCTTAACACTTTGTCTATATATGTACTCTGACTTTGGCCAAGCTATCTCTGCGATCTATCTCTATAGATCTTGATACCTAATACATAGGTGGCTTCGCCCAAGTTCTTCATAGAAAAGCACTTCCCTAACCAAGTCTTTATAGACTGTAGGGTAGGGATGTTATTTCCAGTTAGTAGTATATCATCTACATACAACACTAGAAAAATAACTATGTTCCCACTAACCCTCTTGTAGACACAAGATTCTTCTTCATTATTGATGAAACTAAATTATTTGATTGTATCATCAAAACGAAGATTCCAGCTTCTGAAAGCTTGCTTTAACCCATAAATAGATCATTGCAACTTGCATACCTTTCTAGCATCTTGTGGAGTGGAAAAACCCTCAGGTTGTGTCATGTACACATCATCGAGAAGATTTCCATTAAGGAAAACAGTTTTGACATTCATTTGCTAGATTTCATAATCATGGTATACTGCAATAGCAAGCAAGATCCGAACGGGTTTAAGCATCGTAACTGGGGAAAAAGTCTCATCATAGTCTACACCATGAATTTGCTTGAAACCTTTAGCCACCAATCACGCCTTAAAGGTATGCATGTTACCATCTATGTTGGTTTTCTTCTTGAAAACCCACTTGCACCTAATGGTTTTTATCCCTTCGGGTAGGTCAACCAAGGTCCATACTTGGTTGGCATACATGGATTCCATTTCAGATCTCATGGCCTCAAGCCATTTTTCAGATTCTGGGCCAATAATGGCTTCCTGGTTAGTCACAGGCTCATCTTGATCCATGAGCAATACGTCACCTTGCTGAGTCATGAGAAATCCATATCTCTCTGGTTGATGACGTATCCTGTTAGACCTATGCGGGTCTTGTGCTACTAGAGCAGATTGTGGTGCCATAACGACTTGTGGAGGCTGCTCTATTTCTGCCATCGGTTCGCTGCTACTCTGTGAACTTTGAATTTTTTCAAGTTCTACTTTCCTCCCACTGATTCCTTTGGAGATAAACTCATTTTCTAAGAATACAGCAGTCAGTGCGATAAACACTTTGCCCTTGGTAGGATTATAGAAATAGTATCACTTGGTTTCCTAGGAATACCTTACAAAGAAGCATTTATCTGATTTAGGGTGAAGCTTATTGTAACGCCCCTTTTTCTTAATGCTGCAAAGAACGGACGTTGCACTATAATGTAAAGAAACGAAATGAAAATTTGCGGAAATAATAATTACTTTGATTAATTTAGACCCGGTTCATTTATTAATACTTAATTAAATAATTTGCATTCTTGGATTGCAAGGTGATCAAATATCGAATTATATGTACATTTTTTTTATTAAATAACAGTAAAAAGATAGCATTAATTACAAATGCAGTAAAGTCAACACAGTATTGAAATTCATACATTCACATTATATATATATTATATGCATCAGCCTGTTTACTTACATCATGATTTACAAAAAGCAAAATAGATGTACCCATCCCAAGAGATACAAATATACACCCATTAAACAGCAAAACATCAGGTTTCCCCAAAAAGATAAACGGGTAGCCATCAGTAGCTACCAACAGTATCAGCCCCTACGACTGACGAAAAGGTATCGTAGCCGGGTCCTCCTCAAGGTCCTCATCATCCGATGAAATTGCTATCGGAGCGACCGAGTTTCGGGCGGAAGCCCGAGTAATGGAGAGGAAAGAATCCTCTTGAGGGGTGTAGAACATGTCCGTCCACATATCCCTCACGGGTAGGTGAAACTCCAAAATAAAAAAAGCTGAAAAATCAAACACAGGGGCGTCGTAACGACCCCAAGACAAGGACACCGTCCGCTCCCCGCGGTAGACACAGCGGTCTGTCTCCACAAGTGCCAACAGTCTGGTCCTCCATGGAAGGTCAACTTCACGTACCCCAAAAAGCAGCGTGGGTATGACGACATCCTCAACAGCTCTAATCGTAATATGGCCAGAAACCCGAAAACTCAGGGCTTTCCTTGTCTTCCTCACGAATGTCTTCTCAGAAGTACACAATTCGACAGAAATACAAAAATAGAGAAAATACAGAAAGAGGTGAGACACCCAGCTTTCAGTACAAAAATGGCAGCAAGAAAATAGAATGGCGCTGGACGCCCACATATAAACACAGTGATAATTAAAATTTACAATAAAAGCAAATAATATCAAACAGCGGTAAGAATCATCAACAGTAAATAAGCCAAGTAATTATTACAGTAATAAGAACAAATAGTATTTCATAGTTATAAATGTTCATCCTCAATGAATTATGAGACTGACAGTTCACAATGCAAATGGTACCAAAATTCCTACTCCATGGAGCTAGACATAAACATTTTCGGAGTGAATGATCAAGGAGTAATGCCAGTATACCGTCGGCCTTAAAACAGTGTACTCATCACATAAAAATATTTGCTCAAAATGGCTAATACATAGTACCTCAACAGTTGATCACGATATAGGATAGCGTCTCGGTCCGGATCGTCGGTGCGTTTGTATTGGTCTATCTCACGGACTCAGCGGAGCTACCACTGCCCATTGTGAGAAACTCGCACCCCGACGCCCCCAGGGCCAACCAATATGACCCTACGCTAGTCTATTCGCACCCGTACATAGGTGTTATTCAAACTCCTAGGCAACTTGGCCTTTCCAACAAATGTCCAACGGACAACACACATGCATAACGACACCATGTACATCACACATGTTTATCAATGATGCATTCATCATGAGCATACCACAATGGCATATATAATCATTTCTCAAGTACACATTCAATAAGTACTTAGCCCACATAGGGACCATAATAACATCAAATCAATTCTCCACATCAATTTATATCTATGGTTCATCAATTACCATAAGTCCATATTATGGATCCTCATATTTCAAAGTCTTAAACTTTGGTCAATTATGAAAGTTTTAGGTTAAACAACCCTTCAAAACCGTGGTCCTATTAAGTGTTATTATCCAATTTAATCCTTCCACTTGATTATGAGTTATGCATGTCTCTAAATTCTTAAATCTCCAAAGATGCATCAAAGCATCATTTTACCTCAAAATCTTCTCTTTAAAACCGTGACCTCCCTAAGCCACCAAGATTCCAATTTCTTTCTATTTTATGCATGAACCAATCAACATCTAATCACTTAAATTTTATTTTACACAAAGCCAATTCAATCTCTTAATTTTTAAGGTCAAAACCGTGGCCTTTCCCTAGGATATTAAACCCTTAAAATTTTCCATTCATTAACTTCAAGGTTATCATTCAACATTTAATTACCTAAGCTTTATTTATTGGTGTACAAAAACAATTTTACACTCCTAGATTCTAGTCAAAACCGTGGCACCATATTAGGGTAGGAAACTCCAAATTTTCCATTTAGCAATCCTAACATGATCAAGCATATTCAACACATCCAATATGTCCAAGATTACTAATCAAGCATCAATCCAATTCAAGAATATATAAACTTGCAAGATTACTAAATAAAGTGAGCATACAAAGATGGATTTCTCCATCAACAAGCACATAAGGTTCCCTCACCACCAAAAGTTGATTGAAGTGAGTAATCTCCCTCTTAGCTAAGGAAGAATCACGAAAATGGTCTCCTTCTAGCTCCTTGGTGATTTCGGTTTTAAGCCTTCAAAACCCTAGGATTTTTCAAGGCAATGAGTTAACACCAATGGTGGAAAAAGAATGGATCCATAGTCATCAAAGAGACCATGGAGCACGAAAATGAAGAGAAAAGAGAAGAAAAATAAAAACTTTATCTCAAAGTAAGAAGCTTTGCCTTGGAAGACAATGGAGAAAAGGTTTAATTTTGGGAAAACTTTCTAAATGAATGATGTAGAGAAGGTGAAGGTGAGTGTAGAAATGAGCTTGGTGAAGAGAAAAAGTGAAGAAAAATGGTCACAATGGGGGCTGCAAATTTTTGTGTGAAGAGAGGAGAAGAAGAGAGAAGGAAGAGGAAATGTGAAAAAGATGAAGTTAGAGAGAAAAAGTGTTGTAGAAAATGTAATATTTTTTAGTGAAAAATGAATAAGTGTGGAGGCAAAATTTTTGCCTCCCAAGGACAAGGTAGCCGTGGCATTGAGAGAGAGAAGGGGAGGGAATGGCTTCCCCAACAAGCCAAGGGCATCATGGTCTTTAATTGGTCAAAGCTTCTCAAAGAAGCTTGGATTATAATACTATAAATTTAAATTAAAGTAGGTTTGATTAGACTTAAAGTAGATTATATTAGGATAATGTGATAGGATTTTTATTACATGTTAGTGATTAAGAGACAATGGTTTCGGTTGACAGAAATCAGTATTAATTAATTTGACAGATAAATTTTACACAATATTTTATTATTTTATCTGTTAAAATTTCTCAAAAAAAATGAAACCTCGTAAATTGTGTCCGACTTCGGGTTTAGTAAGATCCCCCGTCGATGTTTTCACAGATCAAGGTTCTCGGGAAAAAAAACTCATTTTCCCAGCTCCGCTCAGTTTGTACGCAAAACGAGGAATAATATTAAAATATTTCACATTCTCAAAAAAATCTAAAAAATAATTCAAAAATCACAAATATTAGAAAACGAATATTTATCACAAAATAAATAAAATTTGGGGTGTTACAACTCTCCCCAACAAATAAGAATTTCATCCTCAAAATTTTGTACCTTAAAATAGTTCTAGGTATTGCTCCTTCATCTTGTCCTCCAGCTCCCATGTCGCATCTCCAGTTGCTTCGTTCCAGATTATCTTTGTAACACCCTCCCTAGTGTATCACATTTCTGACTACCAACTCCTAATCTGAAAATGATTTCATAAAAGGTTTGAGTTATAAAAGGTGAGTTTTAAAAAAATTTCTTCTTACGGAAACATAAACTTACTGAAATTTATAGGTAAAACTAAAAAAATTATTTTAAATTAATTCATATACAATATTGACATCAATTAATATTTAACAATTTAAAGAGAAATATAAAACTAACAGACTCTTTTTTTAACAGTAGCAAACCCCATAATGGGTCCTACTTAATAGCACGGTACAACACTAACGAAAAAACTTAACATACTTATTCCTTCTTGTATCCATCTTGATGCATCAGACATCTATTCCTTGTCAACACTGCATGCTATCGAATCTGGAATGGTCATTCTCTGATGTTGTCTCTGAATGCAGAATATTTGCTCCTAGTCAAGTCTAAGAAACTCGTTCCATCTATTATATAATTTTTGCAACACAAGCCCACCCAAACAATATAACAAAGAGGTGAGATCACCTACGCCAATACCAGTATGGTAGTATAGAGATAACACAAATAGCATACCATATAGATACATCATACCCTAATTACAATCATACCATCAACATTATTATCATCACACAGATACAATAATGCCATCACATTATTATCATCATCATCTAAGTATTCAAAATAATTGTCATAGCCAATATTCCTCAATTAATATATCATACATATATAAATATTCAATATTTATGATAATGCCCTCAACGTTATCCAGGTATTCAACAGTTCAATTATCATAACCAATACTCAATGATGATGCATATGTTATGCATGTGCACATAGACTCAATGTCCTACTCCATGGAGCTAATACTCAGTTTGGATAAGTCGATCAGAAAGATCTGTCTATACCAAAATGCCTCAGACCACGTGCTATAATCCTCATTTTGATTTTTGCACATCTAGCATATACATGACATTCTTTACTAGATCTTGATTAAGAATAGTGTCTCGGTCAGAATCATCAGTGTGTCGCGTCGGTCTAACCCACGGTACAAAAGAGCTACCAACTGCCCATGTAGGCAACTCGCACCCCGATGCCCCCAAGGTCAACAAGTGACTTACACTATGCATATCGCACCCACTCAAGAGGTGTACGTCTCTCCTAGGCAAATAGCCTCATACAGTCCATCGTACCTTTTCCATGCATGTTCAATGCACCAATGCCAATCATAGGCAAAATTCATCATTTTCAGTCCATCGGACCTTTCCAATGCATGTATAATGCACCAAATGCCAATCACAGGCAAATCTCATAATTTCTCATACAGTGATCATATACTAATTCATGCATATAAAATGCACCATTCTCAGTTCAAATTCACAATTTCATATTCAGGGTCCACACACTGGTCCAACAGTAATCATACTGTATATTCAATCGTGAAATCATATTATCACGTTTTCATAGTCGCGAAACACTTTTGTCGCATTTTCACAATTCCGCAATGTTTCTGTTGCGTTTTCAAATCGCGTAGTGATTTTCCATCATTTCTCAATCATTTAAAAATATTTCATCATTTTTCAATCACGTAGTGATTTTTCAACATTTTCTCAAAACACGTAAAAATATTTACACATTTCTCAAATCGCGTAGCGATTTTCCATCATTTTCAAAATCACGTAAAAATAATTCTCTCATTATTCAATCACATAGTGATTTTTCAACAATATTTCAATCGCGTAAAATATTTAAACGTTGTTCAAATAGCATAGCTTAAAAATCACATTTTTAAAATACGTAAAACATTTTTCACCATTTTTCCATTACGAAAAATATTTCTCAATCTTCAAAAATTCAATTTCAACCTTTCTCAAAATAATATGACTTCGTACTTCATTTTCCATATTTTATTATTCAAGAAATCCTTTTCACAATATATTTCACAAATTCACAATTCCATTGAATTAAATCAATGTCTCTAACTTTAAAAATTACTAACGCTCTCCAAAACCTAAAGGATGAGTTACATGTTAGAAAATATCAAATCACTATTATATTCTCCATTTTTCTCAAATCAATTCTAAAATCAATTCTCTTCAAAATAAATTGAGGTTCAAACACTTTCAACCTCTCTTTTCCATTCATATCTGAAAATTTCATTTTCTCAAGTGATAAAATACTCTGATTCCCTTTCCAAAATTCTTGTACTAAATCATTTATATTTCCACTTGAAAATTACTTTGTTTCATAAAACCAAAACTATTCCAATCTCCAAAAACCGTGGAGTCTTTAGCCATTGAAGCCATCAAATATTTTTCTTTCTAAATCGATATAGTTTTACACAAATAAAACCATTAAAATTTCTTTCAAAAACCGTGAGACTCTTGGTCTTTAAAATCAATTCATTTGTTTATTTTCATGTTCACTTTCTTTGTAAATCCTTAAAATTATTAACTTATTGCTCTTTTCATTTAAAAATCATGATTAATAAAATACTTAAAATATTTTTATTCAAAAATGTCTTTGAGTTCCATTAAATTCCATTCTTATTTTTACACAAAATAAATCAATAAAAATTCTTCTCAAAATCGTGAACACTACTTTTTGAAAAATAAACCCTTTGTTTATTTTCCTTGCTTTTCTAATCATCCAATTTTATCATTCATAAAAATATTAATTTATGAACACCTATTTTGAGGTATCTTGGCCGAAATTCCTCTTGGTCTTTGGAACTAAAAATTGTTTTTCTTTCCATCATCAAATCATGGCATACATATACATATATATATCACAAGTATGCCATAAACAAAACCAATAAATCATGCAAATCATATCAACCATGTAAGCACAAATAAACCATACAAAACACATAAACCACTTAAACACATAAACACCCACAAATAATTACATGACCATGGTTATGAATCCTCACATGGATTCACCATCCATCAAATATAAGACCATCTTTCACCACCATACTTGGTTGGTGAGATGGATCTCCCTCTTACCTCTTGAAGATCCTCAAAAGCTCCTTGTTTTGCTTCTTTTTCCAAGTCTTTCACCACCAAGGGCTTCTCAAATACAAAACAAAACATATATTTATTCGTAAATCAAGCTTGAACAAGAAGAACCATGGATCAAACATGGCTTAGAACATGAAAAAGAAGAGAAGAAATGAAGTTTTCTTATACTTCACCACAAATACCCTATAACTTTGATCTTGAAGAAAGTCCTTGAAGATGAATGATTTAGAGAAAGTCTCCAACATGAAAGTTGCTTAGAATAAGGTAAGGATTCAAGAAATATGATTGGTTGAAATTAAAGAGTGGTGGAAGGTATATTTGGGTGTCATGGCTGAACCAAGCTTGGAGAGAAAATGGAAGAGTTGTCTTGTTTTTGTTTCTTGAGAAAGATGATAGAAAATATGATAAAGTAAGATAGAAATGCATTAAATGAATTTTGGCCCCCTTCCTCCTATGCATTGCCATAGAGTGAAGAGAGAAAAGAGTGAATTATTTGAGCAAATAATTAGCACTAAATTATTGAGAAATTTTCCAAGTGATAGTAACAAACTTAGACCATTGGATCTTCTTCCTTCTTTAATCTTAGCCATTTAGATGAAGCTACTAAATGGATGGTCAAGATCTCTCCTTCCATGTTGCCATCCAAGGGTCACAATTGAAGTCCAAGAAATTATATAAGACCAAATTTCAACCATAGATTAAATCAATGGTTAAGATTCAATCTTGAAAGTCCAAGCAATTATTTGAAGCATTCTAAGCCATTAATTAATTCAATGGTTAGGATTAAGGTAGACTTTAAGTTAGAAGACTTAATCTAGGCCATTGGATCTTTCTCCTTTAAATCCTAGCCCTTAGATGTGTCTCCAAAATGAAGGGTCAAGATTATTCCTTCTAACTTTACATCCAAGGGTCATAAATGGTCTTTATCACTTTTTAAGACCAAATCTTCACCGTAGATTATATCAACATCCAATGGTCATAAATGGTCCTTGTTACTTTACAAGACCAAATCTCCACCGTAGATTAAATCAACATCCAATAGTCATAAATGGTCCTTGTTACTTTTTAAGACCAATTCTACATCGTTGATTAAATCGACGGTTGATATCAAAGCCTTCCTTATTAAGCTTGTCTAGATGAAATCTCCATCATTGATTAGATCAATGGTGATCATCCAATGCTTCTTTATTAAGTTTGTTTCTCAACCGTTGATTAAATCAAGATCAAGTCTCCACCATTGACTAAATCAATGGTGGATATCCAAACCACCAATGTTGACTTAAGCAATATAATATTTATTTTTATATCTGCTATAACCCTACGAATAATATTTTTACTGTATTTTTATCATCCGATAATTAAATACAGTACAAAACACAGTAAAAGAAATTTTCTAAAACTGTTTCTGGATTCAGGTTTAGTAAGATCCCCTGTCTCCGTCTACATAGTACAAATTTTTCTATGCGTAAAAAAATTTTCACTTTGCGAGACCCACCTAGGCCCATGTAAGGCCACCTGGGCTGGCAAACAGCCCAAAAACAATAAGAGAAATATAAAAATTTCAAAATCATCTACAAAAATCACAAAAATTATAAAACTTATTAAAATCAAGTCGATTAGTAAAAAATCATTAAGGATTTTCAAAAAGAAATAAAATACGAAGACTCAGTATACAAACCTCAAAATAATATTAAAATAATAAAAAAACATAAAAACTCTCAAAAATTCCTAAAAATCACAAATATTATAAAATCCACAGAAGTTGAGTCGGATCACTCAAAATAATTAAGAATAGCCCAAAATAAATAAAATACGAATTTTCAGGGTGTTATGAATTATGAGACTAATAGTTCACCATGCAAATGGTACCAAAATTCCTACTCCATGGAGCTAGACATAAACATTTTCGGAGTGAATGATCAAGGAGTAATGCCAGTATACCGTCAGCCTTAAAACAGTGTGCTCATCACATAAAAATATTTGTGCAAAATGGCTCATACATGGTACCTCAACAGTTGATCACGATATAGGACAGCGTCTCGGTCCGGATCGTCGATGCGTTTGCATCTATCTATCTCATGGACTCAGCAGAGCTACCACTATCCATTGTGAGAAACTCGTACCCCGATGCCCCTAGGGCCAACCAATATGACCCTATGCTAGTCTATTCGCACCCATAGGGTCCACAATAACATCAAATCAATTCTCCACATCAATTTATATCTATGGTTCATCAATTACCATAAGTCCATATTATGGATCCTTACATTTCAAAGTCTTAAGCTTTGGTCAATTATGAAAGTTTTAGGTTAAACAACCCTTCAAAATCGTGGTCCTCTTAAGTGTTATTATCCAATTTAATCCTTCCACTTGATTATGAGTTATGCATGTCTCTAAATTCTTAAATCTCCAAAGATGCATCAAAGCATCATTTTACCTCAAAATCTTCTTTTTAAAACTGTGACCTCCCTAAGCCACCAAGATTCCAATTTCTTTCTATTTTATGCTTTAACCAATCAACATCTAATCACTTAAATTTTATTTTACACAAAGCCAATTTAATCTCTCCATTTTTAAGGTCAAAATCGTGGCCTTTCCCTAGGATATTAAACCCTTAAAATTTTTCATTCATTAACTTCAATGTTATCATTCAACATTTAATTACCTAAGCTTTATTTATTAGTGTACAAAAACAATTTTACACTCCTAGATTCTAGTCAAAACCGGGGCACCATATTAGGGTAGGAAACTCCAAATTTTCCATTAAGCAACCCTAACATGATCAAGCATATTCAACACATCCAATATGTCCAAGATTACTAATCAAGCATCAATCCAATTCAAGAATATATAAACATGCAAGATTACTAAATAAAGTGAGCATACAAAGATGGATTTCTCTATCAACAAGCACACAAGGTTTCCTCACCACCAAAAATTGGTTGAAGTGAGTAATCTCCCTCTTACCTAAGGAAGAATCACGAAAATGGTCTCCTTCTAGCTCCTTGGTGATTTCGGTTTTGAGCCTTCAAAACCCTAGGATTTTTCAAGACAATGAGTTAACACCAATGGTGGAAAAAAATGGATCCATAGTCATCAAAGAGACCATGAAGCACGAAAATGAAGAGAAAAGAGAAGAAAAATGAAAACTTTACCTCAAAGTAAGAAGCTTTGCCTTGGAAGACAATGGAGAAAATGTTGGATTTTGGGGAAACTTTCTAAATGAAAGATGTAGAGAATGTGAAGGTGAGTGTAGAAATGAGCTTGGTGAAGAGAAAAGTGAAGAAAAATGGTCACAATGGGGGCTGCAAATTTTCGTGTGAAGAGAGGAGAAGAAGAGAGAAGGAAGAGGAAATGTGAAGAAGATGAAGTTAAAAAGAGAAAATGTTGTAGAAAATGTAATGTTTTTGAGTGAAAATGAATAAGTGTGGAGGCAAAATTTTTGCCTCCCAAGGACAGGGTAGCCGCAGCATTGAGAGAGAGAGAAGGGGAGGGAATGGCTTCCCCAACAAGCCAAGGGCATCATGGTCTTTAGTTAGTCAAAGCTTCTCAAAGAAGCTTGGATTATAATACTATAAATTTGAATTAAAGTAGATTTGATTAGACTTAAAGTAGATTGCATTCGGATAATGTGATAGCATTTTTATTACATGTTAGTGATTAAGAGACAATGGTTACAGTTGACAGAAATCAGTATTAATTAATCTGATAGATAAATTTTATACAGTATTTTATTATTTTATCTATTAAAATTTCTTGAAAAATATGAAATCTCGTAAATCGTGTCCGACCATCTAGTTTAGTAAGATCTCCCGTCGACGTTTCCATAGATCAAGGTTATCAAGAAAAATATCTTATTTTTCTGGCTCCGCTCAGTTTGCATGCAAAACGAGGAATAATATTAAAATATTTCACGTTCTCAGAAAAATTCAGAAAAATTTCCAAAAATCACAAATATTAGAAAACGAATATTTATCACAAAATAAATAAAATTTGGGGTGTTACACTTGTCAGAAACTTGACGTTTCACATAAGTTTCACAACCCCAAATTTTCATAAAAGACATACTGGGTCGTCTCCTAGTCCACATCTCATATGGTGTCTGTTGAACCGTCTTAGATGGAACACGGTTAAGTGTGAAAGTTGTTGTTAACAAAGAATGTCCCCATAAGGAGCCTGGAAGGTCTGCATGACTCATCATGGATCGAACCATGTCCAACAAGGTCCGGTTCCTCCTTTCAGAAACACCATTCCATTGTGGTGTTCCAGGAGAAGTGAGTTGAGATATTATC
Source organism: Ormosia emarginata (assembly GCA_029884605.1). Classification (NCBI taxonomy): domain Eukaryota; kingdom Viridiplantae; phylum Streptophyta; class Magnoliopsida; order Fabales; family Fabaceae; genus Ormosia; species Ormosia emarginata. The sequence continues at coordinate 4,194,661 of JAQQTP010000083.1, forward strand.
TCACACTTTTTCAGATGATCATCAAACTGTTGGCTTAAGTATTCACCTCCTCGATCTGATCGAAGGATTTTAATACTCTTGCCAAGTTGGTTTTGTACTTCATTCTTGAACTCTTTGAACTTTTCAAAGGATTTTGATTTGTGCTTCATAAGATATACAAATCCATATCTACTGAAATCATCAGTAAATGTAATGAAATATTGAAAATCGTCTCTAGCCAGTGTGTTTAGTGGCCCATATACATCACTATGTATGAGGCCCAAAAGATTACTAGCCCTTTCACCTTGTCCAGTGAATGGGGCCTTAGTCATCTTTCCCAATAAACAAGATTCACATGTCTCATATGATTCGAAATCAAACGAGTCCAAGAATCCATCTTTATGGAGTTTGGAGATGCGTTTCTCATTTATGTGGCCCAAAGGACAATGCCAGAGATAAGTTGGGTTCATATCATTTGACTTGAACCTCTTTGTATTTACGTTATAGATGGGCATTTCAAGATCAAGGACATAAAGTCCATTACTCAGATGTGCACTACCATAAAAAATATCATTCAAATAAAGAGAACAACTTTTGTTCTTTGTTATAAAAGTAAAACCTTTCTTGTCCAAACAAGAAACAAAAATGATATTCGTGCTAATAGCAGGCACAAAATAACAATTATCCAATTCAATTACAAGCCCAGTGGGCAAAGCTAATAAATAAGTCCCTACGGCTAGTGCAGCAACCTTTGCTCCATTTCCCACTTGTAGGTCAACTTCGCCCTTAGTCAATGGTCTACTGCTCTTTAGATCCTGCACATTTACACAAATATGATATCCACATCCAGTATCTAATACCCATGATGCAGAAGTAGATAAATTGACTTCTATAACAAAAATACCTGAAGTGGAAGTCTCACTTCCCTTCTTCTTCTTGAGCTCCTCTAGGTACTTGGCACAGTTCCTCTTCCAGTGTCCGGTCTGACCGCAGTGGAAGCACGTACCTTCCTTAGCCACTCCACCCACTGGTTTCAAGCCAGAAGTGCTAGGCTTGGACTTATCCTTGCCCTTACCCTTCCACTTGTCCTTGGGCTTTTTCTGCTGTTTCTTGCCCTTATTCTTATGGACCATTATTATAGCCTTTCCTTTGCCTTTGTTTATATTCTGCTCAGCAGTTCTCAACATGCTTAGCAGCTCTAGTAGTGATTTGTCAATTTTATTCATGTTGTTGTTCATGACAAATTGACTAAAACTCTCTGGCAACGATTGCAAGACTAAGACAGTGGCCAACTCTTGGCCCAAAGGAAAACCAAGTCTCTCTAGGTTTTCAATGTACCCAATCATCTTGAGTACATGAGCACCAACAGGGCTTCGTTCTACCAGCTTGCACTGAAACAGTGCTTTAGAAACCTCGTATCTCTCATGTCTAGCCTGCTCTCGATAGAGCTTTTTGAGGTGTATGATCATATCGTAGGCATCCATGTTCTCATATTGCTTTTGGAGTTCAGAGTTCATGGTGGCTAGCATTAGATATACGACATCCAAGGCATCATCTTGATGCTTCTTATAAGCATCTCTTTCAACTCTAGGGGCATTAGTAGTAAGTAGCTCAGGAGTAGGTTGTTCTAAAACATACAACTTTTTCTCTTGCTTGAGGACAATCCTTAAGTTCCTGTACCAGTCTAGGAAATTTGTCCCAAACAACTTGTCCTTCTCAAGGACTGATCGCAATGATAAGTTACTTGAAGTGTTTGTTGTCATGGTAATCTATCAACAGAAATATACAAAATATAAGTATCATGCCATAAACATATTTAACAAGGTCTTTAATTAAATATGCCTCCCACTATTTTATTCAAATCAATGACCCTCAGCATTGACTCAGAAAATCCCATCGAAAGATTTCCTAGTGGGCCAAGATCCATATTTCACCTAGCTTTGAGTCAGCTTTGGCTGATCACCCAAAATTTGGTTATTTAGGTAGGAAACTCTTTCCAACATCACATGCAACTCTTTGGATAGTTGGGTGAATAACACTTATTCTAATCCATCTAATGGACTAAAGCCCAACTTCATGCCTCTAAGCCTTCAATCCTATTGAAATGGCCTAGTTAAGTCAGACCCAATGGTTGGCAATTGGTTATTACTCTTATCCCATTGCATCTTACTAATATAGATAAAGGCATCTTTGGCAGACCTACACTTGATCGATACTAGTCTTAATAAGTGTCACGTATTGGAAGGCATCACATAATGACTTAATATTTTCTTTGAGGGAATTTTATTATTAGATCTCACCATTTATTAAACTTGTTTAACATACCATAAACATCATCTATGCTTCTCATACATATAAAGCATATAATAAACGTGACATGATTATGGCCTTTAAGAGAGTAGCATTAACTAAGCCAGCTTCACCAAGCGTCTCTCACCAACGTCCTCACTTGATGTTGTCTTCTAGCCTCCACATCAAGATTACATTATATAGAAACCTCTTTTACATTTGAGGGGAGTTAGGTGAGAAGAGAATGTACAATCAGAATGTAGAAAGAAAGGCACGACACGTAGGTCGTATTTAAAATAACCAAAATAGCATAAAAATAAGGACTAAGGCCATAACCATGCACCATGCATCTTTAAGTATACATAAACACAAAGCCATCACCTACCCAGAAACAGGGTTTCCAGATCGCGTGAAGTAATGAACACTTCATGTCATGAGGAAGCTACATAGCCGCCGCAAATCGAAAACAAGGTTTCCAAAACCTTATGTCACGCTGCTGTGTATATATCGCATTTATACCAGAAAAACGCAGAAACAGAAAGCATTCAAAACGGTTTTCACAGAATTATACATATCACATATATATATACAAAATACAAAAATAGAAAGCATTCAAAACGGTTTTCACAGAATCATACATATCACATATATACATATACCAGAAAACGCAGAAACAGAAAGCTTTCAAAACGATTTTTCACATAATCATATAAACATCTTCATGGTTTCAAAAACATCAACATGTTTCGTAAACAACAAAACAAACAGAACACGGTTTCATAAAGCATTATTTCGATTTCAGAAATAAGATATAAAGATCATATCTTTTATGAAAAGAAAACAACGAATCATGTTATCTCATATAACAAGAAAAGAAGAAAAATCGAATCATGGTTTCGCAAGTGGCTCTGATACCACTGTTGGGAATTGCGGATCACAAATCACGCAGTGGAATAATAAAAATTCCCTTACAGGATCCATGCGAAAAGGCCATAATCCAAGTTTTTAAAAATTTACCTCTTGAAACGTGATAAACACAAGCGAAGTGAATCACCAACACTGTAATAGCAACGATGTCTCTACGGTATCCACACAAACAGACTTTCAAAAGGAGTCACGCCTCTGTTTCACAATGCTAGTTGTGAAGAGAAGAGAAGAAGACCTTTCACTGTCTCTCACTCACTTTCTTAGGTGCGGCTAGGGTTGTAATGTTACGTACATAGCAGCCCCCTTAGTAGTACTATTTATAATAGACGCTGCCTTAAGTGAGTGCGAGCAGTAACAAGGTAAGCTGTGCAACCCTAAACCTATTTGTCATGAGTTAGGCCCACAATTGAATCCAAGTCCAACTTGGATCCTTATAGCTCCAATTTAGTCTGCTCTAAGTGTGCGACCCTGCAGGTTCTCATGACGTTAGTAGTAATATTAAAATTTCATTTTAATATTATAAACAGTGAGCGGTATCTACCAACACATCATTGTTACCCAAGTAATGAGAATGTTAGTGATTTGATATAACCTATCTATGACCAATGTTTCCATGTAGTTTAGTCCCTTTGTCTAGATATCTAGATTGAATACAAGGCATGGAACGTGTCACCCTTGTTTAGTTCAATCTCCAGTTTCCTGATTCTCGAGTAGACATAGTAATAACAAATTAGATCAATATCTCATATTGACTCATTTGAGCATGGCCATGCATTTCGTAGTCTCACTCAATCAGATGACCCGAAGATATCACTCCTGTTATGTAAGAGGGACAAATCTCATCTAGGTCACTCATATCCCTCCACATGAATCGTGTTATGTCTAATAACCAACTTTATAATCATCTTGTTATAGACGATGTTTGATGACATTAAAACACACAACTCCTCATGTAGGAATCGTAGTGATTTCAGGTCAAAGAACCACATACACCATTATCACTATGAGAATCGCTTATGACACTCATGTAATGATCCACATAGTGTTCTCATGGTGGGTCTATCCAATACATCATTACTCTAATATGTATCCATGTGAAGACTTGATATCTCATATCCATGACCCGTGAGATGTGGTCATCAGTCTACGCACATACCAGTCTCAATGCATTATTGTTGTCCTAATTAACAATAATACTTGACTAGGGACATTTAAGAATATTGTTTTATCCAATAGGATCTCATGATCAAGTCATCCACTTGATGTCCTATGGTATCAAACTTACTATTCTAAGGACTTTATTATGTTTATTAAAAAAGAACACAATAAATGAAATGCCTTATATATTAAAAATAGCATAATATAATGTATGTAAATACAGATAGAATGTATTGGCCTCTAGGGCATACACCAATAGTATTAAAACCTTACTTTCTTTAACTTTTACTTAATCATATCTTCCATTATATAATAGGGAAGCAATACCATAAACATTAAACTTTCTCTTTATTCATTATCATACATGCTTGTAGAGAGGGACTCATTCTACTTCATCTACCTTTATCATTTCTTTTATATTGCTTCGCAATATCATGATCATCAAGATTATTTGATAATATGTATAAATCAATATACTTCTCAACACTACACCATATCATGGCTCAATGCCTCATTTAACATTTTAATCATCATGGTGATCATTAATTTCATACAAAATATAAACATTGAAGCACATCTTTTAAATATATCAATTTGACATAGCATTACATTGGAAATCAATTTCCCAATCAAAGAAGTCCAAGTTCATATTATACCCTCATCATATCCTTAATCAAACCATAATGTGTCTCATTACAACATTTAATAACAAAACATAATACATTACTTAGAAAAATCCATCATATAGGGATCCAACACCCTTATTTCACATCATCCTAACTCAATCTTAGCCAAAAAGAAATAAAAGTTGGTTCACAAACTTTTCAACCTCAAATTATTCCAAAACACCTCAAAATTTGCCTCAAAAAGGATGATTTTCAAGATTGCACCAAAGGTGCATCCTAATTTCAAACATCATGAAATTTTGTAGGCATATAGTCTTACATGTTAGCTTTCAAATGCCTCTAGAATCTGGTCATTCTGATA